>JARBWK010000011.1:99426008-100013508 GCA_030556195.1 Anolis apletophallus
CCCATGCCATCGCTGGGTCTCCGTGAAAATCACTTCTCTCAGGAAAGGAGGAGCCCACGCCCTGTTGGGTCTCCAATCCGATCAGGGAGGCCAACCTCATCCATGGTATTCCACTCCCCATCCTGGGCCTGCTGGGCAGCATCCGTGGAAATCCCAGCTCTCCAGGGATTCTTCCGCTTCATGCAAAAACCTCTCCATCGCCTGGGAAAGTTTCAGGGGTCTTAGCTTCTGTCAGGAACTCCAATTTGACCAGAAAAGACACGCCAAAAGTCTCCTGTCTTCCAATGGTGATTTATTGTAGTACAGCAAACTTGTAAAGCTAAGACACCCGAGCCCTTCCACCACAATCCTTAAATACCAACCCCCTCCTCCCTATGCAACATCCTGTAAGGATTACATCAGCCACCCTGACTCAGCATACCCAGTAATCCTTTCCCACCCAGAGTCCTCTTGGATATTACTTCATATCCTCCTGGTAACTGGAGCAAAGTTCACAATCCCATTGTATCCTCAGCAGAGAAGTGGAGCAAAGTTCATGGCTGCAGTCCTATCCTACTGACTCAGCTGAACCTCATCCCACTCATGGCAGAGTGGAATCTACTCTGGCCCAAGGCATAGAGATTCCATTCCTGACATCCTGTTTTATGCAATCAATTTCCCTTATCAATTCATCGATTTCTTGATTTGTTCTTCGTAATAAAACTATCATCAGATCTTTTGAGCAGCTGGATGTTATTTCAAACCACTCTTTGGAAAAGGCTTCATCCTCCTTGTAAGTGCCCGGTGCTAAATCTATGCGTAAACCTCTTGGTATTATGTCTTCGCGGATGTAGTTTGCTAATGCTGCAGCGTTTGGTTTAATAGTGGTTAATCTTAATTCTTTTGATTTTAAGTCATCAATCTTGTAAGTTATGGTGCTCAACGGTGCAGCCGCTGATGCAGTGCCTTGTGCAGGGTCCTTAAGGGACCAGTCTCTCAATATTGAGTCCTTTTCAGTTTGTGCAAACCTGGGATTCCGAGTATTCTCCATATTCCCTAAACCAGAGAACTCTGGGTACAAACACAATACTCAAAAAGCAGTAACGTTACTGGCTGTTATCTCAACTCAATATGCACACACAGGGATAGGTATGCTAATCAAATCTTTTTATATAACCATAATGGTCAATAAAATCAAACAATATGCAATAAGTTTCAATCACTCTCAAAGTCAGATAGTAGAGCAAATAACATGAATAGTTAATCGTGTATATCACAAGCAGTATCCCCCACCTTCCCCAGTTTGGGTATAGCCCCATAAGCGGCGGATTAACACAATAAACAATGATACGTCACCTCCCGGTACAATTCGTGAGAGAACATCAACATACAGACTGTAAAAGTGAAAGTCACACAATCAATATCATGTCCACGAAGAGCCGTGGTGGTATGGTGCAGATGTATCCAAAACTTGCAAAAAAATATTATAATCCACAGCCCGTTGGCCGTAACTCAAACGTTCCCAGGATGGGGATAAGCCACAATGGTTAGGAGAGTCGCGAATAGCTGCTCCAAGCCTCCAATGGCTAAATTTACTCAATTTACTTGGCAGATGAGGATCATTGTTCATTGTGTTAATCCGCCGCTTGTGGGGCTATACCCAAACTGGGGAAGGTGGGGGATACTGCTTGTGATATACACGATTAACTATTTATGTTATTTGCTCTACTATCTGACTTTGAGAGTGATTGAAACTTATTGCATATTGTTTGACTTTATTGACCATTATGGTTATATAAAAAGATTTGATTAGCATACCTATCCCTGTGTGTGCATATTGAGTTGAGATAACAGCCAGTAATGTTACTGCTTTTTGAGTATTGTGTTTAGACCTTCTTCCTTGCCAAGCATTATTGCCTTTGAAGTAACTAGGAAAGACAATGATGCAGCAGTTGTCTTGAAGCTGCATTAAATCCTTGGTAGACCTTCTACCTTGCCAAGCATTATAGGAGCAACATCGATGCAATAAATATCATCCGACTGAATTAGACCCTTGGTAGACCCTCTGCCTTGCCAAGCATTATTTCTTTTAGAGTTACTAGTAAAGACAACAATGCAACCTGAATTAGATCCTTGGGAGATCTTCTGTCTTGCCAAGCATTATAAAAACAGCAATGGAGTAATTGTCCTGATGCTGAATTAGCTGCTTTGGAAAATGGGGGTCTTGGGCAGGGAGGACATCAGTCTGAGGAAGAGGGACCGGCTCCCTTAGATGGGACCCCTTCCTCGGAGGATGTGCCCATATCCTCTTGCACCGAGGATACTTCTCAACGGGTGGTAGGAGGGGGCTTCTTGTAGTGGGCGGTCGATTGTCAGGAACATAGAAAGCTGGGTTTGTGATGGATGTGATGACCGCATGGTAAATTGCCTGCCAGGTGCAAAGGTTGCGGACATCACGAGGCATCTAGATAGGCTGGTAGATAGTGCCGGGTGGAGCCAGCAGTCGTGGTACACGTCGGTACCAATGACATTGGGAAGGCCAAACGGATGGTCCTGGAAGCCAAATTTAGGTTGCTAGGTAGAAGATTAGGTCAGGACCTCAAAGGTAGCATTCTCGGAAATTCTACCGGTTCCACGTGCAGGGACAGCCAGACAAGCAGAGCTCAGGAGCTTCAATGCGTGGATGAGGCAGTGGTGTCGAGAGGAAGGGTTTAGATTTGTTAGGAACTGGGGAACATTTTCGGAAAGCCAAACCTTTACAAAAGGGACGGGTTACACCTGAATGAAAATGGAACCAGACTGCTGGCAATTAATATTAAAAAGGCTTCAGAGCAGCTTTTAAACTGATTCCTAGGGGAAAGTCGACAGGAGCTGGGCAGCTTCCGGTTCGAGAGGGTGAAACGGCAAGTATGGAGGATGAAATTTACGCACAAATGGCCGAGTCAACAGAAAAGATAGAAAGTAGTCAAGAGGTAGGACATGGTAGGCCTTCTACAAATTCTCATAAACAGCCAAAGTTGAAAGGGCAGCAGAGCAATAAATATAAATGTCTGTACGCAAACGCTAGAAGCCTTCGAACAAAAATAGGAGAGTTGGAATGTTTGGCAAAAAGAAAAATATTGATATTATTGGCATAACAGAAACCTGGTGGACAGAGGAAAACAATTGGGACACAAAAATTCCAGGTTATAAACTGTACAGGAAAGACAGGAGAGGGAAAAACGGTGGCGGTGTGGCCTTGTACATAAATGAAGAGCTAGAATCTCATGAATTAGAACTTCAAGAAAATTCAAACTCACCTACAGAAACATTGTGGGTAAAAATCCCAGGACAAAAAACTAATCTAGCATTAGGGATCTGCTATCGCCCTCCCAACCAAACTCCAGAGGCAGACTGCTATCTGGAAAATGAAATTAAACAGGCCTCAAAAAAGCAATAAATTAGTCATAATGGGGGACTTCAACTATCCCCGAATAGATTGGCTAAATTCTTGTTCTACGCATGAAAGAGAGATAAGGTTCCTCGACATGCTAGCTGATTATTCCCTAGAGCAGATGGTCATGGAACCAACCAGGGGAAAGGGGATCCTGGACTTGGTGTTAACTAATGAACAAGATCTCGTTCAAGATGTCCTTGTAACTGAGCCCATAGGTACCAGTGACCACAACACAATAACCTTCAACTTAAGTTTGGATAGCAAACTGTCAGTGAAAACTAACACAGAGACCTTAAATTTTCACAAAGGGAATTTCACCAAAATGAGAAAAATAGTAAAGAACAAACTAAAAGGAACAGTAAAAAAATCAAATCCCTCAAAATGCTTGGAAACTGTTTAAAAATACTTTAAAACAAGCCGAACTAAAATGCATTCCTAAAATAAGAAAGAGGCCGGGAAGTCCAAGAGGACTTCGGTATGGCTTACAAATGAAGTAAAAGATGTGATTGGAAAGAAGAAAAACTCATTTAAGAAATGGAAGGCTCTTCCTACTGAGGAGAACAGAAAGGAACACAAGCTCTGGCAAACTAAATGCAAAGCAACCGTCAGGAAAGCCAAGAGAGATTTTGAGGCACATATAGCTAAGAACATTAAAAAAATAACAAAAACTTCTTTAAGTACATCAGAAGCAGAAACCCAACTAGAAAAGCAGTTGGGCCACTTGACGAAAATGGTAAGAAAGGGACAATAAGTGAAGACAAGGAGATTGCCGAGCGGCTAAACGACTTCTTTGCCTCCGTTTCACACAGGAGGACAGACAACATATGCCTGCAGCTGAGTCAGTTTTTTCAGGGAGGGAATTAAATGAATTAAACCAGATAGAGATAAACAAGGAAGATGTTCTCACATGCCTTACTAAACTAAATGTCAACAAATCACCAGGGCCAGATGGCATCCACCCCAGAGTTCTTAAGGAACTCAAGTGTGAAATTGCTGAAATTCTAGCCAAAATATATAACCTTTCTCTAAGATCAGGCACTGTACCCGAGGACTGGAGGGAGGCAAATGTAACTCCGATCTTCAAGAAAGGATCCAGGGGTGATCCAGGAAATTATAGGCCAGTTAGTCTAACCTCAGTTCCAGGCAAAGTGATGGAAACCATTATTAAAGAAAAATTACTAAGCACATAGAAGAACAGGCATTGCTGAAGGAAAATCAACATGGTTTCTGCAAAGGCAAATCATGTCTTACTAACTTGTTAGAATTCTTTGAGGGTGTAAATAAACACATAGATAAAGGGGACCCAGTTGATATTGTTTACCTTGACTTTCAAAAGGCTTTTGACAAAGTCCCTCACCAAAGGCTCCTAAATAAGCTCTTCAGCCATGGAATCAGAGGACAGGTCTTGTCCTGGATTGGAACCTGGCTAAACTGTAGGAAACAAAGGGTGGTAATAAACGGACACTTCTCTGGGTGGAAAGAGGTGAGAAGTGGCGTACCCCAAGGTTCAGTTTTGGGTCCGTTACTTTTTAATTTATTCATTAATGACCTGGATGTAGGAGTAAATTGTGAGGTAGCAAAGTTTGCAGACGACACTAAATTGTTCAGGGTAGTTAAAAATGAAACTGATTGTAAAGAGCTCCAGAAAGATCTCTCGAAATTGAGTGAATGGGCAACAAAGTGGCAAATGCATTTTAACCTAAACAAGTGTAAAGTCATGCACATCGGGGCAAAGAACCCCAACTACACTTATCAACTGATGGGGTCAAAGCTTTCGGAGACAAACCAGGAAAGGGATCTTGGGGTTTTGGTGGACAGCTCAATGAAGATGTCAACCCAGTGCGCAGCAGCAGTGAAAAAGCAAATTCTATGCTTGGCATGATCAGGAAGGGAATCGAAAATAGGTCGTCAAATGTTGTATTGCCTCTCTACAAATCTATGGTGAGGCCACATCTGGAGTACTGTGTACAATTCTGGTCACCGCACCTCAAGAAGGATATAACGGAACTGGAAAAGGTACAGAAAAGGGCAACAAGAATGATCCAAGGGATGGAGCAGCTCCCTTACGAAATCAGGTTACAACGCCTTGGTCTTTTCAGCCTTGAAAGACGGCGTTTAAGAGGTGACTTGATCGAAGTGTATAAAATCATGCATGGGATAGAAAAGGTGAATAGAGAAAAAATATTTTCTCTGTCACACAACACTAGGACTAGGGGCACTCCCTAAAGCTCCAAGGTAGGAAAGTTAGGACTAATAAAGGAAATATTTCTTCACCCAGAGGGTCATTGGGTTATGGAACTCACTTCCAGAGGAGGTTGTGACAGCGGTCAGCCTGGACAGCTTCAAGGCAGGATTAGACAGATTCATGGATACCAAGGGAATCAGTAGCTACTGAAATGGACATCCAAGTGCCACCTCTGTGTTGATGGAGGCAGGCAGGATTTCCCGGGTACTGGTTGTGGGGGTCGGGGAGCAGGTGAGGGTTTTGCCCTCCTTTCTGCTAGAGATCCCTGTGTACAACTGGTGGGCCACTGTGTGACACAGAATGCTGGACTAGATGGGCTGAGGCCCGATTCAGCATGGCTCTTCTTATGTTCTTATGTTCTTAGATCCTTGGTAGACATTCACCCTTTCCAAATATTATTGGATTCACTGCGATCTTTGTCCTTATAAAGCCAAAGTAGAACCTCAATAGACCTTCTCCCTTGCCAGGCATTATTGTCTTTGGAGTTGCTAGGAAAGACAATGGTGCAACAATTGTCCTTATGCTGAACTAGACCTTTGGTAGATCTGCTACCTTGCCAAGCATTACTGTCTTTGGAGTCACTTGGAAACAGTTACAAAACTGAATGATAGTCCTCCTCCCTTGCGAAGCATTACTGTCTTTGGAATCACTACGGATGGCAATTCAATGGTCTTTATACTAAATTGGAACCTCAGAAGCCCTTCTACCTTCCCAAGCATTATTATCTTGGAGACGCTAGGAAAGAAACGATGCTTGGTAAGGTAGGAGAATAGACTTAACTAAAGTTGGAAGTCTCATTTTCCAAGACCTGAGTAGAATTGTTGGGGATAGGGAGACCTGGGTGTCTCTGATTCAAAGTGGGCTTATTGGCAATAACAGAGATGACTTATTATGTGTATTCGGTGATTAGTTGCAAAGCCTTCTAGAAGAAACAGCAACAGGATACAGCTGATGTTGCTGAATATGTTTCTTGGCAGATGAGGATCTGATCCGGCAAATTCTTGCAGATGGAACCAGTGGTCTTCCTCATCCGCAGGATGTGGGGCAGCACCCCAAGGTGGAAACGGACCTCATCTGTGGGCTGTAAGTCTGGCCAAAATGCAGGGAAACATCCAGGGAAGGGGGCAGACACCTCCCTGTAGATGTATGGGGCAAATCTGGGCAAAATGAGTTTCTGGGTTGCAGAAGGGCTTTGCAAACGCTTTCCCGGGTCTCCTCCACTGACCCTATTTGGGAGCAGAGAACCAGAAGCTCTGGTTCCAAGATCCAAGCAGTGATATCCTGAAAGCCTTGGCTGCAGATACATGTTACAGCTTATTGCTGCCTGCTCAAGGCAGGTCCAAAGCAGTCAAAATAGTTGATGCCTTTATTTCCCTGGGTAGATCCAACATGCTTGGGGAGAAGACAGAGACAATCCTGTTGCAAAGGCTGAATGAGAAAGGGATGGCCATCTCCGGAAGGGAGCTCAACCGTTCGGCCAAATCCACAAGAACAGGTACCTCAGCCAATGCGTTTTTGGGACATTTCAATGAGCCGTTTGCTGTCAAGGGATGTTGGCCTTCAACTCAGCAAGCTTTGATGGCAGAGGTTTGAGGAGGAGAAAAAATGTCTTTCCACGGGACCAAAGTTGGAGAACTGCTGGGTGAGAGTCTGGGTGGGAGCAAAAATACATTGGCATCCTAAAGATGCAGAGTCTGCATGTTTCTATATCTGTAGTGGACGAGAGAAGGCTTTCTAGAGCATGTTGGCATCAGGGTAGGACAAAATGAGGTTCTCCAGATGTTGCTGGGATCAATTTCCCTTCAATCCGATCACTATCGAGCTGCACTCGGAAGGTGACAGGTTCTTCATTCAGGATTAATGAGTGGGGAGGAGTCCTGCTTATATTCTGGCCATTGCCCCCTGCCGATGATGCACTGTCCTGCTAGAAAGGACATAAATGCAGGCGTGCAGGCGTGCTCAGTGTTTGCAACTTTGTCTGCAGTGTATGCATAACATATGACAGCAGCTGCAAGGACACAAATGCAGGAGAGCATGCATGCTCTGAGTTTGCAACTGTTTGCAGTGTATGTGTAACATAACAGCAGCAAGGACGTAAATGCAAGAGAGCATCCATGCTCTGGGCTTGCAACTTTGCAGTACGTGCTTAACAGCAGCAGCAAGAACATAAATGCAGGAGGGCATGCATGCTCTGGTTTTGCAGCTGTCTGCAATGCATGCATGATGTAAGACAGCAGTAGCAAGAGCATGCGTGCCCTGGGTTTGCACTCTCTCGGCCCACTCTGCCATTCTCCCACCGGTGCCATCTTCCTTTCCGCAGTGGTGGACCATGCGCTCCGCAAGCGCCTCCTGCCCTTCTGGTGCTCCCACCTGGCGCATGGCACCTGCGCGGCCCTCCTACTCCTCTGTGCCGGGGTCTCCGTCTGGATCGGGGGGCGCTTCCCCTCCAGCGTGGCTCTCATGTGGCTCCTCTCAGGGATCTTTAGCTTCCTCGCCTCCTTTTTGCTCTGGGAACCCCTCAAGGTGGGTCTGGTTTTTGTATCTGCAGAATGTATTATCCTCAGCTTGAAAATATTGGAGGGGGAAATCTCCCAAAACCCCTCACCTCCCAAACCTGTACCCTCCTTGTCCATCTGGGGTTGCCAGTGGTATCTTAATTCTTCTCTTTCAATGTCAGGTTCTGGCAGAGGCTCTGTATTTCTCACTGGTGGCCAAGCGCCTTCACCCTGAGGAGGATGACACCTTGGTGGAGTATCCCTTCGTGGAGCACGTTTCGGAGAAGATCGGCAAGGTCCGGCCACCGCAGGGATTTGCGCTCTTCCAGGCCAAGGAGGAGGCCAGGAAGGTCAAACTCTTGCACAGTCTGCTCAAGGTGAATCTGGCAGAGAGAGGGGGGGGGGGGGGGGTAATGTCAACATTGCAACTACCAAATGCCATTCTTTTTGCACCAAGTGTTAATGGTTTTTAAATGTTCCTTTTCCCCATTGCTATAAGGGTTGCAGTCATTATCCAGCATGACCTGAATTTGTCGCTTGGTATGTTTGCGAGACACAGGAGTATTTGCAAAAAAGCAGTGGTGTAATTTACTAGAAGGCCTTGAGCCACATGCAGAAGCCACTCACATTTTGTATGGCTTGGACTTGAACAACAGTGGCCACAATAATTATGTGGCTTTGAAAGAAGCAATGGGAAATATGAAATGGAAAAAAATCATGCTTTTCATTTGCATTACGATCTGCAGTGTATGTTAACAGGAAGAAAAATATTGTGTTTCTTCGATTCTAAGATGCTTTTCCACCCATATAAACATTTATAAAAATAGGGTGTATCTTAAAATCATCTCGTGTATTTTGTTGTTGACACTGAAATTCAGATGTATCTTATAATCAATGGCATTTTAGAATAAAAGAGATATAACATATTTTTCAAACACTATTCCAAGTTGTGGATACAAGGAGCTTCAATGACTTTTCCAGTCTTAAAGGAAGTTGGTGTGCTTCATTACCTTGTCTAGATTATTAAATACAATTTTAAGTTCCTATTTGTTTTCCTTTTTGCTAGAACTTCCTGGTCTACATGTTCTTCCTGCTGGCCATCCTCCTCACCAACTATGGCGATGCCTCTCAGCACAGCCGGGCCTTCCTTCTGCAAAAGTCCATCAAACAGCAGCTAGATTCTGAACGGTTCCTGAGCATTAAGAGGTATTTCTCTGCTTGATCGTAAGCAGTCCCCAAGTTATGGACAAGATTGGTTCTGTAGGTTTGTTTTTAATTCGAATTCGTTTGTAAGTCAGAACAGGTTTTACATGTGTGTGTGTGTGTGGGGGTGTGTGTGCGTGTGTGTGTTGTGGGATAACAAACAAAACACCTGCTGCTTAGGTATGTGAATCGTATTCTTCTCTCACATCCTCCCAGAGCTGCATATGGGACTGATCGCCTGAAGGTAAGCAGTTACTTCGAACCAAAAAACTGCAGAGTCTTTATTTGTAGCTAGCAGAGATTTACAGCACAGTTCTGGCCTTGTTTGCTGCTCATTGCTTTAATTAATTTTATTTATTTATTATTTGTGGTATTTGTAAACTGCCGTTATCAACCCCAAAGGGGACTCAGGGCGGACTACAGTGTTGGCATAATAAGGCACTTGAGCTCTGGCTTTCATCCAACTCCTTTGAGAGGCTTTATTCTTCACTCGTTGCTATATGTACAACTATTTACATCAGGTCTGCTATCAGTATATACGGAGATATACTCAAAACACAACAGGAATCATGGCAAAAGATCATGGTGAGAGATCCACATGGCAAGAGAGCTTGCACATTCCAAGAGAGCACACACATGTCTGTCACTTCCTTTTATACTCTGTAGAAACCACAGGAAATGATACAATTCTCACCATGCCTGTCACATGATTGTGACTCAGCTGTCCCTCTAGGTCCAAAACTCCACTTGTTTAACCCTTCAGTGGAATGTGCTATGACAACATGTCCATTAGAACTGGATTTTTGCACACACTCTTTCTAACACAGCATTATCTATCTGACAGGGTAAACACCCCTGTGCTGTCCGAGGCCCTATTGGAAGACTTCACCTCACTTTCTGTCTCTTGATAATTCAATGTTGAAAACTGTGGCTTGTTGTGGAAACAAGGATTGATGATAAAGCTTCAATTGAGATACCTTTTCTCCATGATAATAACTCTTTCAGGAATGAATTTCCCTTCCAAAGAGTAGATTTCTCTCACTTCCTGTTCTCTCCCATTCTTAACTACAAGTCTTTTGTAAGTTGGATCTTTGTAAACTGGGGGAGTTGAACCTCTCCTCCTGCTCTCTCTCTTAGGCCCGGCGAGTTCTGGGAGTGGATGTCCCACAAGCTACTGCCCTATTTGCACAATGGCCACTCCGGCCAGAGCAACACCCTCGGAGCTGTGCGGCTGCGGCAAGTCCGTTTGCAAGAAGGTACGCTGCAGGTTGTATAGCAGCAGAGAAGACATTGCATCCCATTGCGTTCCTGGTGCATCATTAGTTAATATGTACCTTCAACCAATTCAGCTCTGACTTCCACAGACCACTGGGATCCCCCACAAATTACAGACCTGGACCAAACTTGGCACACAGAACTCCCATGACCAACACAAAATACTGGAGTCTTGGGGAAAATAAACCTTGGCATTTGGGAGTTGCTGGGATATATAGTTCCCTGCCATCAAAACGCATTCTGAACTCATGCAACCATGGAATTGACTCAAACTTGGCATAGAGAACTCCCATGCCAAACACAAAATACTAGTGAGGCTGTCAGAAAATATACCTTGACATCTGGGATTTGATGTTACTTGGAGAATTCTGGCTCTGATCTGTCAGGAGGCTGGGCCGCGTGGCGCACCCTCGATCATCTGTCTCCCGCTGTTTGCCAGGCCTCAGTAGGCGGGAGCTGGGTGACAGGCTCTCCGCAAGGCTGGGCCGCGTGTCTGGTTCCCACCTCCCGCTAGGCTGCAGGAGGTGGGAGCCGAGCAGGAGGCTCCCCGCAAAGCTAGGCCGCATGGTGCAGCCTCAATCCCCGGCTCCCACTACCTGCCAGGACGCAAGAGGCGGGAGCCAGGCAAGAGGCTCCCCGTGAGGCTCTCACTGCCTGCCTTGCTGCAGGAGCCGGGAGGGAGTCTCCACACGAAGCCAGGCCACATGGCACAGCCTCGATTGCCTGGCTCCCACCGCCTGCATCCTAGCAGGCAATCGAGGCTGCGCCATGTGGCCTGGCCTCGTGTGGAGACTCCCGCCTGGCTCCCGGTTCCTGCAGCATGGCTGGCAGTGGGAGCCAGGCGATGGTGGCTGCGCTGCACAGCCTAGCCTCACGGAGAGCCTCTTTCCTGGCTCCCACTTCCTGCGGTCTAGCGGGCGGTGGGAAACAGGCAATTGAGGTTGCGCCACACGCCTACTAAGGCCTGGCAAACAGCGGGAGACAGATGATCGAGGGTGCGCCACATGGCCTAGCCTAGCGGGGAACTTCTCGCCTGGCGCCGTGCCATTTTGAGGAAGCGAAGGGGGCAGGGCCAAAGAAGAAGGCCTTGCAACCTCTAAATGGTTAATCGGCCACTCTTGGGATCGCAATCCTCAGGTTGAGAATCGTTGCACTACAGCAACCCAGTGAGTTCAGCCATGCTTTCACCGCCCCCTTACAGTGATTCATTGCCCCCCATATGCACCTGTGGCCATCACGGCCCCCCTGGATCACTCCAGCGCCCCCCAGGGGGCGGTAGCGCCCACTTTGGGAATGACGGGTCTAAAGAGTGGCCTTATGCGCCTCCCATTTCTCCTAATGTTCCAGCTTGACAATCCTAACCTAGGCAGAAGTTTAACTTTGGAAAACATTAGTGGGGATCATGGAAAGGTTGGAAAGAGTGATAGAATGTCATCTATCTGGAGAAATCAATGTTCTGTACTTTTCTCTTTTTTCTTTAGTGGACTGTCCAGTCTCTGTCCAGCGTGTCCTTGGTGGGGACGACCCCTCTGGCCCCAAAGAGAAATGCGTTTCCGTCGCCCGTGGCTTTGATACCGCCACCTATGCAGTCGAGTGGAAGAAGCGCTTAAGCAATCATTCGGAACAATGGAAATACTCTCCTCCTGATATTGCGGGGTAAGCGGCCATCATCCTCACTGGACAAGGCATTATTAGTGGTGCCAGCGTGGGCCATTTGTGCCTATCTTGCCAACCTGGATGTATGTGCAAGTAGAGAGATGTTTCTCTTATTCCCTCCCTCTTAAGAAATGCCTCATTAGTTTCCTGAGAGACCCCATTCCTCTTGGTCTGATGCAAGGCTTAGGGGCTGATCCGCAGGAGTTGCAATCCCCCAAAAGAAGCACTTCTCTCCCTAGTTCAACATTTTTATTCCTGTTCAACATCTTTATTAATGACTTAGATCAGGGCTGTCCAACTGGCGGCCCGGGGGCCGTACACCCCCCCCCAGCCTGTTAGACACGGCCCCCGCTATGCCCCCGGCCGCCATTTTTAAATGTTTTTTTTAAAAAAAATCTAGATTTTTTTTTAAAAAATGGCGGCCGGGGGGGGGGCGGCGGGGCAGGGAGGAGGAAGAGAGCTAGCTCCTCCTCCCTGCACCGCCCCCTCCGTCCCTCTCTCTGCCCCGCCACTGCGATCCGGTTCGCAGAGACGGGCGGGAGGGAGGGGAGGAAGAGGCGGGGCAGGGAGAAGGAAGGGAGCCAGCCCCCTCCTCCTCCTTGCCTTGCCCCCTCCGTCCCTCTCTCCGCCCCGCCGCTGCGATCCGGTTCGCAGCGGGCGGGGAGGGGAGGGGAGGAGGAGGAATCCAGCCCCCTCCTCCTCCTCCTCCTCTTCCTCCTTCCCCGCGCCGCTGGTCTCCCGATTCGCCGTGCCGCCAGGAAGGGGAGGAGAATCCTCCCTCCCTCCTTCTTCCCTGGAGCCGCGGCGATTGGGACACCGGCGGCGTCGGGAAGGGCGGGAGGGAGCGAGGGGGCAGGTCTTCCAGGGAGGCCTGCAGGAGAGTTTTCGCCCAGCTCTCGCATCCCTCTGACCAGAGGGACACGAGAGCCGGGCAAAAACCTCCCGCAAGCCTGGATGGCTCGGGGAAGCGAGAACCGGCGCTCACTTCCCCCGAGCCATCCAGGCCTGCGGGCGAGGGGCGGAGCCGCGGAAGCTTCCTTGTGGCTTCGCCCTCTCCCCAAAGTGTCACAACAGCTGTGGGGATGCTTTGGGCGAGGGGGCGGAACCGGAAGGCTCCCCGTGGCTCCTCCTTCTCTCCCAAAGCGTCACAACAGCCTCAGAAGTGGGCGAAATCGCCCGCTTCCAAGGCTATTGTGACGCTTTGGGAGAGGAAGCGGAGCCGTGTGGCCGGGGGGCGTGGCCGGGGGCGTGGCCACTCGGCCCCCAGGTGATCGGCCCCCAGAAAGTCCGGCCCTTGGGTCGGCAGAAGTTGGACAGCACTGACTTAGATGAAGGGTTAGAAGGCATGATCATCAAGTTTGCAGACGACACCAAATTGGGAGGGATAGCCAATACGCCAGAAGACAGGAACAGAATTCAAAGCTATCTTCACAGATTAGAGAGATGAATGGCCAAAACTAACAAAATGAAGTTCAAAAGTGACAAATGCAAGATACTCTATTTAGGCAGAAAAAATTGAAATGCAAAGATACAGAATGGGAGACGCATGGCTCGAGAGTAGTACATGTGAAAAAGATCTTGGAGTCCTCATGGAAAGTTAAACAACAATGTGATGTGGCGGCAAAAAAGCCAATGGGATTTTGGCCTGCATAAGTAGGAGTCTTGTGCCTAGATCCAGGGAAGTCATGCTACCCCTCTATTCTGCTTTGGTTAGACCACACCTGGAACCACACTGCAATTTAAGGGAGATGTTGACAAGCTGGAATGTGTCCAGAGGAGGGCAACTAAAATGATCAAGGGTCTGGAGAACAAGCCCTATGAGGAGCAGCTTAAAGAGCTGGGCATGTTTAGCCTGAAGAAGAGAAGGCTGAGAGGAGACCTGATGAGGGCCATGTATAAGTATGTGAGGGGAAGTCATAGGGAGGAGGGAGCAAGCTTGTTTTCTGCTGCCCTGGAGACTAGGACACGGAGCAATGGCTTCAAACTACAAGAAAGGAGATTCCATCTAAACATTAGGAGGAACTTCCTAACTGCGAAAGCTGTTCAGCAGTGGAACTCTCTACCTCAGAGTGTGGTGGAGGCTCCTTCTTTGGAGGCTTTGAAACAGAGGCTGGATGGCCATCTGTTGGGGGTGCTTTGAATTCGATTTTCCGGCTTCTTGGCAGGGGGTTGGACTGGATGGCCCATGAGGTCTCTTCCAACTCTAGGATTCTAGTACTCTGTCTTTAGCTAATTGATAAGGAATGCAAACCCCGGAAGAAAAGCCGGTGTACTCTTGCACTTAAGAGTAGTTCAGTCCTGCCCCTGAATGGAATGAGTTTTCTCAAAAGATTGGGAACACTAGGAAGGTATTTTTAAAAGAGTTTCCTGAAACATGAGACAAGCTGGAAAAAAGAAGTGGTGAAAGTTATGCAGCAGAAAAAGGGAGGGTCAAAATGTACTTCGTGCTAAAGACTGCAAAGGTAGGACAAGGAGTGCTTAGAATCACAAAATCCTAGATTTGGGAGAGACCTCCAAGGGCTATCTAGACCAACCCCATTCTATCATGCAGGAATATGCAGTGAAAACACTCTTGAAAGACGCCCATCCAACTTCTGTTTAAAGGAAAAAGGAGGCTCCACTGGACTCCCAAGAACCCTATTCCTCTCTCCAAACATTATAAATTCTTCCTAATGTTCAGCTGAAATTTGAATCTATAAGTTTCTAGGGAACAATCATGTTCCATCTTCTACATGGCATCCAGCTATTTAAATAGCCCACAATGACCTCTATGTATTTATATATGGCTTTCCCATCACTAGTCTGACTTCCCCTTTCAAAACAAAGTCACTTAGTACATTTGGAAGGCAGATGGATGGCACTGCTGGTGCAAGCAATCCATTGAAGATGGAAATGTTCCCAGGTCTAGGCTTGACCTCTGGTCTCCCTCTTCCCTTCCAGAGGCTGGTATTGGGGATACCTTTCCTTCTATGACAGCGGGGGTTACGTCCAAGAGTTGGGGACGACAATGGAGGAAAGCCGGGCCCGACTGGAGCATCTCCAACAAAAAAATTGGATCTCCAATGTGTAAGCAATTGCTGTTGTTAGAGGAATCAGTATGTTTGTATTCCGGCTGATATATCTCAGGCTGTGACAATTCTTGCTCACTGCTGGAGGCCCATTCTCTGCTCTCAATGTCAGGAATACTTTTCAAATTTAAAAAGCATTAGAAAGGTTATTTTATTTCATTCTCAGTGAGACACAGTATACCACAGAGCAACACACAGAAAGAAAGTAAACACAAAAGGTTATTTTATTTCATTCTCAGTGAGACAGAGTATACCACAGAGCAACACACAGAAAGAAAGTAAACACAAAGGCTCTAGTTACGTAAGGTACACAAAGGGGAATTACATTTTGCTCAGCATTCATACACATATAAACATTCACTCCTCATGATGCATGCAATACCAACTCTTCCTTCTCCTGGAAAAGAGACCTCGAAGTAGGCCAGATTGCGTCCCCAGGAAATCTGCTATTCTGCAGATATGGGGACCATATCTCGCCGTCCCTTGGAGAAGATCGGCGGGTGGACCAGACTCCTCCAGTCTGCCACAATTTTGGAGTAGTAAAGTATCGCTTGTATAGCAATATTTCTTACAGTTGTCCCAGTTGTCTTTGTAAATGAATGGCAAGTGACTCCATCAGCTCCTGGACAGATGTTGACTTTGCTTTCTTAAGTGATAATTGGTTTTCCTTCTTAAGGAGCATGGTTTGCTTCCTCTGGTAATGTAAACATGTTATTTTCCACCAAAAGTTACTCATTTGTCTCTTGTCATCAATGTCAGCAGTTCTCATTAGCAACTTTTAATTACAGTCCATGAATTTTCCCTTTGTAGCTTTCCATGCTTCATATCTTCAGATGACACCTCCAGGCCCCACACATAGATCTTTCATATAGTTTCATTCAAACCAAACATCATTGTGTTCATGACATCAGGATCTTCCAGGACTGAGGCTTCAATTCGCTAGAACCCCTTTGGGGGTTGTGAGGCAGAAGGGAACATGGCAGACTGGGAGCACACCTTGCTTTGGGAAAAGTCTCACATTTATATTCACAAGGGTTCAGGCCAGGGGCCCTATCCACCATTGGGTATGCGAGTCTCATCCTTGCCATAAACTACCTAGCTGTCTTGAATCCTAACATGGCGTATCCCAACCTTCCTCCTTTGCAGGAGCCGTGCAGTCTTTGTGGAGCTGACCCAGTTCAATCCAGGCCTGGGGCTGCATGCAGTGGTCACTTTGCGGCTGGAGTTCCCTATGGTGGGACACGCGATGCCGGTTGCGGCCGTGGCCCCTCTCCAGCTGCTCCCGCTCAGCCAAGGCGTCACCACACAGCTCCTCATGATGGTGAGTCTGTAGAGGCATATCATATATACGAAAACTGTTTGCGTAATTATTCCATGTTTGCAGTAGTAATTTTTCAAACCTGAGTGTGCTTTTATGTTGTGGGGCCAAAGGTAGCCATGCACACCACATTTCAGGCTGCAATCATCTTCTATTTTTCAGTGTGGACCAAGTCAAGCAACAACACATTTCTGCCTCTTTTCTCGTCAGCATGTAATATGTTAAATCTAACCCTCAATCTAGTCCAGTGCAAAATTGGACACAATTGTTTATAGGCAGAATTTTTATGTTGTCCAGTTTCCTGCATTTGATGCAAACTGAATTGGAGTAGTGCTGCAAAAACACATCATTGTGTCATATTCCTCCTCTATATGAGGAAATCCTTGGAAAGTGTGGACCTTTGAAGAACTATTTGCACATCGGTGCTTAATGATCAAAAGAAACACATATGTGCTAATGTTCTTTTTGCAGAAAAGAAAACATTGTCGGTGTAGAAAATAACTTTTTCCATGCATAAAACAATGTCATCTGTGCAGAAATTCCCTTGCTTTTGTGGACGAGAAATTGGTCTTTTACACACATGCAACAGTCAACACAATCTTTTCATGGGGCCTGAGTCCAGATTTGTGAAGATTCTCTGAAAGGCCGATGTTACATGACTCTGTTGCTGTCCTTAACTCCCTCCCTGATAGAATTTAAATCCTTCGCCCCACTTTGCTGTGGTTCAGTCTCTTTCTCCCCTTTCTCCCAGGTCATCCTGATGGCTGTGGTGGTCTACCTGGTGGTCTCGGAGTGCCTCTCCATCAAGAAGCTGGGCAGGGCTTACTTCGCCCTCTTGGGCAGCTACGGCCAGTGGCTGCTCATCCTGGCCACCGCCTCCGCCGTGGTGGTCCACCTCAGCCAAGCCTCTCTGGCCGACCGGCAGTGGGCCCAGTACCTGAAGGACAAGGGGGCCTTCACCAGCTTCTACGAGGTGGCCTCCCTCCAGGACGCTTTTGGCTGCCTGGCCGCCGCTCTGCTCTTCTTGCTGACGGTCAAGGTAAGGACGGACATTGCCCTGGACTTAGATAGACTGCTAGGCTTCATCATGAATACCCTTTGAACCTTAAAATGTTCTTCTGTTCCATTTTCACTGAGACAGAGCATAAGGGTGTGCAAATTTTCAGAGGGCAATTAGTAAGTCATGTAAATTCGTGTTAACGAACTCATCCTCATCATCATCATCAGTTTAATATTTGTTAATTGCCCTCCATCCAGGATGCTCTGGATGATTTACATAACAACAAAGTTAAAACAAGATAAAAATTACATAGACCAAATATAAATGTTAAAATTAAAAATCAAACGCTCTACTGAATAGTCAGGTCTTTAGTGCTTGGGCAAAAGGACGCAAGTCGCGCATAGCTCTCATGTACGGTGGCAGTGAGTTCCATAAGGCTGGGGCAGAGATAGAAAACGCCCTCTGCCTCGTGCTCACAAGACATTCTTCTTTGGGACTTGGTATATAAAGCAAGTTATGTTGAGAGGGTCGGAGCGACCACCGATGGCCTTATGGTGAGAGGCGGTCTCTGAGATACATCGGCCCCTGACCGTATAAGGCCTTAAAGGTCAGGACCAGCATCTTATACAGAATCCGGTGTTCCGCTGGCACCGGATTGTGGCACCACTCTACTTATGATTCAAAATTGAGCCCGTCTGAATTGAAAGCAAACAAAATGGTCCCCTCAGTAATAGTTCATTGATTTTTTTCAAAGTAAACTTAGACTCCATTGGGTAAAAAAGAAAGGCGAGGAAGCTGCATCACATGCTCTTTCTCAGCCAATTACAATTTGTAATTCAAATCCCAGGATTCCCTGCGCCAGCTAAGAATGGCAGCTGCATCTGCCTCCCCCCCCCCCCCCCGCAAGTTCTGTTTCCTTTCCTTTTCTCAATAGGAGAGGGTTTTAAAAAAATCCTAAAAATCGGTAAATGAGTGGATTTTTCTAAAAGATGGCAGGAATGCTGCCTTGCTCCTCTTCTCTCACTGGCAACCACTTGACGTTGGACAATGGGGCACCATAAGCCATCCCAGTATGGGGAACTTCCAGTTGATAGGAAGACCAGACCTTTGTACCAGACTTTCATTCTCAGCTTTCTCTCCCAACAGGTTTCCCAGCAGCTGCGCTTCATCCGGCAATGGTCCACCTTTGGCAAAACTTTGCAAAGGTCCATGAAGGAGCTCTTTGCCGCCGCAGTGGTCTTCGCAATCCTCACTGCGGCTTATGCTCAGCTGGGCTTCCTGGTAAATCTAGGGTCACCTTTAGGGGGACATGGATCCTCTTGGTTTATCCAAATCACAGAATCTATCGCCTTGGGTCTGTTTGTTGTGCTTGCTGAACAAAGTTTCATTTATACACAAATTGCTCTGAAGTGGAGGACATAGTGATGCCTAGAGAAATATTGTAACTAACCGTCCCAATTTTTGGAGGATGTTGACCACAGAAGACTCCTCGGTGCATCACTAAGAATTCAATAACTAATCATTTTGGGTAATAAAAATAAGATGACTGAATTATTTCATGGTGCTAGGGAAGAGAAGGAGTTTCTTCTTGAGGCTTCATGTGTGCAACTGGAAGCCTGCAGATCAAATCTGGCCCTCCATGTCTTTTTATGACATGATGCTAGACTACAATTCCCATATTCTTCAACCTTAGATATCATGACTGGAGCTGAGGGAAGTTATGATACACAGGGGAGGATTTACCATTAAGCAAAGTAAGCACCCGCTTAAGGCGCCACGTAGTCAGGGGCGCATCTGGCCACCAGGTTCCATGCATGTGCCATTGCTGCAAAGAGACTCCAGCTGGACTGAGACGCCAATTGCCCAAAAAGCTCCGGCTCCGTCCTGGCTGCAAAAAGTTCCTCCTTTTTGGCCTCACTTAGGGCGATTGGTATCTTGGTCCATCTGGAGTCTCTCCACAGCAATGGCACACGCGCAGAACTACCTGGCCCAGCGCATGCGCGCCCAGCGTGCATGCGCACGCTCCACGAGGCTGGAGAGTGAGGGGGCGCCAAAATAATGTTCGCTTACCATTTTAAATTACCTTAGTCCGGCCCTGATGATACAGTAACATCCAGAAGATAGCAGTTTGTCTCTTTAAGCAGAAGACTAGGGTTTGAATGTAGATACAAAGCTTTTGGAGAGGATGTCTGACTTCAGAATGCCCTTGAACCTTTCCCTGATCTCAGAGCCACAAGGGTTGTTGGGTTGCAATTCCCATATTCCCCAGATGAGAAGGGACGGGAGTTGTCACTTAGTAAATTGGGTAAGAACTAAAGAGCACCAACCACTACTTTAGAAAATCATAGTTGGCTCTCTCTCTGTCTCCACACATTCTCCATCCATGGATTCAATGGCAGTTTGAAGGCAACCATAATAAGGAGGATGTGGCCGTCCATGGGAATGGGGTTGACAGCCCTGCTTTGGGCAAAGGAGGCTGGGCTTGTGTGAGTCTGGTTGTGCTTATCCAAGGGCCACAGGGTCATCTTGGTGTTTGCGGTCGGTCTTCATGGCACTGTCTTATCTCTTTGCAGCTCTTCTCTCCACAATCAGAGGCCTTCTGCAGCGTCTCCAGGTACTTCTGGCTTCTTTTTGCCGCCCTCCGGAGTAGCGCCCCGACAAGCCTTGATCTTCCAGGGCCCCCAGGTCTTTCCCACCTCCTTTGCGCCACCTTCCTGGTCCTAGAGCTATGGGTGGCAGGGCGCCTCTTTGCCGCCATCCTGATCCACCATTACCGCCAGACCCGCTTTGAGATGTACCGCCCGGCCTTTGAGTCCCAGGACTACGAAATGGTGGAGCTCTTCGTCCGACGGCTCAAGATGTGGATGGGATTCAGCAAAGCCAAGGAGGTGAGTGCAGCCCCACGTCTTTCTCTCCCTCCTGTTTGTATGAAGAGCCAAGTTTGCCGGGTTCAGGAGGTGCACTTCCCTTATTTTGGTCTGAACACAGCAGATAAAACAATATAACAACACATTTTATTTAATACCCGCCCCTCCTGATGGCCTGAGGCGGGGTACAACAAAATCAATGACGTATGAGCATAAAATATATACAATAAATTCTATAGATAAAAAACACAAAAATATATATTAAAAAAACTTCAGTGGGGAAAAGCAGGCAAAATGGATGGAAGAGTATTATTATTATTATTCCATCATCATAATCATTATTGCCCGCTTCTCATTGTGGCTGTCTCCACCAAAATTTTTGTTTATTTTTTTGGGAAAAATAATTTCGACACCTATATAGGATCATATGGCTATTATCTGAATGTATGACCACGTTTACAGATTGAGTGGAATTATCTTAATGGCGATGTGGTTTTATGCTGGGTTTTTGTGTATTTTAATATTTTGTTCTAGTTTTTAAATTGTATAGCATTGAATCTTTGCTTTTATGCCGGTCTGAGTCCCTCGATAGAGGTGAGAAGGCCGGGGTACAAAAGTTTTAAATAAATAAATAAATATTTACTCATGTAGAACTTGAGCTCTTGAATAAGTGGATAACAGATTTTAAAAATCAGAATTTTAAAAATTAATGTATATACACACATACATTATATTATATATGGGTCTCGGGGACAACGCAGAAAGAACCGTGTTTCTGCTGCGCTTTCTGCAACCGAATATTCAGATTGGCCTTTTTAAGCAAAAAGTGGGATGGTTAGAAATAAAGAGAATATATTGGGGGGAGAGAAGTGTAATATTTAAAGCAGAAGGTTAGAAATAAAGGGAGCAACAAGTAAGAAGTTAAAGCTGTCTTTTTCCTTTCCTCCTTCCCCAGGATCTGGATAAGTCCCATTTTTATCTCAGCAACAGGGTTGAACCAAATGTATTGTCTGACTAATCTTGCCTATGTACCTATGGGAATCCATAGACGCCTATGAACTCCCACAGACATTTATGAATACTGACCGACTCCTATGGCCAATGTCCCCATAGGGCCTCTTTGTCTATGCGCCTGTGAGCCTCCAGAGACTCTTCATGGCCAATGTCCCCATAGGGCTTCTTTGTGCCTATGAACCCTATAGACCCCTATGGCTAACGTCCACTAGAGACCCCTTGCCTGTGTAGATCCTCAGATTCCTATGAACACCCATTGGCACCTAGGAACTGCATAGGCATTTATGGTTAAGGCCCCATAGGGCCTCTCCTTGCCTATATGCCTTTTTCCTTTCCTCCTTCCCCAGGATTCTAACAAGTCCCATTTGTGTTTTGGCTACATGGATGAACCAAAAATAGTAGAAACAGGCAGCCTATCCAGTGTGCTGTTATCTGACACTGCCCTTTTTCTCCTTTGCCTGCAGTTCCGACACAAGGTCCGCTTTGAGGGGATGGAGCCGCTGCCCTCACCCTCCTCCAGCCAAGACTCACGCTCCCTGCTGGTGCCCACGCCCAGCGCCACTTCAGACACTTCCCGGGCCTCGTCCTCCTCCTCCTCAGTCCAGCTGGATGGCCTCAGCCTGGCGCCCAGCCCCCGCAGCAGCTGTGAAGTGGACGCCGAGGTCCAGCGCCTGCTCGCCCTCCTGGAGGCACTCCTGGACCGCTTTGACAGGGTCAATGCCGCCACTGAGGAGGTTGCCCGCCTCGAGTCACGGCTAGGAGGGACGCGGAGCTGGCAGACCAAACGCAAAGGAAGGCGGAAGACTGACAGGGTGTTGAAGCCACACCCGCATCCTCTCCGCGGAAACGGTGCCCCACTTCCCTCTAACGGCAGCCATTTCTCGGCCGCTTCCCACCCAACCAGTGTCTCTGCACCCCTCAGGATTGTCCGCAGTGACCAAGGCCTCTTGCTGGCTCCATGCAAGACCCAGACATTGCTTGTACCGGCGGTCAGGAGGAAGAAGCCGCTGGCGGCCAAAAACCGGGTGCACCCCGCCGGCAAATAGAACATACTGTGTTTTGGAATACTGTGTCCAATTCTGGGCACCACACTTTAAGAGAGATATTGAATCTAAGCTGCAAAATGTCCACAGGAGTGCGACTAAAAGGATCAAAGGTCTGGAGACCATTAATACTCCCTCTGGGGAGCGGCTTAAAGAGCTGGGTCTGTTTAGCCTGCAAAAGAGAAGGTTGAGAGTAGACATGAGAGCCATGTATAAATATGTGAAATGGTGTTATAAGGAAAAAGGAAGCAGGCTTGTTCTCTGCTGTCCTGGAAACTAGGGCTCAGAGCAATGTGTTCAAATGGCAAGGAAAGATATTCCACTTGAATTCTTGGCCATAAAAGCTGTTCAACAGTGGAACTCTCTGCCTCGGAGTCCATTGGAGGCTTTGAAGCAGAGGCTGGATGGCCACCTGTTGAGGGGGCTTTGATTGTGCTTGTCAGGCATGGAAAAAGACTGAATGGCCTGTGAGGTTCTTCCAACTCTATGATTCTATAGCATTCCCTGGTTGGGAAAACAAAGGAATGGAAAAGGCAAGCCTTTGTAATTTTTGCAGGAATGTTGCCTTGCCTTCCTGTTTGCTTGCTGCAGGATGTTTGGAGCTGGCCAAATATCAGGGCCCTGAAGCCAGGAGCAGTATTATTATTATTTGTGGTTTCAAGAAAGCGAGGCATCTTCCAGGAAGAGCAAGCTCAGGAGGAAATAGAACAAAAGCCAGGAGGTAACTTGTTGAGTTTCTCAGAAAGTGCTAGAAGGCAGAAGATGAAGCGACGGGTCAAAGAAAAGCCTAATTGGTCCAAATGATAGACAAGGGCATTATACTCAGCCTCTGTTTAGTCACATTTGTGATTTGTGAAGAAGTTCTAGGTTTTGTCAAATTTCCGTCGGAGGGAGGAAATACTCCGGAGACAGGGTCCTCCGGCCATTTTGTTTCCAGTCGCGTAATATTAATCTATTTGGAAAAAAATCCCCAAAGTACTATCAGCCTAAACCTCTTCTTCCTTTATTTTTAAAATAAGGGAAGGGACTCTGTTCTTAGGCAAAAGGTTCTTGAAAATGGCAGCCAAAAAATTTAAAGGGTCCCGGCATTTATTATTTTGGAAAGAGCCGAGGGTCGAGGGCTTGGGAAAAGGGGACCCCATGAGCTGGTTTTGTGGGTTTCTCCTTCCAACGCATTCCGTCCCTTTGCTGAAAACTGTTTGCGTGTGTCATTTGATAAGAGTTAGAGAAGTACGATTTTTGAGTATATTTTATTTTATCATGTGGGAGTGTGTTTGCGCACATAGGTATGTATTATATATATATATATATATATATATATATATATATATATATGGTTTACGGTTTGTATTTACTGCCCCAGCACTTTAATCATCATCGCTTGCCTTAGCTAACAGTGACACGTGCGGCGTTTTAAAATAAGAGCAGAATAATAATAATAATAATATATCATGGACGCAGTATTTTTGTTTTGTTAAGTAAATCGTAAGGTGAAACAGGCAACAGGAATATGAATGTGGATACTGCCCCGCACATTTGCAAAAAGGAAGAGAAAGTACACTAGGAAATGCATCCTTCTTTCGAAGCTAAGACGAGAAATGTTGGAAAAGATACCTCTTTGTTGGGTTTTGGGCTTCAGGGAGCGATGGGTCATTTGGTCGTGCCCAAAATTGCAGAGCAAGTGATGCTTGAGGAATTGATTTCCTCTTTTTCCTATTTCCATCCAGAAAGACACTTCCTAAATATTAGGGCTCTTCTGGGCTTTAAACTATGCCAGTTGCCAGGTATCAACTTCCTTGTTCTATCTGCAAAAAGAAAGAGCTCTTTACCCAGGTTTTTTTGTAAGCTGCTTGACTTCTCAATTGGGAGATGATGATGGTGGTGGTGATGATGATGATTATGATCACCATTGGGACCACCTTTATTGGCTTGTCCCAGAGTCTTTGCAGTTCAGTCTTTAAATCCTCATATCATGTAAGCTTTTCCAGTTGCTTCTGATTGATTCTGCTGTCATCTGGGATTGCAACATCAGAAAAAACCAAAGTATGGATTGTCGATGTTACAATCCCAAGCGATAGCAGAATTGATGAGAAGCAACTGGAAACGTTTACACAAAACGAGGATTTAAAGATAAAATTGCAAAGACTCTGGCACAAACCAGTAAAGGTGGTCCCAGTGGTGATCAGCACACTGGGTGCAGTTTCTAAAGACTTAAAAACAATTGGCGCTGACAAAATCACTATCTGTCAGCTGCAAAAGGCCACCCTACTCAGATCTGCACACATTATTTGTCGATACATCACATAATCCTAGAAATTTGGGAAGTGTCCAACGTGTGCTCCAATACAAAAGCCAGTATAGTGATCTTGTTTGCTGTGTACTAATCTTGTTGTGTATCACATAATAATATTAATAATCTGGGAAAGAAAAGCTGTGCATCAATTGCTTTGCCTGGAAATTTCCTGAGCGCAGCCATTCCTCTGGAATTGGGCTCATCTGCCATTTGAAATCCCTTTCTATAGTAATTTTTATTATATAGAGTAAACAAACCCCTATAAATTATACAGATGGCATACTTTGGGGCCTATACACACACACACACACACACACACACACTTAAATTCTAAGCACTACTGATACAACACTACAGCCAAATACCTACTACAAACAACCAAATATAACACAAGAAACATAACACTTAAGACTAATGAATTAAGAGACTAATCTACACACTTCTCACAATCAGACGGCTTCTCTCTTTCGTTAGTCTTTAAATTGTATTACATAATCACCCATCTTTGAATAACCCACAACTGACAAATGGATCCATCATTATCAAAATTATTGTTATTATTATTTTACTAATTCATAAAACCCACCATTGATGAATGGCCTCATCATTATAATAACAATATTGTTGTTGTTGTTTTGTAAAACTAACATTGATGAAAGGCCCCATTATTATCATTGCAAAATTATCATTGTTATTATTTTGTAAAACCCACAATTAATACACTTGATTTATATTCTGCTTTATCTCCCTGGAGAGACTCAGAGTGGATTACAATTTTACATAGATAAGGCAAACATTTTTACACAGTAAACAACAACATACAATACATAGACTGGCGTAAAGGTGAGGTAATGCTCAACTCCGGCCATGGGGAGGTGCTGTTGTTCTTTTTCCATGCCGAGGAGCCTGTTGTCCATAGACTTTTCCAATAGTGATATCTGCATGGGGCACCCTTTTACCTCCCTGCAAAGGTGGTACCTATTAATCTACTTGCATTACATATTTTCAAACAGCTAGGTAGGCAGAAGCTAGGGCTAACAGCCAGGAGCTCACTCTGACTAACGGCTCTGAACTGCTAACCTTCTGGTCGAATGGACAAATGGCCCCATTATTATTACAAAATAATTATTATTATTTTGTAAAGCTCACCACTGATGAAAGGTTCCATCATTACAACATAATAATAATAATATAGGATTTATACCCTGCTTTTTCTCTGCCAAAGTAGACTCAAAGCGGTTAACATTAAAACCATAACTATGTGTGAATTAAAATCTAGCACATAAAAACATGGAAAAATTAAAAATAGTTACTGTAAACCAAAAACGATTAAGCCAATGAGTAATTCTCTTTCTTGCTTCTAAGTGGGCAAATATTTCTCCTTGGATAGCCCAATCAATTTCTCCATTGAGTTCCAAATCCTCATCCATTTTTCTCGTCATCCTTCACTCTTCCTGGTATTTGAATCCTTTTTGGTTCTCTTCCTTTTTGAAATGTGTTTGAAAACTTTAAAATATCCCAATCTGTGTGCATCTAGTAGCCACCTGGCAACCGGTTGTGGCCCCCGGCGGGTCTCACCGGTTTAAAATAAGCAATTTGACTCACTTCCCCCCCCCCCAATTATTGCCTCCAAACTGCTGCTGGGCGGTGGTCTGTCCTTAAAAAACCTCTGGCAGGTATCCCTTCCTTTCCATCCGTTTTCGTATTTCATACCGCCGGTTTCACCTTGTCGCAGGTAATTTATACGAGATTTTTACAAGGAGAAAAAGAAGAAGAAAATGTTGTTTAAAAATGTATATTTTTGTATGTTTGCTATATTTTTATAGCGTCGGTACTGTGCTTCGTAACGAGTTATTTAAAAAAAAATACAAAAAAGGTACGTTTCCCAAAAAGGCAAAAAGGGTTGGAGAGGATCTATGGGTAGATTAGTGCCAAAAAGGGTGTTTGGGAGAGGATTGTGTGCCTTTGGATGTTTTTTATGGTCTGTATTTCTTCTTGGGGGCTGGCCCTCTGTGCTGATGCATTAATTCAGGAGCTGGGCCTTGAATCCTTTGCTTTTTTTCGACTTTCCAAAACTTTGTAAAGTTGGAAAAACAGGAAACGATCCGAGTCCCAACTTGGGTCTTCTTCCCAAAGCAAAAGCAGGATTGTATTTTCCCTTTCAAACCGTGTCTTTCCTAATCGCATTTAGCTATGCCTCTTTTCTATATATATCACTTTGTTATTTATAAGGGTGCTAATTTTTTTTGGAACCAAAACTCTTTTGTATCTATTATCTATACCTAATAGTCCAAGCTGCTTCAATCATCAGGTACAAAAGAAGATAATGCACTTGTTTCATTCTTAGTTTGGAAGGAGAAAAAGAGGAGGTTTGAGGGCATTCGCAAAGGGACAGACTTTTTGCAACCATTGCGAACGGTTTGCTTTCCAGTTTTGAGGAAGAAAGAAACCAAGAAAGGTCTTTTAAAGATAAATAAGTGTTTTGTGTAAAGGGCAAGTTGCTGATGGAAGGGAGAGAAAGCCGAAACAAAGGATGCCAAAGCTGAACGTGAGTCAACATTGTGATGCAGCAGCTTAAAAAGGCCAATGCGACTCTAGGCGGCATCAATACGGGGATAGTGTCAGGATCAAGGGATGTCAGAATCCCAATTTTTAGTCAGACCGCACCTGAAATGTGTCCATTTCTAGGTAAAGTAATTCAAAAAGGAGATGGGCAAGACGGAGTTCAAAATGGCCAAAGGTCTGGAAATTATGAATCCTGATGAGGAGTGGCTTAGGGAGCTGGGGATGTTTAGTTTTAAGAAGAGAAGGATTAGAGAGGCTTGGAAGCTATGTTAAATAATTGGGGGGTTTGAGAGGGGGCAAACTTGTTTTCTGCTGCTCCAGAGACTAGGATGCAATGGGGGAATTCAAATAGCAGGAAAAGAGATGCCACCTCAAAATGAGGAAGTTTCCTGACAAGAGAGTCTCAGGGGGCGGGGGGGGGGGTTTCCAAGCAGAGGCTGGATGGCCATCTGTCAGGAGGAATCCGATTGTGTCTTCCTACCTGGCAGAAGAGGTTGGACTACATGGCCTTTGGAGTATCACGACTCTAGGAGTCTACAATTCTTTGAAATAGATTAGATGGGTATCTGTTGGGAGGGTTTAGATGGCGTCTTCCTGCCCGGCGGAATGGGGTTGAACTGGATGGCTTTTGGGGATTTCTTCCAACTCTAGGATTTTGTGACTCAAAGGTTGGATGGCCATCTGCGGGGAGGGCTTTGATGACAACTTCCTTTGTGGCAGAAAGAAGTTGGACAGGATAGCCTTTGGGGGACCCTTCCAACTCTAGTGGAACCTAAGACTGCCGCATCACCTCTCCTTCTCTGGAGGTTTCTAAATAGGGCTTGGATTGGTGATCTATTGGTAGGGCTTGGATGGCGTCTTCCTACCTGGCAGAAGGGGGTTGGACTGGATGGCCTTTGGGGGTCCCCTCCAACTCTAGGATTCATCCCAATGTCAAGGCAGGAATATATAATTCAAAGAGAAGGCTTTTGCACTTGTTCGCTCAAATTAAAAGTTCTCATGACCTGTTTGTTTTGAAATGTGGGTCTTTACAAGGGATAGGAGCATTCGGCAGGTCCTGTTTTCCTAAGGAGAGCCCTGTTTGCCTCTTCCTCCCCAACGAACCCCTCTTCCCTCCAGGATCAACTCTTGAATGTATATTTCGGCCTTCAAAGATGCTCTGAACGCTCCTTATTTATTGACTCTTGCCAAGGCAGCCCCTAGCTTCTTCTCTAAAGGGAAATTGTCGGCCGAAATGAGAAGGAAAATAAACGCAAAACACCCCAGAGTTTCTGGCTCAAGAAGCAAACACGCTTAACAATGTTAAACCCTTTGCAAAACATTACTTTTGTTGTTGTTGTTGTTGTTGTTTTGTAACGGTGAGAAGAGAAAAAAAACAAGCAAACACGACAAAGTCGAATTAAAAGACATAATGGACGGCTCAATAAAGATTTGTGTGTGTCTTTTTACAAAAAAGGGAAGGTGAGTCTATGGGAAATGAAAAAAACGAGGGTCTACTGATTTGCTTTTTGGTTGGGTGAATTGTTAGAAAATATCCTGGTCACAACATCCAACAGGAGAAATTAACCAAAAATAATATTACATTTTAAAAGGGGGATTTTATTTATTTTATTTATTTATTTTTATGAAATCTATCCTAATGACAAAGGTAAGGAGGAGGTGGCAAAAAAGGCATCTCTTCAAATAAGAATGCTGGCTACCATCAATAAAATCTTCCTTAAACTCCCAAATCTTATGCAAGTAAGAGAGCCAAGACATTGAAAGTCATTCACACTTGGAGCTCTTTGATGTGTATTCCATGGATCACTTTGCCCGTCAAATCTTTTTTGAGATGTCTTTTTAAAAAATTAATGCAATGCAAAAAGGAAAATTTCATGTATAAGGCAGCATTTCTATTTGGGGGTTATGTCCCAATGTTGCCCTTCTTTGGGCATCCCATCCATGGCAATAACAGTGGTTCTCAACCCGTGAGTCCCCAAGTGTTTTGGCCTACATCGCACAGCCAATTTACCAGCTGTTAGGATTTCTGGGAGTTGAAGGCCAAAACATCTGGGGACCCACAGGTTGAGAACTGCAATAACTCATTGTGAAAGGCAGCTCCCAAAAAACATCTGTATCCAACCACCAATCTTTTGCTGGGTCATTTTTATTCTTAATAATAATAATAAGTAGGAGTAGTAATATTATCAATTATTATTGATGATAACTATATTCTTAATAATATTATATAATAAGGGCTGGGCTTAGCACAGTGGGTTAAACTACTAAGATGCGGAAAAGCCTGCCAATTGAAAGATTAGCAGTTCAATCCCGGCTCGGGGTGAGCACCTGCCATCAGCCCCAGCTCACCTAGAAGATCGAAAAGAGAAATGTGAGTAGATAATAGGTACTGCTTTAAGTGGGGAGGTAATAAAAGGCACCCATGCGGGCATGCCGGTGATTCGATTGGGAGGATATCTAAAGATGACAAAGCTCGACATGGAAAGTGGAGTGACAGCACACACACACCCTGTGGCTGGAGTTGAGCACAGCCTCCAGGTGTCCGAAATTGAAAATGTTACCTCTGTTTATGTATTGTCTGCACATGTTCATTGTATAATGGCATTTAATGTTTGCCATATATGGGTCTCCGAGTCCCCTTGGTGAGATAGAGTGGAATATAAATAAAGTGTGTGTGTATACACACCACCTTTCTCCCCATCAGGATTTGAAGGCGGCTAAGGACTGCACAATCAAATGACAATTTAAAGCAAGGCAAACACAAAAATACGAGTGTGCAGATATAAGATTAAAATACAATAAATCTGATTAAAACGATATCCCAGGAATCTCAGCACATCAGACAGTCTGGAAAAGTCTGGGTTTGGACGAAATATCTATACAGATCCCATTCAAGGGCTTGGGAGGCAGCCTTGACACCATTTTCTGAAGACTCAAAAACTTTGTTCCTTTCTAGTTTGGGATCATTTCATCCTGACAGACAGGAAAAGGATGCTCCCTGCACTTCATTCCAAGCACTATCTTACCATTATTAAAGCATACCTCAAGGGTGAGGGGATCTTCTCTGTTTTAGGAAGGAGCAGAACCAGCATCTTGTAGTGGTTGCCATTCTGGAGAGTTCGAATCGCTGGGTAAGTTAACCTCTGAGAAATACAAAAGTTAGGTCCCCTCTGAACAAATTGGGCCCAAAACCCCACCCATAATAGGGTTTCTATATGTTAGGAACAACCTAAAAGCACATTACTAAGAATAAATGGCATATCTACACACACAATAAAATAGATATATGTGTGTGGCTGGGGTGTCCACTTACATAAACAAGCTCCAGCCTCCACAAACAGCTATAGCTTCCATTACTCAGGAGACACCAAAGGCCCTCCCTCCAATGACATTGCAGGGTATAAAGAGCATTGTGAACATGTCTAAGAGCCCTGCCAATGTCCTCCACAAACACCATACTGCCCACCACCCAAGTGAAGGCTTTCATACGGGGACAATTTCATCCTAGATTTTATGTTTCCTCTACCACAGACATCCCAGTGTTCCTTCCTCTCTCCATTGGTATGGAAATTACATGCCCCCCCCCCCGCCTCTCTCTTAACCCTTTCCTATTCTTTTCTATGGCACACAACAAACAGAGGAATTCATCCGCAACTGAACATACTATAAATCAACTCCATCATTTATAGGAGTTGTAAGGACTGGGATGTATTATTCATTTGCAATCTAAGAACACTCTGAACTCCACCAACGATGGACCTGGAACTAACCTGACACACAGAAGCCCCATGACCAACCAAAAATACTGGAGGTATTTGGAGGGATTTATAAGGAGTTGTGGTTCACCTGCATCCGAACAATGATGGATTCAGACCAAACTTGGCATGCATACCCGCTATGTCCACATTTGAATACTAGATTTTGAGGGGAATTGCCCTGGGCATGTTGGAGTTGTAGGTACTGGGATTTATAGTTCACTTGCAATCAATGAACACTCTGAACTCCACCAATTGGACCAAACTTGGCACACAGAGCCCCAATGACCAGGAAAAAATACTGGAGGTCTTTGGGGAAAATTCACCTTGATTTGGGTGAGTTGTAATTCACTTACATCCAGAGAGCACTGTGAATGAAAACACTGATGGATCTAGACCTAACTTGGCACATACTAATATGCACACAGAACTCCCATGACTGACTAACTCAAACTTGGCACACAGAACTCCCATGACTAACTCAACCTACTGGAGGCTTGAGGAGACTGACTCACCACAGTGGGAATTGTAGTTTACCCTACACCCAGAGAACACACTGGACCTCATAGATAGAAAGACAGACAGACAGACAGACTCAACACTGGTATAGTCAACACTGAAGCCCAAGACTCAACACTGGAGCCCAAGAAATCTGAAAGCCATTCAAAGGTTTTTATTCCAGGAGCAATATTGTAGTATGGGCAAATGAGAACAATGTCAAAGGACTTTTGGCCATGATTCCCTCCAAGTTTAAAGTCTGTACCATTCATAACAAGCAAACAAACGAGAAAGAAATCCAATTCAGGTGCCTCTTAAAATAGCAAGCGACGTTCTTGGCCTAATACAAGATAGAGAAGAGGGGTCCATTCCTTCCCACTGGACATCCAGGGTCCGTTTATAGCCAATCCGTTTCTGCCCCCACAAATGTCAGCGAATTCCCACTGAAGATCAGCTCCAAAAACCTTGGGTCATTTTGGGTGTCTCAAAAGCCAGGTGATTTAGACCAGCAGGAACTAATTTATGTCTTTTGGGGAAAAGACCAACAACACTGTGTGCCGACACCTGTAAGTAAAGTGCCTGCACACCTTCATGGAAACCACCACCAACGGGGTAGATAGTCAGTGGGGTCTGTGCCTCTCTGCGAGTTCGACCAGAATCACACAGCTCTCACTTGCACCTTGAAAACGACACCCAAAGCCAAATATCTGGCTCCTGAGAGGAAGGAGAGTTAAGTCCTGGTGACGCCATGCATTGAGCCCAGTTTATAATGGTGGTGACCCATTTGGGTGAGAGGGCTAAGAGAGGGTCCTGTGTCCAGCTGGGCTTATGCGGCCGTCTCTTTCCAGCTACACAAACTCCGTGAAGTCATCCACTGAGGAGATCAGTCGCTTCCTTTGCCCCGTTTCGTAGGTGGGGGCAGCATCCGGGGCATGTGGGTAGAAGCCTTTCCCGCAGTCGGAGGGTGCATGACGGGGAAGCCGGAGGCCTGGTACTGGGTTTCTTCCCGGATCTGGAAGTGGAAGGAGGAGATGTTGCAGTAGGAAGTGGGGCAATAGTGCTTTTAGCCTCATCGGAGGCTTTGAAACAGATGCTGCGTGACCATCTGTGAGGAGGACTTTGATGGTGCTTTTCCTACCTGGATGATTATTGGTTGGACTGGATGGTCCTTGGGGGTCCCTTCCAACTCTAGGATTCTATGATTCAGAGTCTGTGTGGCCATCTATCAGGAGGGATTTGGTGGTGTGTTTCCTTCCTGGCCGAATAGGGATTGGACTAGATGGTCTTGGGGGGTCTCTTCCAACTCTAGGATTCTATGATTCAGAGACTGTATGGCCAACTATCAGGAAGGCTTTGATGGTGCTTTACTTCCTGGCAGACTAGAGGTTGGCCTGGATGCCTTTTGTTCTCTATGCCTTTGGTAGGAGTGCTGCACAAGCAGAACAGTTAAGTCGGGACAAAAAGTTTTAAAATACCTCTCCAATCTGAAGCTGTGCATGCACATGGAGTTCATCTATATGATTTAGAAAGTTTTTGTATGTGTACACGTGTGCATATGTATACACAATATACATACGGTCATTGAGACACGCAATGTGAGATGTAGCCTTTAATGGTTTTATAACACAACAAACTAGTTACAAGCAGGAATGCCCAAAAGATATGACTAAACCCCCAAAAGTATGGCCTTTGGGGCCCTTCCAGCTTTATGATTCAGACACTGGGTGTCCACCTATCAGAAAGGCTTTGATGGTGCTTTTCCTTCCTGGCAGAAAGGAGTTGGACTGGATAGCCTTTGGGGGTCCCTTCCAGCTCTGTGATTCTATAACATGTCTCATTTTCATCTCCTTTTCTTAGATCTATGTAACTCAAGCTATTTTGCTTCCTGCCTGCATGGAGAAGAGGTCAAGGCCCACTTTTTCCCAGAAATCTTTATTGTATTCCCCTTTTGTTTGAGAAGGGAGCCTCACAAAGTCTCTCTCTGACACAGGAGAAAACACACAGCGAAAAGGACCAGCATCAGAGACTCTTTTGCTCACCCGGTGCCGCAGCCTCTTGATGTGCCGCAGCCTTGCAATCCATTTGGAGGGATAGGTGTCTGTGGGGTTGGAGCGACTGTGATGGACGTGGGATGCCATCTGAAAGGGAAAATACTTCACAAGTTTGTGTGCAACTGTATAAGCCAACGGTCTGTCCATGTAGGTATGCTGGCGTAATGGCCAATTACATGGCTATGAAAGGGGATGTCAGCTATTACCTTGAGATACTTGATAGCCACAAGGCTGTCCCCAAGGACTGGGCTAGAAATTGTATATAATGGAAGAGCTAGAGATTCTTAGAAACGTGCTCTCTCCAGTTAAAAAAAATAGTGTCTTTTGAGCCACTCCCCCCCCCAGTTTCATGTGCCCCTAAATCCCAGCAAATGTGGGTGGAGGGCTGTAGGCCTTTCAATTTTCTTTATACTTTCTGTGTTCACTTGTTTTCAGAAACAACCCTGTTCTTGATTACAGCACTTACCAGCAAACTGCACTAAAACCTATTCTGCTATTGTACATTTCATTATCTGATTTTACATTTTTCCTGTTCGAACTTTTTAATTTTCCCATTGCACTTATTATATTTTCCCGTTGCACCTTTTATTTTTCCCATTACACATTTCATTTTGTCCTATTTTACATTTTATTTTTCCTATTGGACATTTTAATTTTCCCATTTTAATTTTTTATTTCATTTCTAATATTTTCCTGTTGTACCTTTTATTTTTCCCATTACATCTTTACTTTTTCTCGTTATACATTTCATTTTGTCCTGCTGCAGCTTTTATTTTTCCTATTGGATAGTTTAATTTTCTCACTGCACATTTTTATTTTACTATTTCACTTTTTATATTTTCCTATTGCACATTTTATTTTTCCTTTTGGACATTTTAATTTTCCTATTGTACTTTTTATATTTTCTTGTTGTACATTTTAATTTTTCCTATTTCACATTTTAATTTTCCTTTTGCACTTCTTCTATGTTCCTATTGGACATTTTCTTTTTCCCATTTCACGTTTCATTTTCCCCATTTCATTTTTCCTATTGTACCTTTTAATTTTTCTCCATTTCACATTTCATTTTTTCTATTGCACAAAAGAGCACTCACATTAGCATGTAAAGCCATCTGACGGGCAACAAAGGACAGGTTTTTATCCGAGACGATCTTCGCCACATTGGTGTCAACAAGACCTTCCATATCTACAGATTGGAGAGAAGAAAGAACTTAAAGTTCCCACCAAATATCTACTTATATAATAATTTCTACCCTGTTGTATGTTGTTTCTTTCCTTCTTTTTTTATCCTGACAGCACAATAGCTCGGAGCAATGGTTCCTTGTATTATGTGCAAAGTTTTGCAGGGAATCCCCATTTGTGTGCTTGAGAAGAAAAGGCACAAAACCCAACTTACCTTTCCTACACTGGAGAGTCAGGAGGTTGCAGTTGTAATCCAGGGGCTTGATGACAACATGCACAAAGTTGAACTGGCCCTGAAAAGTAATAATAATACTACACTTGATCTAGTGCTGGTCAGTGACCGTAATAAAGTTTTGTTGTTGTTGAAAAGTAATAATAATAATAATAAATTACCCACCTCTCCTTATAGCTCTAGGTAGGGTACAACATAGTTAAAACAGTGAAATAAAACCAAATGCTATTAAGCTAATATGAACAAAAACTATAATAATAACATAAGTAATGCATATATAATTTGTATATGTAGTGGAGCCCCCGGTGATGCAATGGGTTAAACCTTTGTGCCAGCAGGACTGCTGACCGAAAGACCAGCGGTTCAAGTCCTTGCAGATGGTCAATTCTTTCATACCAGAAGTGACTTGCAATTTCTCAAGTCACTCCTGACACAAAATGTGCATATATTATATTATATATGTGCATATATTATATTATATTAATTTTATATATATGCCTGCCAAACCTCAGGAGAATGAATGAATATATATATATATATATAGAGAGAGAGAGAGAGAAGAGAGAGAGAGAAGAGAGAGGCTGTTTCCAATTTTTAAAAAGTGCTTCAAAAGTCGTTTTGGATGTTGATTTCGATTTAGCTTTGGATGTGATAGACTTCCAATTTTTTTTGGAAAAAATTCAGAATTGATTTGGAAGTATTTCCGAAATTTGGAAGTCTTCGGAAGTCTTCAAAAATGGCGTCCACTTTAAAAAATGGGCAAAAAAATCAGCAGAAGGGAGAGTCAGCTATTAGCCATCGGCCAATGAGCAATCAGCAAGAAAATTCGGAAATGACATCTGAAAATCGGAATTCGGAATTCCAAAATTTGGAATTCCTGTTGGGAGGGCTGCTCTCGAAATTGCTTCAAAAGTCGGAAGTAGGCAAAAAAACGCTCGAAATTCGGAAGTATCCGAAATTTGGAAACAGCCCATATATATATATAGAGAGAGAGAGAGAGAGAGAGAGAGAGAGAGAGAGAGAGAGAGAGAGAGAGAGAGAGGGAGAGAGAGAGAGAGAGAGAGAGAGAGTTGGGCCTTTCCTTTACCTTGATGGTCCCCAGTTTGAAGTCTTCCCCAGAGTCATTGTAAACGATAGAAACGAAATCGTTTCCCAGGTGCCGTTTCTTGTTGCAGCGGTATTTGTCCAGGTCCTTGGTGGGCATCAAAGTGGCGATGTGGAAAATGGCTGCAGGGAAGGAACGACAGCAATAAAGGTAGATGCTGAAGAGCAGCAGGAGCAGCAGCAACAACAGTATGCTGGTTGGCACTAGTAATAATAATAATATCAACAACAGTATGCTGGTTGGCACTAGTAGTAATAATAATATCAACATGAACAACAGCATACTGGTTGGCACTAGTAGTAGTAGCAGGAATTGCAGCAATAATAGTAACAACAATAACAGCATGCTAGTTGGCACTAGTAGCAGTAGCAGCAATAAGAATAACAAGAATAAAAACAACAGCAGCAGTATTCTGGTTGACACCAGTAGCAGCAATAGCAACAACAACAGGAGGAACAGGAACAACGAAAGTATGCTGATACTAGTAGTAGCAATAATAATAATAAAAATAGCAACAACAGTATGCTGGTTGCCACTAGTAGCAGTAGCAGCAATAACCAACAGCAACATGCTGGTTAGCACTAATAGCAGCAGAAATAAAATAAAATGCTGGTTGGCATCCGTAGTAGCAGCAGCAGCAGCAGCAATAATAACAATATTAACAACAATAACAATAGCAACAGTAATAACAGTAACAATAATATGCTGGTTGGCATTAGTAGTGACAGCAATAAAAATAACAACAATAGTTGATTTGTTGTTGTTAAAAGCAATTATTACTACTATAATTGCTATAATTGCTATTATTATTATTATTATAAATGAGGTCTGTTGGGATTCATCGTTGTGCCTACTAGTTATTTCCAACTGGAGATGTTCCCATGGCAAACCTACTATGTGGTTTCCTTTGCCCGCTTTCACCAGAGCGACTTGCCTTTGCCTCCCATCTTTTCTGCACTGCCTTTCCTCCCAGCGTACCTTGCATGATGTCGTCGTGCCAGCAGTAGGTGAACTGCCCGTCCTCCCCGCCCACATCCAGGCCGCCCAAGTAGATCTTGTCTGGTTGGCAGTCCTTGAGCTCCACCAGTTTGCCCAGGCCAGTTAGGAACTCGGTGTAGCGGTAAGAGCCATGCTCGTTGGACAGGATGGCCAGCTCATTGTGGCTCTGGGTGAGAAGGAAGAGCAGGGAGGGAGATTTGCAGAATCATAGAGCAGGAAGAGACCCCCAAAGGCTATCTAGTCTGACCCCCTTTTGCCAGGCAGGGAGGCAGAATCGAATCCCTCCCGACAGATGGCCATCCATACTATAGGTAGGCACATGATATTCTATGAAATATCTGTCATATATTATAGATTTGAAGGAAACCCCAAGACCATTTAGTCTAAATCTCTTCTGTCAGGCAGGAAGGCACCATCCAAGCCCTCCCAACAAATGGCCATTCAGCCTCTGTTTAAAAACCTCCAAAGAAGGAGACTCTACCAGACTCCCACTTAAGGATACATAGCACTAGAATTGGAGTGGACCTCAAAGGTCATTCAGTCCAACCCCTTTCTGTCATGCAGGAAGGCACTTTCAAATCCCTCCCAATAGATGGCCATCCAGTCTCTGCTTGAAAGCCTTCAGAGGAGACTACCATACTCAGAGCTAGAAGTCCAACCCCATTCTGCTAGGAAAGAAGATACCATCATAGCCCTCCTGGCAGAAGGCCATCCATCTATACCCTGAGGCACAGAGTTTGAAAAAAGCAAAAGCATGAACGGCCCCTTACCTGCCCTTCTCCAACGTACAACACTGCGATCTTGTGGGTGTCGTAAGGAGGGATCTGGTCCAGGAGTTGAACGGATCTTTCAAAAGTCTGAAAATAAATAAAATAAATGAGTGGCACGAAGCGGAGAAGATGGTCATATTCATTTATGACCCAAACAGCCATGATCTATAAAGGCCCTATCCCCTCTAGAAAGTATTTGGATCTATGGGGTAATCTATGGAGCCTACCTCATTTGGCAGCAAGAGGGGCTTGTTGGTTTCGTCACCAAAGAAAGGCGAGTGGTACAGCTGCAGGAACACAAAGCTGGGGAGAGAAACAACCATGAAGCTCCATTTAAAGACATTTGATCTAAACCTGATGGTTCTCTGTTGGCTTAGAGAAGCAACAAGAGCCAAGGGATTTACAAAAACTCTCTTATCCTTAGACACACTGCAAAGAATGTATGCAAACAGTATCCAGACCCATTGCCTTAAACTGGTAAACCCAATCAATTCAATGCTTCAGGTGTGACAATATTGAGCCTCGCAGCTCCATTGCCATACATGGTCTGTTTAATTCTATTTGTATGCTGTGAATTTTCCATTGCGCTGTTTTTTAATGTTGCGAGCTGCTTTGCGTCTCAATCAAGAGATAAAAGCAAGAAATAATAATGATAAAATAACAATAACAACACTCATAAACAACAATAATAAAATAATGATAATAATACCGTATTTTTTCATTTTCAAGATGCTCTTTCCCCAATATAAACATCTCTAAAAATAGGGTGCATCTCAATATTGTGAGCCACTCAATCAAGAGATAAAAGCAGGAAATAAAATAATAAGAACTGCAATAATAAAATAACAATAATACAAAATAATAATAATAAGGTATTTCTCCCATTCCAAGATGCACCTTTCCCCCATATGAGTATCTCCAAAAATAAAGCGCATCTTAGAATTGCAGGTGCTTTTCTTATATAAGAACAAAGCTCTTTTATCCTGAAATTGGTGTGTGCCTTAAATTTGATGGCATCTTAGAATAGAAGAAACACGATGATAATAATAATACAATTTCAGGACCACCCCTACCAACAAAAATACATAAGGTAAGCCTGCAATTCTAATTTACACAGGGCAAAAGGTGCATCTTAAACCTGAAAATTATTATTGTTAATATTTTTTCGTGTCAGGAGCGACTTGAGAAACTGCAAGTCGCTTCTGGTGTGAGAGAATTGGTCATCTGCAAGGACATTGCCCAGGGGATGCCCAAATGTTTGATGTTTTACCATCCTTGTGGGAGGCTAGTCTCATGTTCCCACGTGGGGAGCTGGAGCTGACAGAGGGAGCTCAACCCGCTTTCCCCAGATTCAAACCACTGACCTGTCAGTCTGAAGTCCTGCCGGCACAAGGGTTTAACCCACTGCACCACTGGGGGGCGCCATTATTAATAATAATTATAATAATAACATATTTCTTCCATTGTCAGATGGACCTCAATTTCAGAACCACCATTAACAACAAAAATACAAAATACTGTGATTCTAACGCTCACTTCATTTTTAGAGATGTTTATATAGAAACAAAGTGAAGAAATAAGATATACAGGCGGTCCCCAAGTTACAAACAAGATAGGTTCTGTAGGTGTGCTCTTAAGTTGCATTTGTTTGTAAGTCGGAACAGGGACATTTTTTAGGTGTAACTCCAACTCTATATCTATATCTATCTACTGTATCTTTGGATAGCATAGGGTGTTTTGCTGTCTGTGCTCTAATTGAGAAGAGTTCACCACACTTTTCTGTCTCTATGATAATTAGATTTTTAGAAATTTGACTTGTTGTGGAAACAAGGACTGCAAATAAAGCTTCAGTGGAGAGCCCTTTTCCCCATGATAATAATTCTTCCAGGAGTGAATTTCCCTTCCGAGGGATGGATTTCTCCCACTTCCTGTTGTCTCAGCCCCGGTTTTAACTAGGAGTTTGTAAGTAATATGTTTGTAACTCGAGGACTGACTGTATATGGGGGGAAAGTGGAAGAAATGCAGTAATTTTTTTGGAGGTGGAATGGGATCTTTCTGCAGGCACTCCAAGCCAAAGCCAGCCCCCAGGCCTCACCTGGGGTTGATCCCAGGCACCTTTTCTGCATTGGAGGCAGCGGCAGCAGGGGTGGCTCTGGTCCTGAAGGGCTCCCTCTCAGCCCTTTTTCCGCGCCGGGAGGGAGCCGAGTCAGAGATGGTGTATCCGCGGGGCCGGTGTCCGGTTGGAGAGTGGGGCAAAGAGGTAGGGATGCCTCCCATCACGCGTGTCCCTCCTCCTCCACTGGGAGCGGCCCTCTCCTCCTCCACTGCTCCCCTTGCCGTCCATCCAGCCACCACCTCTTTCTCCGAGCGTCCCGACTTGACCTCGCCACTGCTCATCTTCCCGGAGAGACCTTCATGACTGGGTTCCTTGAGGGCCTCCTGGAGAGTCTGGAGCTCTGGCGAGGAGCTGGATTTGCTGAGGGGCTGCGAGGGCTGGAAGGAGAGGGCCTCCAAGGCCCGGCGGTCTTCCAAGGGACGGCTCCCCTCGATGGGGATGCCCAGGGAGGCCAAGTCTTCTGGCTTCAAGGACTTCTCCTCTTGGCTGGAGGTTGAGGAAGACTGCAAGAGGAGGAAGAAGGAGAATGGGACAACAACAACAAAGAGTGAGTTGTTTTCTAGGATTCAACTGTATAGAATCACAAAGCTGGAAGAAACCCCCAAAGGCCACCCAGTCCAACCATCTTCTGTCTTCATGCAGGAACAGCACCATCAAAGCATTCCTGATAGATGCCCATCCAGCCTCATAGACATTCTTGGAGAAATAGGACTATAGAATAACAGAATGTAAGAGTTGGAAGAGACCCCCAAGAGGCATCCAGTCCAACTTCCTTCTGCCTTCATGCAGGAACAGCACCATCAAAGCACCCCCGACAGATGCCCATCCAGCCTCATAGACATTAGTGGATTCATGGAGAAATAGGGCTATAGAATAACAGAATCCAAGAGTTGGATTCTGGACTCAACGCTGTCGCTTGATGCTCAGGTGTCGGCGGTGGCCGGGAGGGCCTTTGCACAACTCAAACTTGTGTGCCAGCTGCGACCATACCTTGTGAAGTCTGACATGGCCAGTGTGGTCCATGCCTTGGTTACATCCAGACTGGACTATTGCAATGCGCTCTACGTGGCCCTGCCCTTGAAGACAGTCGGGAAGTTTCAACTGGCACAACGGGTGGCAGCCAGGCTCCTAACTGGAGCAAACTATAGGGAGCATACTATGCCCCCATTAAAACAGCTTCATTGGCTGCCGATAAGTTGCCGAACCAAATTTCAGGTGCAGGTAATGATCTATAAAGCCCTAACCAGCTCGGGCCCCGCCTATCTCCATGATTGCATCTCCTTCTATGAACCGGTGTGAACTCTAAGATCTTCCGGGGAGGCCCTCCTTTCGCTCCCACCACAGTCACAAGTATGGTTGGTGGGGACGAGAGGGCCTTCTCAGTGGTGGCCCACCAGCTCTGGAACACTCTTCCAAGGGAAATAAAACAGGCCCCATCCCTCCCCTCCTTTCATAAGAGCTTGAAGACCTGGTGGTTTCAACAAGCCTTTGAGAATGACCAGTTCTAGCCCAGCTCCAAACATTGTTGAATATGGCCTTATACTTCCTACCTATTACCCCGGTCATCCCTCTAATAGGCCTAGGAAATGAACATCCACAGGCTCATACCTACTATTGCTGTTAGCCTGTTATAGCACTGCACTTAATTCCCTAGTTTGTACTAGCCTCGGCCTGGCCTTTTAATTGCTCTGAATAGGAAGGATTATATGTATAGGTTGCTTACCTGTAACCATATTTCTTCAAGTGTCTATCTGTGAAATTCGCACATATGGGTTTACTTCTGCGCCTGCACAGCAATCTCGGACATACTAGCTCTTAAAATGAGAAATTTACATAGGCCCTGCCCATCCCCCATACTATATAGCCCCCTGCCGAAGCTACCCAGTCAGTTCCTTGCCGCCGACAGCAGCAGAACAGTATGGCATGACTTTAGAGGGGAGGACGGGCGGGTTCTGTGCGAATTTCACAGATAGACACTCGAAGAAATATGGTTACAGGTAAGCAACCTATACTTCTTCCTCGTGTCTTCTGTGAAATGCAGACATATGGGTGATTTAACAAGCTTACGTACCTGGAGGTGGGTCATGCCACGCAGGAAAACAAAACGGCTCTGCCGAAGGAAGCATCTTTCTTTGCGAGAACGTCGAGCTTGTAGTGGGCTGCAAACGTAGAGGGGGTCGCCCAGGTAGCAGCCTTGCAAATTTGTTCAACAGAAACACCCTGTAAAAACGCTTGGGATGTAGAAACTGCCCTTGTAGAATGGGCTTTAACACCAACAGGTAATTCCCTCTGAGCTAACTGGTAGGCCAATTGGATTGCCAAGACTATCCATGAGGACAAACGTTGAGAGGTAAGTGGGAGTCCTAGAGAGTCTTTGCTATATTTAAGGAAAAGTCTAGGAGACTTCCTATAGGGGCCTGTTCTATGTAAATAAAAGGATAGGGCTCTTTTAACATCAAGGGAATGTAAGACAATCTCCAATGGAGATGATGGGTTGGGAAAGAATGCTGAAAGGGTAATGTCCTGGGACATATGAAAGTGGGAGACAACCTTGGGAAGGAAGGTGACGTCTGAAAGCGAATGAAGGGGGGATCTGAGCGCAACGCTGTGAGTTCGCTGGCTCTTTTAGCTGAAGTAATAGCTACCAGGAAGGCAGTTTTCCATGACAGGTGAGAGATATGAGATGTTGACATGGGCTCAAAGGGAGGCTTAGAAAGCTGAGAGAGAATGAGTTCAAGGCTCCAGGAGGGGGGGGGGGAGGTAGGGGGATGAATGTTCTTATAGCCTTTAAGGAACATACCCACCAAGGGGTCTTGGAAAAGAGAAGGGGCACCAAATTTATTTCTGTACCAAGACAGAGCTGCAAGGTAGCATTTTAGAGAGGAAAGAGTGAATCCCTTCATGGAATGGTGAACTAAGAAGTCTAGGACAATGGAAATTGGGGCCGACTGAGGCTGATGGCCAAGAGGTTGTACAAATTTCTGGAACCTACCCCATTTATATGTATAGGCCTTTCTAGTGGAGACCTTTTGGGCCGCCTGGATTATGAGGCGGCTGGGGTCGGAGAGGTGGGAGATGGTTTGATCCTCCACGCTGTAAGGTGGAGGGAGGGAAGGTCCAGATGTAGAATGAGGCCTTGCTGGAGAGAGAGAGTAGGTTGGGATTAGGCGGGAGATGGTGGAAGTTGTCCTGAGATGCTTGGAGGAGAGGGGTGAACCATGGTTGGGGAGGCCACCAGGGGGCAATTAGGATACAGTCTGAGTTGTGGGTAATTAGTTTGGCCACTACTCTGGAAAAGAGTGGAAGGGGAGGGAAGGCGTAGAGAAGACCCGGGGACCACTGGTAGAGGAAGGCGTCCCCTAAGCAGTCTGGGGATGCGCGAGGGTGGAGTCTTGCGCTATATGTCTTGCATTGAGTGTTCTGAGGTGACACGAAGATATCTATTTGAGGGGGACCCCACCATCTGACAAGTGTTTGGAAGTGTTGAGGGTTGAGTTGCCACTCGTGCGTGGTGGATGGGCTCCTGCTCAGGGAGTCCGCCAGGGTATTTTGCTGACCCGGGAGATGAATGGCTATGAGAAAGGTGTTGTGCTGTATGCACCATTCCCAGATTCAAATTGATATTGAGAGGAGAGTGGGGGAGCGGGTTCCCCCTTGTTTGTTGACATAATATTTGACTGACGTGTTGTCTGTCAGGACCTGAATGGTGTGGTTGGAGATTAGGGCAGCAAAGGCCCTGAGAGCTTTCTCCACTGCTATAAGTTCTAAGGCATTGATGTGGAGTTGCCTCTCTTGCAGGGACCAGCGTCCGCTGATGGTGAGGTCCTGAAGGTGAGCGCCCCAACCCATGGAAGAGGCGTCTGTTGTCAGTGAGAGTGACGGTTGAGGGGGAGTGAAGGGGAGTCCCGAGCACACATTTGACTTGTTTGTCCACCATGAGAGGGACTGAAGGACTGAGGAGGGAGGGCAGAGGGTCATGGTTTGACTGTCTCGGGTAGGATGGAATACGGAAAGGTACCAGGATTGGAGTGGACGGAGGTGGAGACGGGTGAACGCAGAGACGTTCATAGTGGAGGCCATATGGCCAAGGATAGATTGGATGGTCCACGCGGAACAGTGGCGTTGAGACTGGAGCTTGAGAATAGAGTGGCGGAGGTTGAGAAAGCGGTCCTCTGGGAGGTAGGCTTTCTGGGACGTGGAGTCTAGAACGGCGCCTATGAACTGGATGGTCCGGCACGGTTCAGATGCGATTTTTCTAGGTTGACTATTAGTCCCAGACTCTGTAAAAGAGGCAAAGTATAAGTGATGACAGAGGACAGCTGGTCATGTGACACAGAGGAGAAAAGCCAGTCATCCAGGTAAGGGAACACAGTGATGCCCTGCTGGCGGATGTGGGAGGCAACCACCGCCATACATTTTGTGAAGATCCTGGGGGCTGTGGAGAGGCCAAACGGGAGGACGTTGAAAGAAAATGATGACTTCCCGACCGTAAAGGTGAGGTACTTGCGGTGGGACTGCCTAATGGAGAGGTTAAGGAGGCATCTCGGAGATCAATAGTAGCCATTCATGCTCCCTTCCGAATAAAAGGGAGGATGGAGGGAAATGTGATCATCCTAAATTTGCGTGGTTTAATAAACTGGTTAACACCACGGAGGTCTAATATAGGCCGAAGGCCGCCATCTCTTTTATCCACTAGGAAATACCTGGAGAAAAAACAAAATTGAATCTTGTGAGGTGGAGTGGGAGATATAGCTTCTTTTGTAAGGAGGTAATGGATCTCCTCCCACAGGGCAGGGGATGCCTGGGTTGGAAGAATTTTCCCTGGTGGTGGTAGGGATTCAAACTCTATGGCGTATCCCCGGTGAATGATATCCAGAACCCACTTGTCCGTGGTAATGGATTGCCAGGCCGGGCGGAAGGGTTGGAGCCTGTCAAGATATGGGTGAAGAGATGTGGGTGATGTTAAAGGGGATGAAGCGGAGCTAGAAGCGGCGCTTCCTATTGTCTGGGGGCTTGGAACCCCGATACTGACCCTTGAAGGGGAGTGCTGGGCGTTTGAATCCTGTAGAAGGGAACTAAGGCCGTTATCTTCCTCTGAAAGGGGAAGTGTTGTAGTACCCTCGAAAGGGCTGAGGATATTGATAGTAGGGGCCCCATCTCTGTCGATAAGGTTGGTAAGGTTGTTGCCCATATTTGTTAAGCGTCTGCTTCATCTTATGGAAATGTTCAAGTTGGGAGTCTGTCTCTGGGTTGAACAGACCCGCCTCATCCATAGGCAAGTCTTCTATGAGTGAGCGCTGGTTGTGTCACGATGCAGGGTCTCGGCCCAGCCCCTTAATCACACACACAGAAACGGTATTCAGCTAACTATTTATTGGATAATAAAAAACAAGTGAAAAGGATAATTGTCCATAAAAATATCAAAACTGCAATCAAAATGTTAAAGAGTTCTTAGATAATTCCAAAGGCAAAAAGCTTGGCAAAAGTTCCGCAAAAGCAATGCGGATCAAAACAGACTTGGTCCGTGGCAAATTAAACAAGGCAAAGTTCAAGGAATCAAGGCCCAAGAAACTTCTTGGCAAAGCACGAGCCGACAACCTGGCTCCGTGGATCTTTGCTCGCTTCACTCCCTTCAGATCAGAAGTGGCCGAGCTACTGAGGATCCGTTCCCACGGATCCTATACTTAATTCCCCTGGTGAGACCTCCGACGCTCTAGGCTATGGCGCCAATCTGTGCTACGGGATCTAGCGCTCCTCTGGCGCTCTAGGCTCCGGTGCCATTCCCTCCTGCTGGACTCGATGCTCTGTCTCCTATCAAAGCTCCGTCCTTGCCTCCCAGCACCTGGGTCGCTATCTTCATGAGAGCCAGACTCCCTTTCAGCTTCCATGGACTCATCCTCCGCTATCTCCCTGACCCTTTCCTGCGACCCGAAACCACCTGGTTTCTCATACAGATTATCTGAATCAGCACTTTCAGTGTCGGCCTGACTTTCCCAGCTATCATAACCATCCGGCCAGCCATCATCCCATGCTAAGCTTTCTGTAGGAGAGGAAGGCCCCGCTACCTCATCATCCCCTTCCTCCATGTCCTCATCAGCTGCAATTGGCCCTAATGTAAGTGGGACCCCCGGGGCTGCCCCCTGCCCCCCAGGCACGAAAGGGAACTGGGTTGCTACACTATCCCCCCCCCTCAGGGCCCCTCTGAGGCCTCCCTCGAGGCTTGGGCTTGTCAGGATACTTGCGGTGGAAACGGGCAACAATGTCCGGGGCGTGGACGTCCCGTGCCGGTGTCCAAGAGCGCTCTTCCGGTCCAAAACCCTTCCAGTCAATCAGATACTCCAGCTTCCGGTATCTGATGTGGGCATCCAGGATGTCCTGTACCTCAAACTCCTCCTCCCCATCTCGCATCACAGGAGGGGGTGGCGACTGCGTCACATCAGGCCGCACCCCTTTCGCCGGTCTCAGCAGGGAACGGTGAAAGACTGGGTGGATCTTCATGTCCGCCGGAAGCTGTAGTTTGAAGGCAACAGGTCCCACACTTTCCAGCACTTTGTAGGGTCCCAAAAATCTCGCATCAAGTTTGTGGCAAGGTCTTTGCGTGGGCAAATTCTTGGTAGACAGCCAAACTTTGTCTCCAACTTGGATCTCAGGACCCTCTTGGCATCGCCGATCAGCCATCCGCTTGTAATCCGCTTTTGCCTGGTCCAGTTGGGTGCGCAGCATCTCTTGCATAGCAGTGAGCTCCTGTAGCCAATCTTCCGCCGCTGGCACATCTCCGGATTGGTCTACAGGAGTGGTGACCATAGTTTGCAAAGAAAGGAGTTTCTTTGATGGATTCTTGCGTCGCATTGTTGTAAGCAAACTCCGCCAAAGACAACAATGACGCCCAGTTGTTTTGCTGATAGTTCACATAGCACCGCAAATACTGTTCCGTTAACCCTTTCGGTCTGCCCGTCGGTCTGGGGGTGATGGGGCGTAGACATCCGCGCTTCAATTCCCAGCAGCTTCTGAACAGCCCGCCAGAACTGGGAAGTGAATTGGCTGCCCCGATCCATCACCAAACTCTGTGGAAGCCCATGCAACCGAAACACATGTTGCACAAACATATCAGTGGTCTCCTTGGCAGTAGGCACCCCTACACATGGTATGAAATGACTCATCTTGGTGAGACAGTCCACTACGACCAAGATCGTAGTGAACCCCTTGGACTTTGGCAAGTCAGTGATGTAATCGGCCGAAATCATCTTCCATGGTGCGGAGGGAGTCGGGAGCGGTTGGAGCAAACCGGCTGGCTTGCCCCCTTGCTTCTTGGCCCTCTGGCAGACCGGGCAGGTGCTGACATAGGTCTCAATGTCCCTTCGCACTTTTGGCCACCAGAAGTCTCGAAGCACCAATTGGAGTGTTTTGAACAGCCCAAAATGTCCCGCGGCCCGGCTATCGTGGCAAAGTTTGAGAATGTCCTCCCTTTCAGGCCCGGGGGAGACGTAGATACAATCACGGCGGCACAACAAGCCGTTCTTTACTTGGAAAGGGAATTGCACCCCCTTGGTTAGCTGCTCTTGCACCCAAGGGTCTCCTTTCTGTTGAATTTGAATCCGGTCACTCAGAGTTCTCTTGCCCCCTGGATCAGGGTTGATCACCGGGGGTGGCACAATGGCTTTGCTGGTGGCGGCAAAGTTCTCAGCCTTCAGCAACCGTGTCTCGGAGAGTCCTTCCCCTCCTCTGTCATACTCTGGCTTCCGACACAGGGCATCAGCTTGTTTGGTCTGCTTAGGGGTCACATAGTGAATGCAGAAATTGAATCTCTCAAAGAACAGAGACCACCTCTGCTGTCTCTGGTTCAATTTTAGCTGATTCTTCAAGTGCTCCAAGTTCCGGTGATCCGTGTGCACCTCCACCAGGAATTGAGCCCCTTCAAGCAGATGTCGCCAAATTTCAAAAGCTACCTTAATGGCTAGGAGCTCCTTCTCCGAGATTGTATAGATCCTTTCCGGCGCCGTCAGTTGCCGGGAATAGTAAGCACAGGGCAATAAGTCTGTCCCCTGCGGCTGTAGCAGGATCGCTCCCACTGCTACATCCGATGCATCTGCTTGCACAATGAAAGGGGTGCGGGGGTTCGGATGCTGCAGAAGTGGCTGCGTGGTGAACAGCTGCTTCAACTTCCGGAACCCCGTGTCGGCCTCCGATGTCCACCGGAACGGCACCTTTCCTCGCAGACACTGGGTGATGGGATCTGCCCACTTGGCAAAGTCGGGGATGAACTTCTTGTAGTAGTTGGCAAAGCCTAGGAATCTTTGAATGTCCTTTTTGCTGGCAGGAGCTTTCCAGTCTGCTACGGCCTGAACCTTAGTGTCGTCCATGACGATGCCTGTTCGGGAGATGCGGTAGCCCAGGAAATCTACCTCGCGTAGATCAAATGCGCATTTCTCCAACTTGGCATAGAGACCATGGTCTCTCAGCCGCTGTAGCACTTCCTTCACATGGCGGTCGTGGGTCGCCTGGTCAGGCGAAAAGATCAACAGGTCGTCCAAATACACTGCCAGATAACGATCTAACAGGTCCCAAAAGATATCATTCATGAAATGTTGGAAGCAGGCGGGAGCATTACACAAACCGAATCCCATTACGAGGTATTCGAAACTCCCCCATTTGGTCTGGAAAGCGGTCTTCCATTCGTCGCCCTGGCGAATACGCACCAAATTGTAAGCACCCCTCAGGTCCAATTTGGTGAAGACTTTAGCTCCCCTCATCCGCTCCAACAACTCAGGGATCAAAGGCAAGGGGTAGCGGTTCCGGATCGTGATCTTATTGAGTTCCAGATAGTCGTTACACAGCCGTAACTCCCCGGATTTCTTCTTGACGAACAGGATCGGCGCGCCGGCCGGGGACTGGGAAGGCCGGATGAACCCCTTCCGCAGATTCTCATCCAGAAACTCTCGGAGAGCTTTTTGCTCGGGTTCCGAGAGAGGGTAGTCTTCCACGAGGGATGGGGGCTCCGGGCTCCAGCTCAATGGCGCAATCATAGGGCCGGTGGGGAGGCAAACGTTCGGCCTCCTTCTCGCTGAAAACGTCCCAAAACCCAGCATACTTTTTGGGCAGGGTAGCCGCTTGTTCCACCTCTTGGGCCTGGCATGCCCTAGCCGTCATGCAATGTTCCTGACAATGTTCGGAAGAAAACTGCAACTGCCTTCTGACCCAGGAGATTTGCGGGTCATGTAGAGTCAGCCACACAATGCCCAAGATTACCGGGAAATCTGACAATTTAGTCACAAGGAAAGAAATGTCCTCTTTGTGGGAGCTCGTCCACATCTTGGTAGGAGCGGTATAGTGTCTCACTGCCCCTGCTTTTAACTGCCTCCCATCAATGGTTTGTACGCCCTTGGGCTCTTTTAGATCATGGAACTGTAATCCAGCAGACTGGGCATAGTCTGCGTCAATGAAGTTGGTGGCCCCCGAGTCAACCATGGCGTGCACCATCATCGGTCCCTTCTACTTTGACCACAGGGCGACCATCACCAAAAACAACTGTCCAGTCTGGGGTTCTGGGGGAAGGTTAGCGACTGCGACCGAGTTAGCGAACCCATTTAAACTCGGCCGACCCCTTCCCCCGCCGTCTGGATGGCTTCTTCAGCCTCTTGGGGCTCTTCGAAGGCGGCAGAGGCCCGGGGGGTCTTGCCGCGCGGCTTCTGGGGACATTCCTTGGAAAAATGCCCGGATCCTCCACAGTACCAGCACAAGTTCAGCCTCTGGCACCGAGCTTTCTCGGCAGCATCCACCTTGGGCCTCACGTGCCCCAACTGCATGGGCTCCGGTTCATCCAAGGGCTGAGGAGCCGGCGCGAAGGGCCAAAACGGTGGGCGGCTGGCCCCCGTCTCCTTGCGAACCGCCGATCTCTCTCCGGGCCCTTTATCCCACCGTCTCCGGGTCTGCAGCCCGGCCTCCATGCGTATGCTCAGGGCAATCGCCTCCTCCAGATCAGTAGGCCGGGTGGCCCCTCTCAGGATCTCCTGCTGCATCTCCGGCGACAAGCCTTTCATGTACTGGTAACGCAAGGCGGCAGGATTCCATGCTACTTGAACCGCCAACACACGGAACCGGGAGATGTACTGGGACAAGGGCATGTCCCTCATGGACAAACGATCCAGCTCTCTCTCCGCCAGCTCCGCATTCACCGGGTCTCCCCAGGAAGTCTTGATAGCCTCTAGGAACGCTGCCACAGTAGCCACTTGTGGCGAAGCGGCTCTCAGCTGTGTGGTAGCCCAGGCCGCTGCCGTTCCTTCCAGGAGGTTGCAGACAAAGCCCACCTTGGCTCTCTCCGTGATGAACTCCGTGGCCCAGAGCTCTAGGTACATCTCACATTGTCCAATAAACACATTGACCTGAGCCGGGTTACCGCTGAACCGGGACGGGACGGCCAAGGAGGGGTGCCTCCCCGCCCTGGCCCGGAGGTCCACCACCTCCTGCTGGATCTCCAAGATCTGGGCGGCAGTTAACTGAGCCATTTCGCCGATTCGCTTCCTGCGTCGCCTGGAACGTCCCGTGATGTGAAAAGGGGTTCGTGGAATAGCTCGGCCAACTGTCACGATGCAGGGTCTCGGCCCAGCCCCTTAATCACACACACACAGACGGTAATCAGCTAACTATTTATTGGATAATAAAAAACAGGTGAAAAGGATAATTGTCCATAAAAATATCAAAACTGCAATCAAAATGTTAAAGAGTTCTTAGGTAATTCCAAAGGCAAAAAGCTTGGCAAAAGTTCCGCAAAAGCAATGCGGATCAAAACAGACTCGGTCCGTGGCAAATTAAACAAGGCAAAGTTCAAGGAATCAAGGCCCAAGAAACTTCTTGGCAAAGCACGAGCCGACAACCTGGCTCCGTGGATCTTTGCTCGCTTCACTCCCTTCAGATCAGAAGTGGCCGAGCTACTGAGGATCCGTTCCCACGGATCCTATACTTAATTCCCCTGGTGAGACCTCCGACGCTCTAGGCTACGGCGCCAATCTGTGCTACGGGATCTAGCGCTCCTCTGGCGCTCTAGGCTCCGGTGCCATTCCCTCCTGCTGGACTCAATGCTCTGTCTCCTATCAAAGCTCCATCCTTGCCTCCCAGCACCTGGGTTGCTATCTTCATGAGAGCCAGACTCCCTTTCAGCTTCCATGGACTCATCCTCCGCTATCTCCCTGACCCTTTCCTGCAACCCGAAACCACCTGGTTTCTCATACAGATTATCTGAATCAGCACTTTCAGTGTCGGCCTGACTTTCCCAGCTATCATAACCATCCGGCCACCCATGCTAAGATTTCTGTAGGAGAGGAAGGCCCCGCTACCTCATCATCCCCTTCCTCCATGTCCTCATCAGCTGCAATTAGCCCTAATGCAAGTGGGACCCCCGGGGCTGCCCCCTGCCCCCCAGGCACGAAAGGGAACTGGGTTGCTACAGGTTGGGAGACAGAGTTGAGGATCTGAGCCAGGCATGACGCCTGAGAGCCACTGCTCCAGCAATGAGTTTGCCTGAGGAGTCTGCACTATTTTTGGCTAGGTCTTTCTGCAGATTAACCAAAGTGAGGGCCTCTTGGTGAAAAGCTTTTGCCATGGGTTGGTCACCTGAAGGAAGCAGGTCCAAGTAAGGGCCTATCTTGTTCCATAAATAGGACTGATAGACGCTCATATATACACCATAATGGACCATGCAGCCGAAAAGACATGCGGAGGCATAGAATTTTTTGGCCATATCGTCAAGCTTTCTTCCTTCCTTATCAGAAGGGGCAGATTGGTTTTTTTGAATTGGTTTAGGTTGAGCATCGGTGACAATAGAGTTGGCTTTGGGCAGTTTTGCCAGCCAGGGAGTGGTGGAGAGGTCAATACGATAAAGGTTTTCTGCCCTTTTTGAGGTGCTTGGAACAGTGGCAGGAGCAACTCCTGTAATCTTTGATAAGGTAAGGTATAGTAGGTAGCAAGGTGGATTGCTTCAGCTGATGTGAAATAAGGGTCTTGAACCACAACCTCTGACTGAGGGGGTTGCACATTGAGGGCCCTGGACAATCTGATTAGGAGGGCAGAGAAGTTCTTAAAATCTTCTGCCTGCTGAGGGTCAGAATCAGGCTCTGGTAATGGAACTGCAGGAGTGGCATCCAAGGGGGAATCCAGATCGATAGTGTCCTCTGGGATGGGATGGTGAGGGGGGGAGTTGTCTGGCGAGGCAGGAGGAGGAGCCGGGGCCGGGGGTGGGGGAGCCGACACAGAGGCCGAAGGATAAGGATAGGGAGGCCATGGAGGCCAGTACGGATCCGGGGAGGGAGGTGATAAGGATCCTTGGGGGGGGGGGTTAGAGGGGAGGGTAGAAAGAGAAGGGAGGGGGGTCGGGAAAAGGGCACTCATAAGGGTATCTATAATGATGGTCCTGAGGGCGGTCCCGGTACCTGGGTGGATCTTTCAGAGGACCCCGGGATCGGGAGCGCTCCCGAGGCAGTGGGGAGCGAGCAAGCCTCGGGCGCTGAGGAGATTTTGCCATGCGCGGAGCGCGCGCCTCCGCCACTTGCGGCACATCGGGCGCCGGGGAGGGAGAGGGAGAGTGGGGGGGAGGAGCCTGGGCGAGGGGCGGAGAAGGAGGAGAGCCGGAAGGAAAATCATTGTCGGTACCGAGGTGAGTGGATAGTAATTCCATCGGCAGGAGTGGGGGGGATTTTCAACTCCAAGGAAATCCTGATCAGCCTGTATGAGCTGTAGAGGCTCGGCTGAGAGTGCAGGCATAGAAGGACTCAGGGGCTGGCTGCCAATGAGTTGCCTTGTCTGTTTTTCCGCCTGCTTCTCCTTCGGTTTCGATTTTGACCGAAGGGAATGTTTGGAGGTTTTTTGTTTCTTTCGCAGGGGCCCGGTGGCAAAGTCAAGAGCCGGACCACGGGAGGCATCCTCCGTAGAGGGTGGACAGATTGTTCTCCCTGAATGGAGGGAAGAGGAGGCTGGTCGACCAAGGGTTGGGGTTGCCTAACCTCTTTGGGGGCCAAAGCCTGCTCGTAAAGCAAGGCTTTTAATCGGGAATCCCTGTTTTTCTAGGCCCTTGTGGTGAACGACCTGCATATGTCGCAGGAATGGCGGTTGTGGGATTCCCCAAGGCATAATAAATGTTTAAAATGCCTGTCCGCTTTGGGGAGCATGGCCCCGCAAGCGGAACATTTTTTAAAAGAAAGGGAAGTCATCTTAACTGTCCTGGTCAGGGTTGGAGAAGGGTGGTAGTCGAGGCAATCCGTAGGTCTTATCCAGAGAATCAATCAGAAGAGAGCGAAGTGCGAGATTCTAGCTGGCAAGCGGAAAAAGGAACTGACTGGGTAGCTTCGTCAGGGGGCTTATATAGTATGGGGGTGGGCGGGGCCAATGTAAAATTTTCATTTTAAGAGCTAGTATGTCCAGGATTGCTGTGCAGACGCAGAAGTAAACCCATATGTGCGCATTTCACAGAAGACACAAGGAAGAATATATATATATATATATATATATACACACACACACACACACACAGTATATGTGTGTGTGTGTGTGTGTGTGTTATTGTGATAATTTTATGTTTACTGTATGTTGTTTTGTTCAATTTATGTTATGCTGTTTACTCTGTATGTTTTGGTGATGTTACTTGGAAACCACCCTGAGTCCCCTTCGGGGAAAAAGAGCAGTATATAAAGTTTTATTATTTAATTATAAGAGTTGGAAGAGACCCCCAAGGGCCATCCAGCCCAACCCCCTTTTCTGCCTTCATCAACAGAAGCCCATCCAGCCTCACAGACATTAGCGGGTTCATGGAAAAATAGGACAATAGAATAATAGAATCCCTGCATTGGAAGAGACCCCAAAAGGCCATACAGTCCAACCATCTTCTGCTTTCGCGCGGGAAAAGCACTATCAAAGCACCCCCATCCAGCCTCTGTTGGGGGTGGCCACTTGTCAGGGGTGCTTTGATTGTGCTTTGCGGGTTCAAGGAGAAATAAGGCTCGAGAATCAAAGCAATTCTATAGTTGAAAGAGAGTCCGAAGGGCCTTCCACTCCAACTCCCTTCATGCAGGAAAAGCACAATCAAAGCCCTCCTGACAGATGGCCACGTATGAGGCTGGGTAGCCATCTGTCAGGGGAGGCCTCTAAAGAAGGCGCCTCCATCCCTTGGCTTAAACTGAACACATTTCCAGACTTCACTGTCTCCCTTTGGCCTCCCATTGTGCTCACAGTCCCTCTGAGCAACTTGTAATGCAGAACAGAGAGGCCTTACCCGGCTATATGTCCCATGCCCTTTGCTCAGCTTCTCTCCTGCGAGAAGGAGACCTTGGTCGGAGGCCGTGGCCTCAAAGTCCTCCATCTCCTGGGATTCTGGGTGAGAGGACTTCTCTTTCAGGTCGGCGTCTGGGGGGCTTCCTTCTTCCAAGACGACAGCAGATTCTACAAAGAGGCAGAAATGGCAAGGCTGAAAAACATGAGAGGATGGATACTGGAAAAGTAGGGCCTCTCATCCACAGACATTCCAGTCTTTTCCCAAAGCAAGTGGGATGAACTCGCCTTTCCTATTCAAATGTCAAAAACACTTGGCTTTTGCCTGTTTGTACTTTTACATTTGTTCTTTTATATCAGCCCCGAGATGATATAGCATATTGTGTTAGCTGCAGTTTGGGTCTCTTTTTAGAGAGATAAGGTGGGATAGAAATAACAACAACAACAACAACAACGTAACATAAATAATAATAGTACTTCCCTTTTCTACTTCACTGGCCAAATGTCAAGAACACTTTGTTTTTGGCTTTTTATGTCAGCCACACTTTGGATCTTTTTTTTTTTAGAGATAAAGCTGAATTGAAATAACAACAACACAACAACAACAGCATTCTCCTTTCCTACTTCACTGGCCAAAGGTCAAGAACTTTACTTTTGCCCTTTTGTGTTAGACACACTTTGGGTCTCTTTTTAAAGAGATAAAGCTGGATTGAAATAATAACAACAACAACAATTGCATTCTCCTTTCCTACTTAACTGTCCAAAGGTCTAGAATACTTTGCTCTTGCCCTTTTGTGCTTTTAAATCACATTTGTTGTTTTACGTCAGTCTCAAGGTGATGTATTGTATTTAGTGTGAAGGCAGACTTTGGGTCAGGTGACGTGGTGGCACAGCGGGTTAAACCAAGCTGTGGAACTTGCTGACTAAAAGGTTGGCGGTTCGAATCTGTGGAGCAGGGTGAGCTTCTGCTTCTACTAACCTAAAAGTTCGATAACATGTAAATGTGAAATCAATAGGTACTGCTCAGGCGGGAAGGTAACGGTGCTCCATGCAATCATGCCTTGGAGATGTCTCTGGACAATGCCGGCTCTTCAGCTTAGAAATGGAAATGAGCACACCCCACCCCCAAGGAGAAACCTTTACCCTTTACCCTTTGGGTTTCAAGAGAGAAAGCAGGCTAGAAATAACAACAACAGCTGTATTTTCCTTTCTTACTTTGCTGGCCCAAGGTCAAAAACACTTTTCCCCTTCTGTGTTGTTAAAGGAGGGAGGGCTCCTAAATCACATTTGTTTCTTTATATCAACCTGAAGGTATTTATTATATAATTTTTGGTGTTTTAGTTTTTAGCATTAGCCGCTTTGGTTCTCTTTTTGGAGAGAGAAAAGTGGATGATGAGGATGATAATAATAATAATAATAATAGTGTTCCCATTTCATATATAGATAGATGAAAGGGGAATACTATTATCATCATTATTATTATCATCTATCTATCTATCTAATCCTGTATTAACTTTCATGGTGGTGCTGTGCCCCTAACTTCAACAATATTGGAGGGCTTTTTTATTGTGTCAGGAGCGACTTGAGAAACTCTAAGTCACTCCTGGTGTGAGAACATTGGCCATCTGCAAGGACATTGCCCAGGGGATGCCTGGATGCTTTATCACCCTATGGGAGGCTTCTCTCATGTCCCTGCATGAGAAGCTGGAGCTGACAGGTGGGAGCACACCCCGCTCCCAGGATTCAAACCTCTGACCTTTTGGTCAGCAGTCCTGCTGGGGCAAGGGTTTAACCCATTGTGCCACTGGGGGTTCCATGTATATAAAACAAGGATTAATTTATATAAAACATAAATGAATTCTGCGTTTTGATTTGGACTCCATCCTCAAGATATCTCCTTAAGAACAAATAAGAAAATAGAGGTACGCCAAATCTGGAGGACAGAGACCCCAAATGATTCTAGTCCCAAGCATTTATCCCAAAGGATACTCTGAACCTATCTAATTTTTTCATCGCAAGCTCATCACTTGTCAGCCTCTTATATGACTCTCTTGGGGATTCTGCCATTTTGAGACTCTTTCCAAAGGATCAAATGAAACCAAATGAAACCGGAGACAGGCTGAAAGGCAGGGAACGGTGGATGGAAGCAGGATGGGTTTCTTTCTATTCCCGCCCCAATTCCTTGCCCTAAAACCAAAGGGAAGAGAAAGGCAAACCTCCTTCTTACAGAAAGGCACGTATACCTGCCCAGGAAATGCTCCTGTACAACTTTTCTTGAGAACTGGCCAGGTACACAGAAGGGAAAGAAGCCACTGTGGAGGGAGAAAAGAAAAACCAAGGGAAGGAGAGAGAAAGAGAAAGACTATGTGGAAAGCAAAAGAATAAATAATAATAGGAACAAAGAACAAAGGAACGGGATTCAATGTGTCATCATGGGTTACGATAGAATATAATAGGGAAAAGGGAAAGGTGGGAAGCTGGAAGGAAGGCCTAGAGAGGGATTGGCATCAGAGACCTTAGAGAGGGGTTCAAAAAATGGCAGTGTCTTCATCCAAAGCACTCCCACTTTCCTGCACTCTTAACCCCAGTGTAGATTGAGGGTTGGAGGTAATTCATTTTGAAAGATGCAACTCCAAATGGGCTTAAAGGACATGTGCCAAACTCAAGGCCCACAGGTCAAATCTGGCCCTTCGTGTCATTTCATGTAGCCTTCTTCCATTCATAGAATCATAGACACAGAATCCTAGAGCTGGAAGAAACCTTGTGGGCCATCCAGTCCAACCCCATTCTGCCAAGAAGCAGGAAAATTGCATTCAAAGCATTCCCGACAGATGGCCATCCAGCCTCTGTTTAAAAGCCTCCAAAGAAGGAGCCTCCATCCCACTCCAGGGCAGAGATTTCCACTGCTGAACAGCTCTCACGGTTAGTAAGCTCTTCCTAACGTTCAGGTGGAATCTCCTTTCCTGTAGTTTGAAGACACTGTCCTGTGTCCTAGTTTCCTGGGCAGCAGAAAACAAGCTTGCTCCTTCCTCCCTATGACTTCCCCTCACATATTGATACATGGCCGCCATCATGTCTCCTCTTAGCCTTCTCATCTGCAGGCTAAACATGCCCAGCTCTTTAGGCTGCTCCTCATTGGGCTTGTTCTCCAGACCCTTGATCCTTTGAGACCTCACCTCACATATTGATACATGGCCATCATGTCTCCTTTCAGCCTTCTCTTCTGGACTACAATTCCTATATTCCTCCTTATTAGACATCAAGGCTAGAGCTGATAGGAGCTGGGGTACAGGACTATCTGGACGACCGCAGTTTGTTCTCTTCAGTCAGGAAAATACAGTTGGGATTGAGAGACAAGGTTTTATGGGTATGATGCTCAACTTTAAAACGTCATTTGCTGTTTCCCCAACCTCAGAACTACAAATGCCATTGGGCTATAATTCCCATTATCCCCAGATAACACTCCATAACACCATTTTTGTTCCTGGGTTATAAATGTCATTTCCTAAAGGATTCCATCATAAAAAATGGAAATAGTCTATTAAACTTTGTTTTTGTGGAACATCCTGCAGCACATTTTGCTATAGTTTTTCAATAAATATCTCATTGAGTCTCAACCAATTCAACATAGTTTGTGGCAGCCACAAAAATGAAGTTTCTGGAGTAGAACAACTACTTTCAACGTAAGGACCACACAATTAAACTGGAAATAATACTTTCAAACCAGGATCAGATTTTTTTTTCAAATTTTGTAACATAGTGTTATTAATCGGGATGGGAGTTGTCGTTTGACAACATCAAGAGATCCAAACTGGCTAAAAACTAAAGAGCACCAACCACTTTGTGCCCACAGATTCTCCGCCCATGGACCTTTGAAATCACATGTTATTTAGTTACGACATTCCCTGTGTAGTCCTTCAGTAGATTGGGAGCAACATATGGGCACTAAACTGGAAAGTTTTTCAACTCCCACAATTCCAAAGTCCAAAACACCTGGAGGGCCGAAGTTTGCCCATGCCTGCTCTACAGCAACCCAGCCAATGCAGAAGGAACCTTACAAGTGAGGTACAGCTGCTTTCCCCAAGACTGGGTTGCTGCCTTTCAGCCATGCTCCCTTCCCAATGACACACTTGCACAGGTGCGAATGGGCTCTGCCGGGCCTCACCTGTGTTGGAGCGCTGCAGGAGGGAGGGCTTGGCCGTCCCAGTAGGGAGGCTGGAGGAAGGCACCGAAAGCGACTTATAGAGGGCTGTCTCCCGGTGCTCCTTGAGCCGCTCAGCCGCCATGAGGGCATTGGAGAGCTCCTGCAGAGGCATGTTGTTTATGTCCGAGGAAAAGGGGCTCAGCGGGTTCTCCAGGCTCATCAGCCAACTGGTGTTCCCTGCAAAGGAGAGAGGATCCAGTGAAACGCTCTGCATTGGCTCCACTGGAATTGTGCCGTTTACTCAATGAGCAATACAGATAACTACAGGAGCCTCAAGGATAACTTAATTAGTGTGCTTTAGGTATGATAGTAACAAAAAGAAGCCACTCACCTAAAGACCACTCTTAGTTTGAAAAATACGCATCTTTCAATGTTGAATGAATTTTATTATTATGGTCACAGATCAAGAGTGGAAAACTTCAAAACATTAAAAACAGAGGGTTTCGTAAAGTGTTAATGTTAATGAAACTAAAATCAGAAAGTCTGTACTATGGAGTTGATCTACACAGCTTCATATGTGAGGCTTATAAAATCTATGGGTATGGATACCAAAATGAATAAGTTAAAACTTGATCCACTAAAACTATCCACAAACTGCTTCTTTATTTGTATAGCTGCCGCCCAAAACTCTAAGTGAACTCTAGATCCCTATCCTCTATAAGATGCCTTAGATAAAAGGCCACTCATAGTTTGAAAAATATTTGTTTTTCAATGTTGAGCAGCACATAAAGTACTATTTAATAGCATGTGTCTTTTTCATTTTTGTGTTTGCTTTGTTTTCAGCAATTTCCATGGTTGTTAGCTGCCTTGAGTCCCCACCCACAAGGGGAAAGGCGGGATATAAAATAAATATTTTTGAAAAGCTAATTGTGACTTCCAGAAGAATCCCAGAATCCTTTGGACTGTAAAACATACATGTTTCATAAACATGCTTCCATCTCTAATTTGGTTTCTAATAGGGTCCTCTCAATAACACTGTATGGGTAAGGTCTGAAAAAAGGAGCAAACACTTCTGCGGCATTGTTAAGTGTGAAAGTAAAGCAGAATTACCCAAATTTGCTTAACAGTGAGATATTTTATGACTGGCACACTTCAAGATGGGCTCCCCTGAACATGAATCTTTTGGTCCTTACATCAGTTGCAAATTAAGATTCTCCAAGGGCCATCCAGTCCAACCCCCTCCTGCCAGAGATGGTGGCAGGATATCAATAAAGTTATTATTATTAGATGGCCATCCAGCCTCTGTTTAAAAAGCCTCCAAAGAAGGAGCCTCCACCAGACTTCTTAGGGTCAGGAAGTCCATACATGGTATTTAATTATGCCTTTCCTGCATGGCAGGTGGTTGGACTAGATGGCCCATGTGGTCTCTTCCAACTCTATTATTCTATGATTCCTAATGTTCAGTTGGAATCTCCTAGGAGTCCCGGTCACCAAGGGAGCAGAAAATAAGCCTGATTTCCTCTTCCTTGGGAGCTCCTTTCAAATATTTAAACAGGGCACTCTTTCCCACACAAACCTTTTCATTTAGACTGTTTGGGGACTCTGAAGGACAAAAAAAGAACCCTCAGGGGGATTCAGGGTTGCAGTGTCCCCACCCATTTATTTATTTATTTCCACCATTTCTACCCCGCTTCTTCTCAAACCCCGAGGGGGACTCAGAGTGGCCTAACAACGGCAACAATTCGATGTCAAAAACACAGTATTACATATAATAGAAAACCAAAAACAGTCAAAATTAAAATACATTAAAATACAGTTAGCATTAAAATACATTAAAATACAATTAGTATTAAAATACATCGTATACATTCACATAAGTTAAAAACAGTATTCCGTCCATAATAAAAGCATTGGGTCATGTCCACCAGCTTGCCATTTCAATCCAATCTAAAGTGCTGCCACGTGCTAATGTGCAAACACCTGGTCCCATAACCAGGATTTCACTTTTTTCCTGAATGCCAGGAGGGATGGGGTTGATCGTAAATCAATTGGGAGTGCGGTCCACAGACGGGGAGCCACCACCGAGAAGGCCCTTTCTCTTGTCCCCACCAACCGCATTTGAGAAGTAGGCGGGAGCGAGAGCAGGGCCTCCCCGGATGATCCTAAATTACGAGGTGGGACGTAGCGGCTGATGCGTCTGGACAAGTAAGCTGGGCCAGAACCGTATAGAGCTTTAAAGGTCAAAACCAGCACTTTGAATTGAGCTCGGAAATGGACAGGCAGCCAGTGGAGCTGACACAACAGAGGGTGGTATGCTCCCTGTATGTAGCTCCAGTTAGTAGTCTGGCTGCCGCCCGCTGGACTAATTGCAGTTTCCGAACTGTCTTCAAAGGCAGCTCCAAGTAGAGTGCATTGCAGTAATCTATTCGGGATGTGACCAGAGCGTGGACGACCGTAGCCAGATCAGACTTCCCAAGGTACGGGCGCAGCTGGCGCACGAGTCTTAACTGTGCAAAAGCTCCCCTGGCCACCGCCAAGACCTGGGCTTCCAGGCTCAGCGATGAGTCCAGGATCACTCCCAAGCTGCGAACCTGCGTCTTCAGGGGGAGTGTAACCCCATCCAACACAGGCTGTAACCCTATGCCCTGTTCGGCCTTTCGACTGACCAGGAGGACCTCTGTCTTGTTTCAATTTGCTAGCCCTCATCCAGTCTGACACAGCAGCCAAGCACCGGTTCAAAGTCTGGACAGCCTCCTTGGTGACAGGTGGGAAGGAGTGACAGATCTGGACATCATCTGCGTACAGATAACACCTTACTCCGAATGATCTCTCCCAGCGGTTTCATGTAGATGTTAAATAACATCAGGGACAGTACTGAACCCTGAGGGACTCCACAAGACAACGGTTGCGGAGCCGAACAGGTGTGTCACCCAATAACACCTTCTGGGTACGACCCTCCAGGAAGGATTGGAGCCACTGCAGAGCAGTACCCCCAAGCCCCATATCTGCAAGGTGACCCAGAAGGATACCGTGGTCAATGGTATCGAAAGCTGCTGAGAGGTCCAGCAGAACCAACAGGGACACACTCCCCCTGTCGAGCTCCCGGCGTAAATCATCTACCAAGGCAACCAAGGCTGTTTCAGTACCATGTCCCGGCCTAAAGCCAGATTGTGCCGGATCAAGATAATCAGTGTCTACCAAGAACCCCTGGAGTTGCGAAGCCACCACACGTTCCATGACTTTGCCCAAATAGGGGAGATTGGAAACTGGCCGATAGTTCACTAATTGAGTGGGGTCCAGTGATGGTTTTTTCAACAGCGGTTTTATCACAGCTTGGTTTAAGCTGGCTGGAATTTTACCCTCCTGTAAAATTAACCACCACCGTCACCCATTCTGCCAAACCCCCTCTGGCTTCTTTGATCAGCCAGGATGGGCAGGGGTCTAGGATGCATGTGGTAGGCCTCGCTTCTCCAAGGATCTTGTCCACATCCTCGAGCTGAACCAATTGAAACGAATCCATTAAAACCGGACAAGCACCCATCCTATAACCATGCCAGCATCATATCAGGTTACCAAAATAGAGAGCTCTCTATGCTTATAAACATGGTCATCATGTTTCCATCCCTGATAATCCACCTCTCGGGATCCCCCCTCGTTGCCTACCAGTCGGCCTCCGCACCAGGATTTCGGCCCAGCCCTGGGTCAGCAGCGGAACGTAGGCAGCCAGGTTGGCCTTCTCCTTCTGCAGAGCCCCAGGAGCAGCTTTCTCAGCTCGGGGAGCTGTGGGAGCCTGAGATCCCTGAGGCATAGGGTTGGATGGAAAATGGGAGGAGGAACTGTCCAAAGCGCCAACTCGTAAAGCGTGGCCACCTGGGAAGCAAAGGGAGAGAAAAATAGCTATCAGTGGAGCCAAGAGAAAAGCTGCAGTGAGAAAGAAAGGGGCCAGCATGGTTTACACAGTCTTCCTTATGGACTGCAATTCTCAAAATGGGGGATTATGGGACTGGCAGTCCAAATAGGGCCCTTTCCACACACTCTAGAAATTCTAGACTGCAGTATGTTTTTTTGGGAGGAGACCAAGGTGAGATGTTTGCGTTTGTTCCTTTAAGGTGACTATTGTCTTATGGCAACAACATGCATTTGAGTCTCCTTGTGGAGAGAAAAAGTGGGGTATAAATAAAAATAATAACAATAGCAATAATAATAAATATTATTATTATTTCACAAGGTTTCCTTACACAAGTAATCCTCAGAGGTGGTTTTGCTAGTTCCTTCTTCTGAAATGTTGCCTACAGTAAATGGCATCCATTTGTGATCTTCCATCCAAACACTAATAAGGGCTGACTATGTTTAGTTTCCAAGATCACTCAGGATATGGCCCCTCGAGGGCATTTAGGCCCTGATGTATTTTAATCAATTTCCAATAATCTCAGTGGCACTAACTTTTAGAGCAAAACTCTCCGCCAAATATTATTTTATTCAGTTTTTAGCAACAAAAGGATGCAAAAGGGCCCCCAGGTCAATTTATGTGTTTTTAAATTGTGCATTTTATTTTATGTGTTGATAACGGTTGTTTAGAACTTTTATGTGCTATTGTTTTATACTCATGTACTGTTAATGTTTATACTACACTTGCAGTGCCTTGTAAGCCGCCCAAATCCCTTTCTGGGAGATGGAGATGGGATATAAATAAAGATTATTATTATATTATTATTTTTATTAATGTAAAAGAAGCGAGGAAAATCCCAAGAACAAACTTCCGAAGCAGGGGACAAGGCTCAAATCTCTCTTTCACACACAGAGATGGGTCCTTACCAGACATGGACCTGACTCTATTGCGGGTTCGTACCACCTGTGGACCAGCCTGGGACTGGAGTTTGGCCGGGGCTTCTTTGGTTTGTCTGACTTGCAGGGGATGTTCTGAACTGCTAAAAAAAGAATATACATATATTAATTTCGGTTTCTTCACTTTCACTGGGGTTCTATTCTCCTAACCACAACCTTTCAAGGGATGAGACAGGACAAAGCTTACCTTGACTCTGTGCTGCTCTGCAGCTCCCCAGAATCAAGACCCAGAAGCGACCGGGTTCCTGTCCCGACACTGGTTGTGATGGTCACCAGTTTGTTGCCTACCAGCCATGTTTTGGTCCTTCCTCCGGCCAAGAGAAACTCTCCCACAGGAGACCTACAAAAGTTGGCAAAGCAGAGACATAAACATTAGGGAGAGCTGTTCCAACAGTGGGACTCTCTGCCTCAGAGTCCGGAGGTTCCTTTTTTAGAGTCCTTTAAGCAGAGTCTGGGTGTTCGGGATAATGCTTTATGTGTTTTAATGTTTATGTGTTTTAATTATGTTGTAAACTGCCTTGAACCATGAAGAGAGGCAGGTAAGAAATAAAATTATATTATTATTATTATTATACCACTAACCTTTTGGGCACAGCGGTGAAATTGGAGAAGACGTATCGGGCCATCATGTCGAGGCAAGTCTCAGTCAGCTCTAAATGGAGATTCTTGAGGTTGTCATCTGCTTGGGCCACAGAGTTCTCGTCCGCTGACCCCAGGCTGGCACTGGTGATGGACGTCTGGATCCGGCTGCAAGAAATAAAGGATGCGGTTGGGACATCAGGCAAAAATAAATGCATAAGGCATCTAATAATAACAAAAGCATGCAACAGGCTTGGATAGGGATGCTAATGGGCGAGGCTGGGATGCAGGGAGACTAGTGGGTTTTATGGACATCCAATTCTGCCGGACTTTGCAACAGACGTTCTGTAAAAGTGACAAGACAGAACCCATCCTGGATTCCCAAAGATAGAAGTAACTGTTTGGCTGGAAGGCAAATCATAAAGGATAATCTTTGTATGTTAATACAGACACCAGACTTCTCAAGAGCCAAGAAACGTGTCCACAAAAAATGAGACTTGCAGAAGCTGAACTGGCTCATGGGTCACTTCCACAGTTCTTTAACTCACTTTCAGATCAGACCCCTAGAAACTACAATGGCTGATTCTACATACAGTAGAATCTCACTTATCCAACCTTTGCTCATCCAACATTCAATGAAGTTTGTATCCCACCTGGATCCACAGCTGTTTCAATACACTGTGATGTTTTGGTGCTAAATTTGTAAATACGGTGATTACTAATAAGTTTTAATGAGCTTTTCCTTAATCCCTCCTTATTATCCAACATTTTCGCTAATCCAATGTTCTGCTGGCCCATTTATGTTGGATAAGTGAGACTCTCTACTGTATATAGCTTTGGATAGCATAGGGAAGGACTAACACCCCTGTCATGTTTCCTTTGTTGCCTGTGCCCCTGTTCAGAAGATTTCACCTCCCTTTCTTTTCCTGTGAGAATGGGATATTGAGAAATTTGGTTTGTTGTGGAAATAAGGATTGATGGTAAAGCTTCAATGGAGACCGCTTTTCCCCATGGGAAGGGAAATCCACTCTTTCAGGAGTGGATTTCACTTCCGTGGGGTAGATTTGTCTCACTTCCTGTTGTCTCTCCCCCATTCTTAACTATGAGTTGTTTATAAGTCAGGTGTCTGTAACTCGGGGACTGTCTGTGTAAAAAAATCTGCACAAACACAAAACACGTAAACGGTTTTGTCTTATGGGAGAACCTATGAAAGACATGTCCTATAGTTTTCAGACTGGGCTCAGGTCTGATTCACCATCAAGCCCAGGATGATTACACTAGAAATTGGTTCAAGCTTAACTCTGAAAAAGCCTCTTTTATTGGTCTCTCTTCCTCCCTTCTTATCTCATTTGGATTTTGACATGGCACTGAAATCTATTAAACAAAGACTTTATGACTTTGCCTTCTGTGAGCTGCGTTCTCACTCATATGTTTCTTATTCCCCAAGCACCCTGAATATAAACTATGCTGGGCCTCTCAAAAGAAATTCTCTTAAGAAATAGGTGTCCCCGGTGGTGTGATGGGTTAAACCCTTGTGCCGGTAGGACTGCTGACTGAAAGTTCGGCGGTTTGAATCTGGGGAGTGGGGTGAGCTCCCGTCTGTCAGCTCCAGCTTCTCATGCGGGGACATGTTTTACCCTTGTTCATATGAATTTGGAATTGCACTCATCCTGCTTTTAAGTGGTCTTAGCAGTTTATGAATCTACTGTGCACTTTTTACCATTGAACAAATTGGGTCTTTGGACAGTACTAAAGTTTGATCGATTGATGTCCTATAGCAGGGGTCCCCAAACTAACGCCCAAGGTCATTTATCTGGCCCCTGCCCTAAACTTTAGACTTAGGTTTGCCCTAAGTGTGAAATTACTTGAAGGCACACAACAACAATCCCAATTAACTTGACTATTTCATCATCCAAAAGTAGCCCCATACTTCCCGTTGAAAGATGGGTAAGTTTATGTTGGTGAAAAAGGTTCTTCATTTTAAATACTGTTTTGTCTTTATACGCGCATTATAGATAAGGTATGTGCAGTGTGTATAGGAATCAGTTCATTTTTCCCCAAACTATAGTTCAGCCCCTCAACAGTCTGAGGAACCAAGAACCAGCCCCCACTTAAAAAGTTTGAAGATCCCTGTCCTATAGGATATGACTTCTTAAAATAAAGCATGCAAGAGACCTACTTGATGAAGCGACTGTGTTCTGTGGGCTTGTGGGTTTGGGAAGTCCCTATGGGTGACATGCAGGGGATCCCGGCATGCAAGACCCTGGTCCCTCCTCCTCCTCCCCCAGTCCCCAAGGGCCAGCGAAGCCCCCCATTCCCCCGCATGGCTACCTGTGGGCCGCATGGTCAGAGACGCTGATGCTGCGTGACCGGAAGGCCTCGGCCGGCGAGGGCTCTTTCAGCTCTTTCACAGGAGGAGAGTGATTCAAGCTCTGCCTGGCATTTTTTGCTACTTTAAAACTACTAAAGGCAAAGCAGCACCCAAGACCCCGCCAGGCAAAGAGGGCACAAGTTGTGTATTTTTGTGTTGTCGTTTTTTTGTATTATTATTATTATTTTAGACGGCAGCGGAAAGAAACCATTGGAAGGCCACCAAAGTCCCAGCAGGCGGAGGAAGGAAAACAAAGCCGAAAGAAAAGGTGCCGAAAGGAAAAAGGGAGGGAAAAAAAGAGGAGGGGAAGGGGAGTGTTAAAATTAAATAAGCAGAACTCAAAAAAGCATAAACATTTCGAGAACTAAAAGCCAATGGGGGGGGGGGGAAGCCAAGGTCTCCCCCACAATTTGGCCCCAATCAATTAAAAAATAAATAAAAGCACACAAATTAACACAAAAGCCGACTGATCGCGTTGGTTGGAATACTACAGAACAAGGGAAAGGTTTGTTGTTATTCAGGGTACAAAGAGAGACGGAAAAAGCACACACAGTCAGCCCTTCACATTTAGGTTGGGATAGCTAGGCCTTCCAGTACAATCCTATGGTCAATTTCCATTGGAAGCTGGCTATAGAATCGCACTGGAGGAGCTAGAGATTCCAAGTAATAATATTTTTAATCAAATATGTGAATAACCGCAAACGTGGAGGGATGACTGTAATGACATTTGAATACCCAAATGGCTTAGGACCAATAGTATTCCAAATCAGCGAAATTACAAACGCCAAGAGCAAAGTGCAGGGGACGGAATCACAACAGACAAGAAAATGGGGAGGGAAAAAACACATGAAACTGGAGATGTATAGGATCCAGTTTATAACATACAGGTGTTAAGAGCACAGGAGAGAATCCTGCAAATCTCTGGATGGCATCAGACTTCAGGTCCCATCAGTCCTGACCAACGATGGGGCACGCTTGGGAGTTGAAATGCGGTAACGTCCAAGTGGCCAACTGATGGATGTTCATTTTGGAACATCTTCCAAAATGTTTCTTTCTTTAAATTTTGCCTGGTTTGGTGCTCTAGTAGAGGGACAGATCAACACCTTTCGTGGCTCCTGCTTTGCCATTCCAGGCCAAGAGATGGCAGACTATGGACGCATCTACACTGTGAAATAAACCCAGTTTGACACTACTTTAACTGCTACTAAATCCTAGAAGTTGCACTTTGGCGAGCCACCAGGAAGACTAACAACCTTATAAAATTACAACTCCAAGATTTCCATAGCATTTAACCATATCAGTTAAAGGGGCACCAAACCGCATTCATTCCCTAGTGTAGATGCACCCTAAGGCTGTTCTACTCTTCAGAAAAGCCTGGTGAAAGAGCATGGAGTTTTACTTGAGTGGGATCAGACTGCTGACTTCATTAATATGGAAGTCTGAACCAATCAGGAAACCATTCTTTTTTTCTGCAATTGAGATCCACTTACCTCTTGGGCCTTTCATTCAGGCTGGTGCTTCGTGCCCGGAAGCTGTCCTTCTCAGGAGTGTCATCGAAGGAGAGGAGGACGTTTGAGCGCAAGCCCTACCAAATCAGGGAAGACAAAAGAGGGTATGCATCAAATGCAATCCTAAGAATCCAAGTCCAGCTTTCCTCAGATCTTCTGGTCTATAAAAAACCTCAGGCCTCGTTGGCATAGAATCACACAATTGGAAGAGACCCCAGGGGACACCCACGCCATTCCCCTTCTGCCTTCATGCAGGAAAAGAACAATCCAAACACTCCCAACAAATGGCTATCCAGCCTTACAGACATCAGCAGGCCCATGGAGAAAAAAAGCCATAGAATCATAGGATCCAAGAGTTGGATGAGATTTCTAAAGGTCATTCAGTCTAAACCCCTTATGACAGGCAGAAAAAGTACAATTAAAGCCCTCCAGATGACCATCCAAACCCTAGACATCCGCAGGTTCATGGAGGGCTATAGAATCATAGGATCCTAGAGTTGGAAGTGAGCACTAAAGGTCATCCGGTCCATTCCCTTTCTTTCTTTGTGCATGGAAAGCACAAAGTTGGGGGTTGACTTGTTGCTGTGTTGTATTGAGGGCAGAGACTGCCTGTGTAAACCGTCCCGAGTCGCCTTCGGGCTGAGAGGGGCGGTATAGAAACGTGACAAATAAATAAATCCAAGCCCTCTCAACAGATGGGCATCCAGCCTTACAGACTTCACCAGGTTCCTGGAGAAACGGCTACAGAATCATAGAATCTTAGAATGGGAAGGGACATCTAAAGGTCATCCAGTGCAAACCTCTTATGAGAGGCAGAAAAAAAAAACAATTAAAGCCCTCCAGATGGCCACCCAACCCCCTAGAAATCAGCAGGTTCATGGAGAAGCAGAGCTATAGAATCATAGGATCCTAGAGTTGGAAGTGACCACCAAAGGTCATCCAGTCCATTCCTCTTCTCTCTTTGTGCAAGAAAAGTGCAATCCAAGCCTCCCAAAAGATGGGCCGCCAGCCTTAATGACTTCACCAGGTTCATGGAGAAACTGGGCTACAGAATGATAGGCTACTATAGTGGGAAGGGATTGCTAAAGGTCATCCAGTCCATTTCCCTTCTGCCTTCATAAAGGAAAAGCACAATCAAAGCCCTCCCGACACATGGCCATTCTTACAGACACCAGCAGGTTCATGGAGAAACAGAGCTATAGAATCGTAGGATCCTAAAGTTGAAAGGGACCTCTAAATGTTATTCAGACCAACCCCTTTCTGCCAGACAGGAAAAGCACAATCAAAGCCCTCCTCACAGATGGCCACCCAGCATCAGAGACATCAGCAGGTTTATGGAGAAACAAGGCTATAGAATCATAGGATCCAAGAGTTGGAAGGTACCTCTAAAGGCCATCCAGTCCAACCCTATTCTTCCAGGCAGGAAAAGCACTACCCGAGCCCTCCCAACAGATGGCCATCCAGCCTCTTCTTAAAAGCTTCCAAAGAAGGAGCTTCCACTAGACTCCAAGACAGAGAGTCATGGTCAGGAAGTTCTTCCTAAGTTTCCAGTGGACAGCAGTTGTGCTTTCTCCCATCTTTCTCTCATACGAAGCAAAAAAAAAGAGCTCACCTTGGTAATATAAGGAACGAAGTCTTTCCGGAAAGGGAGCCGGCACTTGATGAACCACATGGCGATGACATGGTGTGCCAGGCAGACGATGTACTGGTTAAACCTGGGGAAAGGGTTCATGGGGAGAGGCATCAACGGAAGCATTGCTCAAGTTAAATGTGAAGTGAAACATGGACTCAATTTGTTAGACGATCAACTCGAGAGGAAATGTGGAAGCATTCTATATATGACTACAGCACTGAGGATCCTCTATGCTCAAAGATGGAAAGAGCCAATATGATTAGGGTTGAGGGAAATGCCTGAACTGGCGGAAAGTGACAAAATCACAGTGTTGATAAAAGAGAAATCTCTAACTAAATTCAAGAAAGACTGGGGCCTATTTATGGAACCCAGGAAAGAATGAACATGGAACGGCTTGACAATGTCTTTGGAAAATGAGCTAATAGGAAGTTACTGGTGTTTTATGCTTTTAATGTTTTTACAGGGTTTTTATAATGTGTATTAAATGTTTTAAATTTTGTTTAATTTTGTTTATGAAGCAAAACAATTATGGATATACCTATCTTATGTTACAGTACACTGTAAACGCAAGCCTCCAAATCAAATCACAAATCATACTTACTTAGCTACCTCTGACATCACGTCATTATACACTAATGTCCCCCTGGAAGAAGCCAGGACAGTCATCGAGAATACATTTAACAAACGCAGCAGGCCCTTACATCCTCCCACTGGGTTCCTCATGGAACTACTTGACTGTATCCTAGATTATAACTACTTTAGATACAAGGATCAATTTTATTTGCAGATTGGAGGTGTGGCCATAGGATCCCCCAGGGCCCCTAGTATCGCTAATGTGTTTGTCAGCAAGCTAGAAGAATGCCATCTCTATCATAACTCTTCCAATCTTAATATTACCAACAACATAATCCAGTCGTGGAGATACATAGATGATATCCTATTCCTCATGAATTATGCCATTTTCCCCATTGAGTGCAATAATTGGTTGCCCAAATGGCACCCTAACATAACATTTACTACCACATACAGCAAAGAAAAAGTTGATTTTTTAGACATTACCATATATAAGGACAATAACCAACTCAGAGTTCAGAATTACACCAAACCCACTTCCAAAAATTCAGTATTACATTACAAAAGTTACCATCCCTTTCAATTAAAAAACAATTTACCATTTTCTCAGCTAATGAGAATTAAACGCAATTCAACCTCTCCAGAACAGTTTGACAAGGATGCCAAAATCCTCATGCATAACTTTGCAGACAGAGGTTATCCCTCAGAAGTTCTCACTAAAGCCAAAAATAAAATTGATAGGATACCTCGAGCATCCCTTTTTAAAACCAAGAATAGAACCACTCCAGACAGACTCATATGGCCTTCACATCTTAGCACCCACAGTCATGATATCGTAAACATAGTCAAACGCCACTGGCCTCTTATCTCTGATATTCAAGGCCTGGAAAGGCCTCCAATGTTGGCCTACAAACGCACATCTAACTTTAAGGACCTCCTTACCCATTCAGACGACATCTTTAAACCCATCCATAGTTCTTTAAGTGTAGGTACTCGGGATGATGTGTCATCTTGTATCCACTTCCAATACCATACTTGTACCACACACACAAAAAACGTATAAACCCAAAAACTTCTTCACCTGTGCTTCTAAGGCCTGCATGTACTTGATCACCTGCTCTTGCCCCCTCCATTATGTGGGCCAGACTAAACGTACTTTAAAATTGAGAATAGGAGAACACCGGTCTAGAATTACTACTGGCAGTGAGGATTCTGAACTGTACAGACACTTCAAACAGATTCACCATTCTTTACCTGATTTTAAATACATGGGACTGGAGAAGGTCACTTTAAAACCCCATGGGTGCCTTCAGGATGCACTCCTGCACTGCGAAGTTAAATGGATAATCCAACTCGCCTGTGAGTTCCCCAAAGGGTTAAACAATTCTCTCAGTATCAACCACATCTTGACCTAATCACTCCACCCTTATTGTTAGCATTATTTAAGAACATGCCTTACCCCATTAAGATACCGTATACGCAGTCTATACCTCTTGACGATGCTCCTAGTTATTTAACCCTTGGTAAGTTGCGCACCTTCCCCCTACCCTACTCCCTATCCTTGTGTTTATTGCCTTGATTTTATGATATATATTATTGCATTATAGATCTGAATTTATATGGATTTCCTTGTATATATCTGAGAAGCTGTATGTAACCAGAACCCCGCCCTGAGGAAGTGTAACACGAAACTGGATTGGGTCCATTCATGCTTACCCGTAGGCGGTTTGGAGCCTTCTCCCTGTCTTCTCCGGGCTCTCCCTCGGCTTCACCCTATTGAACCTTACAGTCTACCCTGCACCTCCCACTTCCATCGTGCCATCCTGTCCTCCTGCCCTTGAAATCCACTTCTATCCTGTTATTTTCGAATACACCGCCAAAACGGTCTAAATGTCGCAAAAGTTTTCCTACGCGACCAGAGGAGTTTGATTTACGGCGCGCTCTATCAACCGCTGCATAAACGACTTGTCGCAAAAGTTTTTCTGGTTTGCCGCTGGAGTTCGGCCTCGGAAGCCCTCAGCGCGACATTTCCTCCGTCTCCTCTACCTGTGGATTTACAAGTGCCTCATTTGAGGACGCACAGACTCCAGAACAGTGAGTACTGCCTTATGGCACAGTGAACTGTATAGGACGGTGTATGAGCATGAACTTAGACCTTATATTGTGAACCTCATACTGTGAAGCTGCGATTGTGTTGACCTTTTGTGAAGCTGCTATATTTCGACCTATTGTGAGGCTGCTCTTGTGTAGAACTGTTCATTTGAATACTTGTATATTTTATTGTGAAGCTGCTTTTGTATATTACTTTATATTTACTATAGGGTTGATACCAGAGGGAGAACCCTCTATTGATAATAACATACTTAAAGATTGATTCAATGATACACTTGTGATTTAATTTTGTTTATGTTCATTGTGGCATCGAATCATGCCAGTGTAAGCCGCCTTAAGTTGCCTTCGGGCTTAGAAAAGTGGCATTAAAATGCAGCAAATAAATAAATAAAATCTTCTTTTAGCCAAGATGGAGTCAAACCTCTATAATTGGTATTTGAATTAGAAGGGTGTCACCTTATGGTGAAAATGAGGTAATAATTGTTTTTCTTCTTGTGGAAAACAGAAAATAATGCTATCAGAAAAGGTACTTTAGATTTATATGTAGTCAATGTTTAGTGGTTGTAGTAGTAGTGTTTCTTATACTAGGAAAATGGATTTCTACCGTCTTTGTATTTTGTCTTTTGGTTTGCATTCTTGCTGGTGTTGATTTTGTGTTAGTTTTTCTGAATACAAAGTTATCAAGTATATTTTAGGATTTCCGGGTGTTGGACTATGAGACTCTGGGGAACCCCACTCAGCCATGGCAACCCACAATTGGGCAAGTCACACTCTCTCAGCTTTAGAGGAAGGCAAAGGCCTCTCTGGACAAGTCTTGCCAAAAGAAACCCCTCCGGATGGTGTTGCTGCAAGTCACAACTGGCTTGAAGGTGCATAACAACAACCACAAATGCTTGAAACCGAGTCCCATGTAATCCAGGCACTCGACTCACAAAAAACGCTTGAGTTTCTGTCAATAGAAAGGATGACCCTTTCCGCACTTACTTGGAGGGGTTTGTGTAGGGCAGGGAGATAGCAAAGACGCTGGCATACTGCTCTGCGGCAAAATTCCTGTAGAGATGAGGCAGCCGGGCCAATGCTGAGATGTTTCAATAGACAGTGTTGGAGGAGAAAGAAGAAAAAGAGCAAATTCAGCTGTTGAGTGGGGCTGGTTCAACTTCTGCCCAAATCAGGACAGGGATGTTGCTATTGGTAGGAGCTGAGTTTGAATTATTTGCTTCCACAAAGCAAGCCACAATCCCATTCCACTACGCTTAGGGCCCTTCCACACAGCCATATAACCCAGAATATTAAGGCAGAAAATCCTACAATTGCTGCTTTGAACTGGGTTATGTGAGTCCACACTGCCATTTAGTTCAGTTCAAAGCAGATATTGTGGGATTTTCTGCTTTGATATTCTGGGATACAGGGCTGTGTAGAAGGGCCCTATGTAATAAAAATCTGTTCCTGGTTTGAAAGTGTTATTTCCTGTTTAATTCTGCAGTCTTTACTCTGAAAGTAGTTGTCACACTCCAGAAACTTCATTTTTGTGCCGGCCACAAACTATGTTGGATTGGTTGAGACTTGGGATATTTATTGGAAAACTATAGAAAAAATGTGCTGTGGGATATTCCACAAAAACAAAGTTTTAGCAGTTTAATAAACTTTGTCCCTAATGGAACCAATTAGGAAATGACATTTATAATCTACAAAGAAAAATCAGGCTCTGGTCCAGAGGAATTGGTACCTGTGTGTTCAAGCCCCATGGTCAGCGTCAGGGCACTCCCTGACTCAGGCCGCCGTTTGGCTTGGGAGGGGGGGAGTGGGCAACTGAGCCCGCTCATAAAGTGTGGCCTTAAACTGAGACACAGGCAGCATTGGAACCGAAAGCACCTGTGCTTTGCGTCGTCCACCCCCTGCCTTCTGCCCCCGGCATGGAGGAAGTTGGGCGAGATAGCATCGGAGACAGCTTCAGGGGTAAGGGACCGATGGGGGAGACGGCACCGCATCCTGCTCTTCCGGCATGGCCCCTCTGGGCCTGCCGTAGGAATCTCCAGCCCCGTCGACGCCGGGAGTGCCTGAATGGAAGGCACCATGAGGCTTTTTTGCGCTGGGACATGAGCAAAGGAGTCTCTTAGGGCAATGGCTGCAGATAGTACCCGTCAGAGCAAATAGCCCCGATGGAGGGTGCGATTATAAACCAAGGGCCTCCGGTTTAGGAGTCCCAGTCTTATGGCCCCAATGGAGGGTGTAGACTTCTCAACTGAGAGCCCCCAATATGGGACGCGTGCTGCCGGTATCGGGAGGCGCGGCCTCGAAGGGAGCCGGCATGGAGGGCGTCGCTTGCCCTTCTAGTCCCAAAGGGCAGGAGAGCATGGGATGCACGCTCTCCCGGCTTCGCACGGCCCTGATGGAGGGGCGTGGACCCAATCTGAGGGCCTCGATGTCGGAGGCGCACTCTTGGTATCGGAAGGCACAGCTTTGAGCCGGTATGGAGGACACTGCCTCCTGTTCTGTATACACACGCGCATTCTGCGCAGTAGGCATGCCAAGGAGCCGAAAAGTTGCTCACAGCGCCACCTGGAGCTCAAGTCCTCTATGGGCAGGGACCGTTTGGAACAGTAGAAGACCCAAAAAGGAAGCACTTCCCGCGCTTTTAGGCCGGCTCAATATTTTGAGGAAGTTGGCGGCCCTTCTGACGGCCCTTCTGCTTAGCCTCCTTTCAGTAGCGAAGCCACCATTTTGGAAGACAATGGTAAGCCAAGAACCCGTGAAGAAGAGCTCAATCCCTCTATGGGAAGAAACTGCCTGGAAACGGCAGAGGAGGCAAATGGAAGAGCTTCCCGCGCTTTTAGCTCGGCTCAAAATTCTGAGGAGGCTAGCAGCCATCTTGCCTGCCCTTTTCCTTACCCCCTTTTTAACCAGCGGAGCCACCATCTTGGAGGCCAAACGGTGAACCAAAAAGGGGGCGCATATAGCAAAGACCCCATTCAAAAAAAAACAAAACAGAAAAACGCTTTAAGTGTGGGCTCTCAGCCTTTCCTTGTTTTGTAGGGTAAAAACCCCACAAATTCTATAAGCTTGAGCCTCTGAACCTTGCTGTCAGGATAGACTGACTGAAAGACAAGAGAAGTCAGCCAAGCAAGGATATCAAGCTGCAATGGCAGCAAGAGTAAAAATAAGAAGTAAAAATAAGAAATAAAAGCAAAATTAAAAACAAAAATAAAAAATCACGCAGTTCAAAACGCTAGTCAGAGAACAATAAGATTCCTAACTGTCGCAATGCGTCAGATGAAAATATCTGAGGTGGCAGCCCCTCCCACTGGCTATATATACTCAAGGGGAGTGGGCGGGGCTTCCATTTAAAGTGATATTATCTTTCTAAAAGATTCCGAACTGTCTGCGCAGGGGCAGAAATTACCACATGTACGTATTCACAGGGACCACGACAGGGAACGACACTGTTCTATATCCCAGGATCTGATCCCAGATTATCTGCTTTTAACTGGATTATATGAATCTACACTGCCAGATAATCTGGGATAAGCAGATAATCTGGGATCAGATTTTGGGACATAAGGACAGTGTAGAAGGGGCCAAGATGGCAGAACACTTGCAGAATCTCTCCAGAGCAGACTACTACTACTACTACTACTACTATTTATTTATTTATTTCGGGATTTTACCCCGCTCTTCTCAACCCCCAAGGAGGGACTCAGAGCGGCTTACAGTATGGCACAATTCGATGCCCACATAATAACAATATAAACCCCAAAACACTTCAACAATTAAAATACATTAAAAATACATTAAAATACAACTACATTAGCACCATACGCATTCACTCTGGATTAAAACAATGTTCAGTCCATAAAAACATTGGCCACTACTACTACTACTACTACTACTACTACTATCATCATGACGTTTATGTTTATTGATATCCCGCTTTTTCTCTCCACAAGGAGACTCAAAACAGCTGACATGAAAAACATTTCATTACAATTTAAAATCAACAAATATACAAACATTAAAACAAATTGAATATCACTGGTATTAAAATGTTCAGTTAAAATTTATTAAAAACATAATTCAAAACTAAAAACCACAGACTGTGTTGTGTCACAAGCTCGGTGTTCTCAGAGTTGGGATGAACTGTGTGTGTGTGTTGATGAACTGCCACTCCTATCCTCCCCCAACACAGAGAGGAAATGATGGAGATTGGAGTCCAACGGCCCCAGCCCTGCTCTTCGTTGCACCTAAAACTACCACTGAATTAGCGATGGAGGAAATAAGCTACTCACTCGAAAGGAACTCCAGGAGGGGGATGGCCATGTTGGCAGTGGCCGAGATGTGGGTCAGCTTGACAATGAGGACCGGCAGGGCCTTGATGATGATGTCCGGCATCTCCACGCTGCAGATAGACAGCGCCACAACACACTGGTTGGCACAGCGATAGATCAGTCCATGCTCCAGGCAGTAGACCATCTCCCTCTGAGCAGAGACAGAGCAATCAAAACACGGACAATTAATAGCAGGCAAACTGAGGTCTTGGGGGCTGTACGCAACCTCTCAAATGCTATTTTTAGATAAACTCCAGCATTTGAAGGGGGGTCTGTTCTTTCCTGGGAGCTTCTGGGAGAAGCAATTGCCCTTGCGGCCGGGCTTTAGCACAGCAGGTTAACCGCAGGCTGCAGTACATCTTGCCAAACAAAAGATTGACAGTTCAAGCTCCTGGCCTTTAGCCTGGCTTCTGCCTACCTAGAAGTTTCAAAAACAGCAATGTGAGTAGATAAATTGGTACCGCTTAAACAGGGAGGTATATAGGCACCTATAAGAAAATGCCAGAAAAAATGCCAGCGATTCAATCAAGGAGATAGTTTACAAGCAAAGCTCTTTGGCAGGGAAAGTGGAGCGACAGCTCCTTCCGTCGCTGGAATCAAGCACAGCCTCCAAGATGCCGAAGATAGAAGAGCCTATATATACCTATATATACCTCTATGTACAGTTGTCTGTCCTGTCAGTGTATAACGGCATTGAATGTTTGCCATATATGTGGGGTGAGAAGGGCAGAAATACTGTAAATAAATAATAATAATTGTGTTTGGACCAAGAAACATAAAGTGAAATTCACAGAGAAAAATGGATTAAAGCAGGGGTTCTCAAACTTTTTCAGCCGTAGAGCCTTTTTTGAAGCAAAAGTTTCTCGTGGAGCTCCAAGAAATGTTTATATATTATATTATATATAATGTATATATATATCGGGCATGGGCCAGGCCAGTGGCAGATGTTTGTGTGAGCTATTTCACACAGTGCTAAAAAAATTACAATATTTAAAATGAAGAACAATTTTAACCAACATAAATTTAACAGTATTTCAGTGGAAGACCCCAGAGGCCATATCAAACCCAACCCTCTTCTTCCATGCAGGAAAAACACAATCAAAGCACCTCCAACAGATAGCCATTCAGCCTTTGTAGTAGTAATAATAATAATAATAATAGAAGAAACCCCAGAGGAGTTGGGATGCCCACGGAGCCCTTGAGCACCTCTCGCGGAGCCCCAAGGGCTCCCTGGAGCACAGTTTGAAAACCTCTAGATTAAAGAATGGGTTAAAAGGGAGCAAGAAGGAGAAAGAGTGAAGGAATCTGGAAAAGGATAGTGTTGCTAAGACAAGACATCTGGCTGAGAGGTAGAGAGAGATCAGGGTAACCCGACAGAGATGAGAGGGAGGAAAATGCACAGGAAATGTTTCCAAAACAAAGGATGTTTAGGAACAGAGAGACACAGAGATGCTGAGTTGAAGGATAAACCGAGAGGGGAAAATTACAGGCAAGAAAGAAGAGGGAAAAGGACATTTTGATTTTATGTGTGCATATGTGTGCATATGTGCGAGATTATAACACCCATGATTCAAAAATAATCAAATGGGGCAGTCATTTGAAGATTCCAAAACCACCCCTTAGCTCTTCTGCATGATAAACTATTGTATTTTTATCTCCTCATTTCTAGTCTTTTGATTGGGAAATTTAAAAAAATTACAGGTAGCTGGGCACTAGAAAGAGATCCCAAGCCCACCTTGCATTGTTTAATACATATAGACCTTATGAACTTCATTTTGCAAGCCTGGATTGATTCTGCAAACTGCAGATCCCCTTCAACCCCGCTGCATGCGATACCTGCTTGGTTTTGTCCAGGTAGCTGTGGTAAGAGATCAAAGCAGTCAGCACCGGGACCACGGCCAGATGGAGGTCATTTCGGGAAAGCCCTTCTGGGATGCCCCTCAGGCGCTCAGTCATCTTTTTGTCTGTTAGCTGACACAAGACACAGTGCGGTTATTGTTATAATAATTATTATACAACAAATTCAATCATTGATCAAAACTGACAATGAAAAGCAACCCCCACCCTCATTTTACGGATCTGATTAGAGGAAAGGGGATTCCACCTGAAAATTAGGAAGAACTTCCTGACTGTATGAGCTGTTCAGCAGTGGAACTCTCTGCCTTGGACTGTGGTGGAAGTTCCTTCCTTAGAAACTTCTAAACAGGGGCTGGATGTCCACCTGTCAGGGATACTTTGATTGCTTTTCCTGAATGGCAGGGGAATGGACTAGATGGCCCATGTGGTCTCTTTCAACTCTATTATTCTATGATTCTATAAAATGCCATTTCCTAATTGGTTCTATCATAAAAACATGGGAAAAGTTTATGAAACTGCAAAAACTTTGTCTAACTTGAGAATCAGGAATTACAACATGTAACACGATTTTTGTTCCTTGGTTATAGTTGTCATTTCCTAACAGGCTATTTCCTAAAAACATGGAAAAGGTGTATTAAACTGCCAAAACTTTGTTTTTCTGGGACATCCTGCAGTACATTTTTGCTCAAGTTTTTCTATGAATATCCCATCAAGTCTCAACCAACACAAAATACTTTGTGACAGCCACAAAAACAAAGTTTCTGGAGCAGAACAACTACTTTCAAAGTAAGGACCGCACAATTAAACAGGAAATAGCACTTTCAAACCAGGAACAGAACACATTTTAAATTTTGTTTCCTAGTGCTATTCACATATTGGACTGAGTGTTCTCCCTAGGAATCTCTATGCCTTCCAGTGCAATCTATGGTCAACTTCCAACTGGAACAAAAATAGAATTTTCTTTATTATTTGCATGTTTTGCCATTTATGGGGTTTTCCCATTCCCTTGACCCCAATAAATATGGAGTGCAAGTCACAAAAAGACAAAGATTTGGAAGGGTAGATAGAAAGGGACCAGATTAAAGACTCGAATACTAAATTCAGGCACATCAACGCCATAGTAGAATCATAGAGTTTGAAGAGATCTCGTGGGCCATCCAGTCCAACCCCCTGCCAAGAAGCAGAAAATCGCATTCAAAGCACCCCCAACAGATGGCCATCCAGCCTCTGTTTAAAAGCCTCCAAAGGAGCCTCCACCACACTCCGGGGCAGAGAGTTCCACTGCTGAATAGCTCTCACAGGAAGTTCTTCCTCATGTTCAGGTGGAATCTCCTTTCCTGCCTGTAGCTTGAAGCCATTGTTCTGTGTCCTAATCTCCAGGGCAGCAGAAAGCAAGCTTGCTCCACCCTCCCTGAGTTCTCCTCACATCTTGATCCATGGCCCTCATCATGTCTCCTCTCAGCCTTCTCTCCTGCAGGCTAAACATGCCCAGCTCTTTCATCCGCTCCTCATAGGGCTTGTTCTCCAGACCTTTGATCCTTTTAGTCGTCCTCCTTTGGACACATTCTAGCTTGTCAACAGTATTTCTGGTTTCCATATGTGGACACAAAAGTCAGAGGGTGCTGTGACTTGAGCTATAGGAAAAGGTTTTTAATTGGTTTAAATTGTGTATTTTTAATACTCTGAATGTTTGATTCAATTTTAATGTCTGTACGTTTTTTACATTTCAAATCGTATTGGTTTTATTGTGAGCCACTTTAGAGAGATAAAGAGGGATGATGATATGGCTCATTTATACCAATGGACCCAAACTGGTCCAGGATGAGGAACTAGAGAAGAGCTTTCCAAAACGTGTGTCGGAACACATGAATGTGTCGCCTGTAGTTCAGAGGCATGTCGCATGAAAAATGTTCCACCGTGCCCACCAACCCCAAAAGAGCATCTAGTCCAACCCCCTTCAGCCAAGCAGGAAGGCACAGTCAAAGCCCTCCCAACAGATGGCCATCCAGCCTCTGTTTAAATAAACCTTCAAAGAGGTTAAACACTACAGACATGGGATGCTAGTGCTTTTCAAGCATAGGCACTGCTATAACTTTTATCATTTGTACAATTTGTTGATTGAGTTTCAGTTACCACTAAAATGGATCAGTTTTTAATTAAAGAAAGAAAATCCGTTGACCATGATTTCTGTGATGAACCTTCTAGAGCCACAAGAATCAGAGAATCAGGACATAAGAAGCGTAAAGGGACAAAATCCAAACCTCGTTTACACAGTAGAGCTTATATGAAACTTTAAAATATAATATATTGTATATATATTGTTTGAAACTCTTAAAAAGGTTTGGTTTAATCTGGAGTTTGTCAGCCAAATGGAATGACCATGTATGAAGGAATGTATATCTGAAAAGTGTGGCACCAACACGAAAAGTTTGAAAAGCTCTGAACTAGAGGTATGCATGTGCTCTTACCATATTACAGAGGGCTGAAGACAGTTGGTCGATGTTGCAAGGTGAGGTCAAGAACAGGACCTTGTACTGCAGGGACCAGGGCAACTTGTTCAGCACCAGCTTCAGGACTTTCCAGTCCGTCTCCTGGAGAAAAAGAGGAAAATGCATCAAAGATCAGTCTGGAAAGAGCTGGATCTGAGCTACTGTCCACATGCTTTGTGGCGAATCAGATCACAGCCCCTGAGCTATTTTCTTGGGACTTAGGGATCAAAAATAATTGAGACTAGAGGATAGGTGGCCCTCTGTCAGAAGTGCTTTGATGGTATCTTTCTGCCTGGCAGGGGGTTGGACTGGATGGCCCTTGGGGGTCCCTATGAACTGTAATGGAATATAGACTGCTTGGGAGTGTAGCCAAGTTTCTCAGGAGGTTATTATACATAGGCTGGATGGCTATCTGTTGGGTGGGTTTGGCTTGTGTCATCCTGTCTGGGGTCAGACTATGTCATCTTTGGAAGTCCCTTTCAACTCTGTGATTCTATGAAAATATCCTAGTGATCTGCTACCAGTAACAATAAACAAACTATGTATATGTCTGGTTCCTAGTGGGTAACAATTTTGTTTTTAGTTTCTATTTTCCTGAATTTATTTTCAAGTAGGTTTTTAAAATGAATGGTTTCAAAGCATTCCTTTCTATTTGTTGCTGCGTTACACTTTAGCCCAGGCATGGGCAAACTTTGGCCCTCCAGGTGTTTTGGACTTCAACTCCCACAATTCCTAACAGCCTGCCGGGAGAGAGTAGAAACTCAGCCCCTTTGTTTTCCCAAAGCTTTTCAATAATCTGGATAGGGGTGCTGCTAACAGTATTGGATCCCAGACGTGTCTGGCCTTAAGATCTCTCCAACTCCTTAGATCAGTGGTTCTCAAGCTTCCAAATGCCGTGACCCCTTAATACAGTTCTTCATTTTGTGGTGACCCCCAACCATAAAATTATTTTCATTGCTACTTCATAATGATAATTTTGCTACTGTTCTGAATCAAAATGTAAATATCTGATATGCAGGGTGTATTTTCATTCACTGGACCAAATTTGGCACAAATACCCGATACATACAAATTTGAATACTGGTGGGGTGGGGTTGATTTTGCCATTTGTGATTTGTAGTTGCAGGGATTTATAGTTCATCTAAAATCAAAGAGTATTCTGAACTCCACCAATGATGGACTTGAACCAAATTTGGCACATAGAACTCCCATGATTAACAGAAAATACTGGAAGGGTTTGGCAGGAATTGACCTTGAATTTTGGAGTTGTAGTTCACCTACATCCAGAGAGCACTGTGGGTTCAAACAATGATGGATCTGGACCAAAGTTGGCACAGATACTCAATATGCCCAAATGTGAACACTGGTGGGGTTTGGGGGAAAATAGACTTTGACATTTGAGAGCTATAGTTGCTGGGATTTACAGTTCATCTGCAATCAAAGAGCATTCTGAACCCCACCAATGAAAGAATTGGGTCAAACTTCCCACACAGAACCCCCATGACCAACAAAAATTACTGTGTTTCTGGTGGTCTTTAGCGACCCCTCTGACATCTCCTCCCAACCCCCCAGGGGTCCCGACCCCCAGGTTGAGAAATGCTGCCTTAGATCCAATTCCAACCATTTTGGGTCCCTCACTCACCTGCTTTAAACACTGCAGGAGGACCCCAAAGAGCAGCGAATACGGCAAGTGCCCAGTGCGGACGGCAGGGCTCTGAGGGGTAAGGCTGGGGCTCCCTGAAGGAGGCGAAAGTGGGCCGGTGGGTTTCTTTTCAGGCTCCCTGTGGCACAGAAAGGGGGGGGAGCATCAATGAGGACCACCAGTGCCATTTCCAGGGAGAGCACAAGGAAGTGGAACTACTTTTAAGAAAAGAGGCCTTTGAGGCCAAGTTATGGAGAGAGGCAGGGTGTCTTGGAACGTACACGAAGTCGCAGAGGCAGTAAGGGCTGAACCTGACCGGGCCATCCTTGGAGGCCAAGCCCAGGCGGTGGAGGGAATCGGCTTGCAGCGAGAGCAGGAAATCAAACACCTGGAACACAATTCAAAGAGAGGGACATTAAAGGAAAGGCTACTCCCTCGGGGCTTCTTCTTTGGAGGCTTTTAAGCAGAGGTGGGATGGCCATCTGTCAGGTGTGCTCTGTGCTTTTCCTGTTTGAAGGCAGAAGGGGGTTGGACTGGAGGACCCTTTGAGGTCTCTTCCAACTCGAGGATTCTATGGAAGCATTTAAGTAGAGGCTGGGTGGCCATCTGTCAGGAGTACTCTGATTGTGCTTCTCCTGCATGAAGGCAGAAGGGGGTTGGACTGGAGGACCCTTTGAGGTCTCTTCCAATTCTAGGATTCAATAGTAATAATGATGATGATGGCAATGATGATGGCATCTCCTTATTTGTAGGAAGGACGGCCATCTGTCGGGAGAGCTTTGATTATGCTGCTTGGCAGAAGGGGTTGGACTGGATGGCCCTTGGGGTCTCTTTCCAATTTAAAGTTTCAATAATAATGATGATGATGGCATTTTCTTCTCTCTAGATCAGGGGTGCTCACACTTTTCCAGCATGCGAGCTACTTATAAAACAACCAAGTCCCAAAGATCTACCTACCCACTACTCAGAGAGCCATAAAAGCAAAATATTAGGAAATTTATTTCAGTGAGAGCCATATAATACATTTTAAGACTGAATTCAACTAAATGTGAGTATAAGAAGCCCCTGAGCATTCCTCACAAATGGCATGGGAGCCATACACACTGTGCCTGCGATCTGCCTGGGATCTACCAGGACCCACTTCGAGATCTACCAGGACGTCCTTTGAGATCTACCAATAGATCACGATCTACCTAATGAGCACCCCTGCTCTAGATTATTAAGCAGAGGCTCGATTGACATTTGTTGGGAGTGCTTTGATTCTACTTTTCCTGCCTAGTGGGGCCCTTTGAGCTCCCTTCCAATTCTAGGATTCTATGGAAGTCTTTAAGCAGAGGCTGGGTGACCTTCTGCCAGGAGGGATTGGATTGTGTAGGAGGGGACGGGAGAAGACCTGGATGGACGTCGCCATTTTGAAGAGCTGGGCATTCGGCGGCGGAGAATTAAGAAGAAGCTTAATTGACTGCAGGGGCACTCTATAATCATTTGACTTAGACCACTTTGTCCATCAGGAGACTGGAAATCTTCACCAGGAGAAGGTGGTTTCTATTCCAGCTGCGGAGGCGTCATCATGATACTCAGGACTTGTACGGCGCCCTCCTGAACTCGAGGAAGACATCCACCATTTGCTATCCCTGCTGTGACTTCCATCTACCAATCTCTCCATTAGGTCTTATATGAGCACTTATCAGCACTTTACCAGTTCTTACCAGCACTTCGTTAGCACTTTAAGTCAGCCGTTTAGCCATTTCTGTGTAATCGCCTGATCCCATTAGTAGATTATTGATGAATTCTATAAACTATAAATTCTGTGCAATACTAACTGTGCAATACTAACTACCTCAGTTTTCTTCCTCATAGACAAAATCTCTCCCTGCACTTTATACTGCACTCTCTCTGCATTTTATATTTATGCTGCTTATGTTATCCATGCTGCTATTCCCTTGGCACTTTAAACCAACTTTTGCATGTTATATCTTGCACTTTATATTTATAATGTCCTTGCATAATGGCCAAGGGGGTGATGGGAGGCAGGAGAGAGGAAAGATATATGGGATAATAGGAAGCAGAGAAGGAGAAAACTTTGAAACTGTAATTGCACATCAAGCCTTAACATCTGAGCCATGAGATGAGGGTGGGGAGGGAAGGGGGGAGGAATTGGGGGAGTTCCATTTGTTGGGGCCTCCATAGAAGTGGTGGTAGGGAAAGGGAGATATGGGAAAGGGAGACCTAAACAATTAATTCAACCTAAAATTCAGAATAATGTAATATAAATTGTGCTTCTGACATGGGACAGTCTGCCTTTGCTTGATCTTCCTTGCGAACATTTACTTATTTATTCAGCATTAACACAAAGCATACAATAAACCAGTTAAACGATTAATCATGTATATTTTTACACATTTAATCTCTAAGTGCACCCACCATCCATGGGACATTTATTCATCTTTAATATTAATAATTCCTATATTAACCTCTTCTCCAAAATGCTAATATATTTTGATTCGGTTTTATTCCTTTTTTTACAAATATATAGTCTCACATTTTTTTCAATATTGCCTCAAAATAATTTATTTTCATTAATCCCTTTTTGCACTTTATTTCACAAGTCAGTTTCTTGTTGATGGCGATATTCCAGACCTCTTTGTACCAATCCTCAGTTTTGTATTCATAAATTATCTCTCCATTTTTGGCTATAGCTAATCTTAGAGCAGTAACCAAAATTACTATTTGTTTCTTTTGCCATTTTTACTTTATAGATCCATAATTTAATAGACATGCTAAATTTGTACTTTTTTGTAGATTAACTGATATGTCATTAAATTCAACAAATACTTTCCCCATTTTTTTTCTTTTCACATTCCCACCATGAATGTCTCAGTTTCCTTACCGCACCTCCAGCAATTTTGCAGATTACTGGAGTCATGTACCATTGGAGATGGTACATGACTCCAGTAATCTGCAAAATTGCTGGAGGTGCGGTAAGGAAACTGAGACATTCATGGTGGGAATTGTGCTGCTGAAGGCTTTCATGGCCGGAATCACTGGGTTGCTGTGCGTTTTCCAGGCTGTATGACCATGTTCCAGAAGCATTCTCTCCTGATGTTTCACCCACATCTATGGCAGGCATCCTCACAGATTATGAGGTCCTCTGAGGATGCCTGCCATAAATGTGGGCAAAATGTCAGGAGAGAATGTTTTTGGAACATGGTCATACAGCCTGGAAAACTCACAGCAACCCACCTTCTGACAATTTCCTTCAATTCTCATTGACATATTTTTCACAATTCATTGTTTCCAAATTTTTAACCATTCCTTCTCTGTAATATTCATTCCTAAGGCCCTTTTCTATTTATTTTTTGTTCCAAATTGTATCGGATCACTTTCTATCATTTAATAAATTCTACTTATTCGTTCTTTTGTTCCTTCATCCGTACCATTCTGCCTTAATTGTATTAATTCTTCAAATTATGTTATTTTTCTGCATTTTCCATGTTGTTTTATCCAATTCTTAGTCCATGAATATAATTGTAGTACATTAACCCAACATATTCCATACTGTCTTTCCCTGAAACAGGGCCAGGAAAGAGGTCCTCACCTGCAGCCGGATGCTGGCGGCAACGGGAAGGCTGTACTTGTGTTTATAGTGGAGCTGGATGTGGTGGACCAGCATCTCGTAAACACGGGTGGCGTGACTGGCAGGGAGGCTGTACAGCTTTGTCTGGGAGGAAGAAGAGAAGAGGAATCGGTCAAGCCGGGAACATGCCAAGGGAGGGCAAATGCCCTTTCTTTCCATTCGCTTTGTTAAAAGCATCGGCAGATTGGGGAAAATTCTGAATATGTTACAAGAAAAAAACAATGTTTAGAGACATGGCTGCAGCGTTGGTCAAGAGGAGATTAAGATACTCAACCTTCAGCGGCAACAGGGTCATCCTGCAAAAATGGATGTCAAGAAAACTATGACTTTGAAAGACTTTGGATGGAGCATAAAAGCCTGTGAAACGGTTGAGATGGACAAACTAACTTAGGCTATATAATTAAGTAAAGGTTTCCCCTGACATTAAGGCTAGTCGTGTCCAACTCTGAGGGGTGGTGCTCATCTCCATTTCTAAGCCGAAGAGCCGGCATTGTCCATAGACGCCTCCAAGGTCATGTGGTCAGCATGAATGCAAGGAGTGCCATTACCTTTCTGCTTAAATGGTACCTATTGATCTACTCACATTGGCATGTTTTCGAACTGCTAGGTTGGCAGAAGCTGGGGCTAACAGTGGGAGCTCACCACACTCCTCAGATTCGAACCGCCAACCTTTTGCTCAGTAAGTTATGCAGTTCAGTGGTTCAGCCCGCTGTGCCATCACAAATAAGTTTTTTAAGAAGAGTGAGATTTCAGGACTTTCAGATTTTAGGATTGAAAATGGGACTCACCTGGAGAATGACCAGCAGGCCCAGGACGGCCGTCTTCACGTCCTCCAAAGAGGCCGAATAGGAGAGGAGGTCCCTTTCCTCCAGTTCCGGAGGAGGAAGTAGAGAATGGGAGGCAATCTTGGAAAAAGAGAGGAGATGGGCCAAAGTTATTGCCGCCACAGGGCTACCAGGATTATGGTGAATGGAAGGGGATTATTGTGGATAATGATCCCCTTCCATGCTGCAATGAGTACAGCACCCAAAAAACCAAAAAATCAAAACCATCAGCTGCCTCACCTTCTCAATGATATCCAGCAAGCTATTGAAATGATGGGTGTTGCAACCCTCAGCCAGGTCCACCAGAAGCTGTGTCGCCAGTTTCCGAACTTGATGGTCCTTGTCATCCGGGATGTGAGCCAACTGGGAGATGACCACCAGGTTAATCAGCTCCTCCTGCAAGGAGACCAAGGTTTGTGTCAGAAAGAAAGAAAGAGGAGGAAGGCTTTGCCGTTTTTGCTACAAAGAGAGAATGCCATGTAAGACAAAGGGAGTCCCACCTCGTAAAACTGCCGGTTGACGCTCAGGACGAAAGAAAGGACGTGCAAAACCTTGATGCGGATGGCGCTCCGGCTTTCGTTTCTAAGCGGAAAAAGAGGATGGCAGCCATTAAAAGGAAGACATTCTATTCATTCTTTATTTATTTATTTACTGTATTTATATACTGCTTTTCTCACCCGAGGGGACTCAAAGCAGTTTACAACAAATAATGGCAAAATTCTTAAATCTAAACATATAACTAAGGATACATGTAATAGGACAATTAACCCTAAGATAAGAGGACATTTAAACAATAAAATATAAAAATTAAAAGAACCTAATAAAAACATTAAAATCACATGATCCAAACTCATGATCTAAATTTCCTTCTTTCTTCTCTGATTTATAACAACACTATTCTAGGGTTTTCTGGGCAAGATTTTTTCAGATGAGGCCGAGTGAAAGTAAGGCCTCTATGCTATTCCTTCTGAGCAAGTAAGATCTTACGGGGGACACATTATAAGAACATAAGAAGAGCCATGCTGAATCGGGCCTCAGCCCATCTAGTCCAGCATTCTGTGTCACACAGTGGCCCACCAGTTGTACACGGGGATCTCTAGCAGAAAGAAGGGCAAAACCCTCACCTGCTCCCGACCCACCACAACCAGTGCCCGGGGAAATCCTGCCTGCCTCCATCAACACAGAGGTGGCACTTGGATGTCCATTTCAGTAACTACTGATTCCCTTGGTATCCATGAATCTGTCTAATCCTGCCTTGAAGCTGTCCAGGCTGACCGCTGTCACAACCTCCTCTGGAAGTGAATTCCATAACCCAATGACCCTCTGGCTGAAGAAATATTTCCCTTTATTAGTCCTAACTTTCCTACCTTGGAGCCAGCTGAACTATGGTTACCTGCAACAGCAGATACAACCAAGCGCCATTACATTACCTGACTTCCAATCCCAGCACACCATTAAATTGAGCTGGAGGACCTAGAGCAGGGGTGCTCAGAATGGTGATCGGGATCACCAGGGTGATCTTCGGGCCTCATCCTGGTGATCTTCAGACCCCTGACCAGGTTTTTTGCTGTTGGTCCTCTTCACGCGCCCCTGCACGCTGCAAAGAAGTCCTCCGTCGTTGCTCCTCCCCGCTCCCTGCTCGCGTGCCACCTCCCAAAGCTCCAGAGTCCAAGAGGCAGAATGGGCCCCCTCTTTTGGATTCCTCCTCCTCCCTCCGTTCTTCTCCAGCCACTCAGAGTCGTAGGAGACCAAAGGGGGCCTGGATGACGCGATGCATGGCACAGAAGCGCCCATTCTGCCTCTCTGACTTCTCGTGAGCTCTTGGAGGCGGCACGCATGCTGGCGGCGTGGAAATAGGAGCAATGACGGAGGAGAAGAAGAAGGACGCTTTGGGGTCATTTCCTTACCGCATCTCAAAGGTCGGTCTTTTTACTTTGGGGTGGGTGCTTGATTGTTCTGTGGCATGTCTCTTGGTTTATTTTTAATGTTTAAAAATGGCCTTTTAGCTCCAAAGCCTCTCTGCTTGCTTTGTTCCTTGAGAAATATAGGTTGGGGAATATGGAAATGTGGGAGAAATGGGGTGGTTGGATGTATTTTTGCATGCCCCTTTGTTTACCTTGCTGAGTATTAAATGGCCTTGCAGTTCAAAAGCCTCTCTTCTTACTTTCTGGCTGATAATATCTGTGGTAATATGGCAGTGTGGGAGAAATGGGGTGGTTGGATGTATTTTTGCATGTCCCTTTGTTGACCTTGCTGAGTATTAAATGGCCTTGCAGTTCAAAGGCCTCTCTTCTTACTTTCTGGCTGATAATATGTGTGGTAATATGGCAGTATGGGAGAAATGGGGTGGTTGGATGTATTTTTGCATGCCCCTTTGTTTACCTTGCTGAGTATTAAATGGCCTTGCAGTTCAACAGCCTCTCTTCTTACTTTCTGGCTGATAATATGTGTGGTAATATGGCAGTGTGGGAGAAATGGGGTGGTTGGATGTATTTTTGCATGCCCCTTTGTTTACCTTGCTGAGTATTAAATGGCCTTGCAGTTCAAAAGCCTCTCTTCTTACTTTCTGGCTGATAATATGTGTGGTAACACCGGCAAAGGGGTCAGACAAGGATGTATTCTTGCCCCCCTGCTATTTAATCTGTATGTAAATGACCTTCCAAATTCGCTTAGAGGGGCGGATGTCCATATGCCTAAAGTAGCTAACTTGCAAATCAACTCACTTCTGTATGCAGATGATATGATCCTACTCTCCTACACCCAAATAGGGATGAGGAGATTATTAAGAAAACTTAGTGACTACTGCCTTAGAAATGCACTAAAGATAAACAAAACCAAATCAAAAATGATGATCTTTGGTAAACGCCCTTCCAAAATGAAATGGAAAATAGAAGGCGAACAATTAAAACAAGTTAGATCCTTCACTTACCTAGGATTAGACTTTGCAGAAAATGGTCTATGGCACAATCATTTCCACAGGTGTTCAACTAAAGCCAAGGGCAGAACAAGCTTACTCTTAAAGCTGCTGAATCAACGGCAACCGGGCTCCCTCGTTCCCCTTCTGAAAGTTTACAATCATAAAATCTCCCTGCTGCTTCTTTATGGTTCTGAAATCTGGGGTGCAAATGATACTCCTCTCTTGGACAAGGCCCAAGCTCAACATCTGAAGTGGTTTCTAGGGGTCGATAGAAGCTCCCCAGCAGCGGCAGTTAGGGCGGAGTTGGGAATGTTCTCTATTAGCACACAATCTAAGATCAGAGCCTTTAACTACTGGCTCAAGGTCATGGAGATGGAGGCGTCTTGCCTCCCAAAATTATGTTTGCTGGAACAATCTAGCAGTTCTTATAAATCGGGGGCTGACCATTTGTTTGATTACATCAGAAGGTGCGGCATTCAGGTAATATTCCCAGTCCACCTATCTGGTCAAGAGCTAAGTAAGCACTTCAAAGAAGTGCGTCAACGAATTAATGACATTGCGGCCCAAACCGATATAGACTCTTTGGGTTCTACTGTTTCCCTGAGATGGTTGAATGGTTTTAAGAAATCCTTCCAACTAACCACTTACTTACAGCAAGGAAGGTTACACCACCTAAGGAAAATTTTCACTAGAGCCAGGTTTGAGCAATTAGATTCAATGGTGAGATATGGGAGGTTCAAGAAAATTCCCTATGAAGAGCGTATCTGTATTTGTGGTGCCCCTGAGATCGAAGATCTAACTCACCTTCTGCTCTATTGCAAAATCTATCAAATAGAGAGAAAACAACTGCTAGAGATATTTCTCGTGGGAAAAAATCATTGGGACCCTCTAGCAAAAGTCTCACTTCTGCTGGCCGGCTCCAACAAGCTAATAACAGATGCTACTGCTCGTTTTCTCTGTAAAGCCATGAAACTAAGATCTGATTACATAGATCATAAGAACATAAGAACAAAAGAAGAGCCATGCTGAATCGGGCCTCAGCCCATCTAGTCCAGCATTCTGTGTCACACAGTGGCCCACTAGGTGTACACAGGGATCTCTAGCAGAAAGGAGGGCAAAACCCTCACCTGCTCCCGACCCCCACAACCAGTACCGGGAAAATCCTGCCTGCCTCCATCAACACAGAGGTGGCACTTGGATGTCCATTTCAGTAGCTACTGATTCCCTTGGTATCCATGAATCTGTCTAATCCTGCCTTGAAGCTGTCCAGGCTGACAGCTGTCACAACCTCCTCTGGAAGTGAGTTCCATAACCCAATGACCCTCTGGGTGAAGAAATATTTCCTTTATTAGTCCTAACTTTCCTACCTTGGAGCTTTAGGGAGTGCCCCTAGTCCTAGTGTTGGGTGACAGAGAAAATATTTTTCTTTATTCAACTTTTCTATCCCATGCATGATTTTATACACTTCGATCAAGTCACCTCTTAAACGCCGTCTTTCAAGGCTGAAAAAGACCAAGGCGTTGCAACCTGGTTTCATAAGAGAGCTGCTCCATCCCTTGGATCATATTTGTTGCCCTTCTTTGTACCTTTTCCAGTTCCGTTATATCCTTCTTGAGGTGCGGTGACCAGAATTGTACACAGTACTCCAGATGTGGCCTCACCATAGATTTGTAGAGAGGCAATACAACATTTGCCGACCTATTTTCGATTCCCTTCCTGATCATGCCAAGCATAGAATTTGCTTTTTCACTGCTGCAGCGCACTGGGTTGACACCTTCATTGAGCTGTCCACCAAAACCCCAAGATCCCTTTCTGGTTTGTCTCAGAAAGCTTTGATCCCATCAGTTGATAAGTGTATTTGGGGTTCTTTTCCCCGATGTGCATGACTTTACACTTGTTTAGGTTAAAATGCATTTGCCACTTTGTTGCCCATAGATGCAATTGGAATAAATTGTGTTGGAGATGAGGACCTGTGAATTGTTACCACCTCCCTTAGAATCCCTCCTGCTGGGCAAAACAGGGGTTTAATTGATGTAATGGTCTAGAATTCTCCTCAGATTGTTTTTAGAATCATTGCAATGTGTCTGTGTTCTGTGTGTATTTGATATGGCTTCTGGCTAATCAATAAAATTGTTGTTGTGTTGTGTGGTAATATGGCAGTGTGGGAGAAATGGGGTGGTTGGATGTATTTTTATGCTCTGTTTTATATTGTTGTTATTACATTGAAATGTGGATGTTTTATAACTTCATTTTATGTAAACTGCCCCGAGCCTGCTGGAAGGAGCGGTACATGAAAATGAATAATAAATATAAATAAATAAATAAGAAAATAGTTATACTTTTTACATTTCTGGGTAGGTGATCTTTGGGACTTGGTTTTTTAATCAGTAGCTCCCAGGCTGAAAAAGTGTGAGCACCCCTGACCTAGAGGAATCCCCTCTAGAAATGTGCTTGCAGGGGAAGCATACCATAGAATTACCTGGACCTATCAAATTCCTAGGAAACTATTTCCCCCTGGGAACTATTAAATGAACTATGGTTGCAGTTAACAAAGGTGTAACTTTGGTTGATGTAATCCATGCAGTTGGATGCTATTGGCTATGAAATGGAAGCCAAAAAGCCTGGATCCTACCTGAAGAACCTTTCCATCAAGACTTGCAGGTTCTGGATCCATCCATCCTTCGCCGGGTGGATGGACTGCGCTCGGTACGTAATCAGGTTCAGGACAGAGGATTCCTTCAAGAACAAAGGGAAAACACCATGCTTTAAAAAAGAAGGAAGCAAAGTTTAACATAAAAGGAAGGCCAGTTAAAATAAGAAACAGAAACAGAATCTGTTGATCCATTTTGAGTCCCCTTTGGGGAGATAACGCAAGGTATAAATAAATTATTAATTAATTGATTGCTTCATTTATACCCCGTCAATCTCACTACACAGGGGACCAAAGGCGGCTTACAGACACCAGCAAAATTCAATGCCGCATATGAACATAACAATAAAAACATACCCCATCCAAATATAAAATACTTAAACCACATGAGAAAATAAAACACATAGAAAAATGAATATTCATTAAGAACACTATCTGACTATTTCACTGTTGCTACCCTTAAGACGAATATATACTAGGGCTAGGTTTGAACAACTCGGTATTATGATGCAAACAGGGCATTACTGTAACATCCCAAGAAGTGAGAGATTCTGTGTATGGGGAGAACAAGCTGTGGAAGATATCAAAGATTTCTTAATTGACTGTCCAGCATATACTGAACTGCGATATAGATATTTACATCCAATATTATCTGACTGCAGGTCCCCCAACAGAAATGATCTTCTGACATTCCTCTTGCAAGGACAGGAAAGACCCACCATAATCAGAGTAAGCTTTTTTATTCTGAAAACTATCAAGAAAAGAGCACATTTCCTGAAAGAAGAAACAGGAAAATAAGATTCTGACTGCAAATGGAAGGTCAGCTGATGTCCTCTCCTTTTTGCCTTATCTTTTACTCATGTTGTATTTTGAAATGGTCATATGACTGGTCAAATAAATAAATTATTATTATAGGAAAAGAAAACAGATTAAAACATATAAAGTGCTTGATTCCATTAATCCATAATCCTCATTCATAATCCTTGTCCAGACTGTGTCAAAATCCATAATGTCTTATTCTCCAAACACCTGCATACAGAGCCAGGTCTTTAGCTTTTTTTCTGAAGACCAGAAGAGATGGGGCCTGTCTGATGTCACTGGGAAGGGAGTTCCATAGCCAAGGGGCTGCCACTGAGAAAGCCCTGTCTCTCGTCCCTATTAATCGCGCTTGTGAGCAGGGCATCCCAAACAGATCTTACAGCTCTAGTGGGCTTGTAAGGGGAGAGGTGTTTGGACAGGTAAGTTGGACCAGAACCATTTATAATACTAATAATAATAATCCGCTGACAGGACCCCCCATCTATAGGCTCCTATAATTATTATTCGTATCCTTTATCCACCATGGCAACCCATATCATCAGTGTATAATGTGAAAAGGCCCCGCTTCCTTGTAAGAATGGCTTTCATACTGTGACTTAATATAGCAACTGAAATCTTTTTCATGGTAGCATATGATTGGTAAAACTCAAAGAATCGTAGTTGGAAGGAACTCCAAGGGCCATCCAATCCAACCACCTAAGATACAGATAGATAGATAGGTAGATAGATAGATAGATAATAAAATCATAGAATCCTAGAGTTGGAAGGGACCTCAGAGACCATTCAGCCCAACCTTCTAAGAGAAAGAGAGATGTATGATAAAATCAAAAACTCACAGAGTTGAAAAATGTGAATGCATTGTGTCTTGTCTTGTCTATTTAAGCTGTTTTTGATTTGTTATTTGTACCTTCAGCAATGAATGTTTGCCAAAGTGTTTTACTTTACTGTAAGCCGCCCTGAGTGCCCTCGGGAAGGTAGGGCGAGTTACAAATAAATAAAGCATTATCATTTAAAAAGACCTGCAAAGGACACCCAGTTTAATTTTCCTTCTGCCAGGGAGGAAGGCCCAATCCAAGACCTCCCGACAGATGGCCATCCAGCTCTGCTTCAAGAAAAGCCTCCACCGGACTCCAAAGCAGACAGTTCCACCGTTGAACAATTCTTTTTATGGTAAGACAGTTCTTCCTAATAATGTTTAGATAAAATTTGCTTTCTTGTCATTTAAATCCAATAATAATAATAATAATAATAATAACCTTTATTTGTACCCCACCACCATCTCCCCAACGAGGACTCGGGGCTGCTTACATGAGGCCAAATCCAACAACGCAACAACAAAATAAAATCACTCATAAACAACATAATCAATTGAATAGAACATAAACTATAAGAATACAACCAATATAAAATTACAATGAAATAAAAACCATTCATGACACAGAACAGTGAGCGGCCCGCATGTACAGATTAAAATAATAAGGATAGGGATAAAAACAGGGGGTGAGATAGCAGTGGAGCAAATTATTTGTGCGGGAGAAACTCTTCCGAGATGGGTTCGAGAAAAAGGACCTTCGTGTAAAGGGGGGAGGTGTGCACTAAAAGCAAATATTGAGGGTGAATGGTAGTATGAGATCACCACGCTCAGACCATCAGAACTTATTACAGATCCCTGGCCCTAAGGAAGCCCATCTGACATCAACCCGGCATAGAGCTTTTTTGGTGATCGCTCCATCACTCTGGAACGCCCTCCCTCCCTACATCAGAGCTACCCGTGATTTAAAAGATTTTGGCACGGCTTGCAAAACGTGGCTATTTGAGAGGGCGTTTGGCTGAGGAACTGCTTGGATTGTTTAAATTGTTTAGATGTTTTAGATATTTAGCTGCGTGTTTTATTGTAAATCAGCCAGAGCCACCTGGGATGGGCGATTAATAAATCTCAAAATAATTAAATAAATAAAAATTATATGATTAATCTCCAAAAGCACAGCAGAAGAACCAGATTTTAAGATTCTTCTTAAAACTTTCTAAAGTGGGGGCTCGCCTAATCTCACTGGGCAATACATTCCATAGAGGGGGGGCCACTGAGGAAAAGGCTCTCTCCCTTGTTCCCACAAGGCGGGACTTAGATAATGGTAGGGGTGAAAGGAGAACCTCCCCCATGGAGGGAGATACGGTCACGAAGGTAGGCGAGTCCCAAACCGTTAAGGGCTTTATAGATGATAACCTGCTCCCCTGAGTCCAACTCTCCAGGTAACAGGAAATTTTTCAGACTCTCTTACTGGTCTTTCATTGGCACATCTCTCCACCAACTCAAAGTATCTCTCCTGCGATCCATGGAAGTCGTTCTGGTCGCACAGCTCCTCCACTGTGGTCAGCAAGTCATGGACGATGGACTTCAATTCCTGGCTTTCCAGGGTCTGGAAGACAGAAGAAGGCGACTTGCAGACTCAGGAGGACCCTTCCATTCTTGCAAATAGTTCCACCATCTTTTGCATTTACCTGCAGCTGCTGCAGCAACTGCTCCATGATGTCCAAGAGGATGTCCCAAGTGACAGCTTGGAGGCCCTTTCCGTATTTCTTGATCAGCCGCGTGATGGAAAGGACTATTTCATAAGACACAACAGCATTGGGACATGTCATGGCCTGGAAGGGGGGAAAACATGAGAAGTGCTGTATTTCTGGCATTATTGGGACCAAAAAGAGCTGTTTTCTAAATCCGCTAGACTTGGGCCAGGGAATACGGGAGAGATGTCCATTGAGATAATGGTTTGTTGTTTTATTTTTTCTTTTACGTGTCAGGAGGGACTTGGGAAACTGCAAGTCGCTTCTGGTGAACGAGAATTGGCTGTCTGCAATTTCCCAGGGGACATCTGGATGTTTGATGTTTGCCCATCCTTGTGGGAGAGTTCTCTCATGTCCCTTCATGGGGAGCTGGATCTGACAGAGGGAGCTCAACCCACTCTCCATGAATTCGAATCGCTGACCTGTCTGTCAGCAGTCCTGCCAGCACAAGGGTTCAACTCATTGCACCACCGGGTACAATGGTGCAAGAAATTAAGGAATTACGTTCTGTAAAACAGGGCTAACTTAAGCAAACTTAGTTTAGATACTTCAACTGCAGAAGTAAGGATGAGAGAAAGAAAACAGCTTCCTATGAGTAAACATGGTTTCTACAATTAGATACTCAGGGAATTGGAAACACAAGGACGACAAGGCTGAAATTATATTATGCTGGGTGGAAATCATGATACTGGCAAACTAGCAAAACTATAATCAAGGATAACTTGATTAGGCTGTACAGTTTTTAATATTGTGTAATATTTTAAATGTTAATTTTATACTGTATATTAATTGCTTAATGCTTTTTAGTTGATTTTAATTGTTATTGTGTTGTGGTATTGAATTATTACCAACTGTAAACCGCCCTGAGTCGCCCTTGGGCTGAGAAGAGCGGTATAAAAATGTCGTAAATAAATAAAATAAAATAAACTATTACAGAAAGTTTTCAAAGAAAGAGCCGAGGTAGTCTTTTGCATCATAAAACAAAAGGGGATTTTTTTAATTTAAAAAAATGAAGACTGTTATTCATTTTAGCATGAGTTTCTGTGGATACAAACCCACTTTTTTGGAAGTCCCTGAATGCTCTTGAAGGAACAAGAGGAATTCTTGCCGTGCTTTGGGCGCTTTCTTAGGTCACTTCAGGCACAGGAGAGACATTTTTTAAAGTAAAATATTAGCCAAAGTCTCTTCCTGATTCAAAAAGGCCTCTCCTGGACCCAGATTGACCCAGAGGACATTTCTGAGGAGTTCCAAACCATTCTGTTTCGTCTGATGAGGCTGCATTCAGCCCACAACTCGTTTGAAGGGTCTTCTGGAGTTCGGATGTACCTTCAGGAAAGAAGGGAGCACCGACGTGGCTGAGTTTTTGAGGGACTGCAGCCGGTGGGCCCCCCATAAGGCCATCCCCACGAAGAAGACGGCCCCTCGCAGCAAGACGGCATCCTCCATGTGGGTCCTGGAAACAAGGCAGGGAGCAGGGAGTTGGGCTTCAGTACCCTTTACAATCAAACCCACATTTCCCATAAACTCCATACCATGTTTACTGCCTCTCTCATCATAGTATTGTAGAGTAATAGAGTTGGAAGAGATCACATAGGCCATTTGGTTCAACCCCCTGCCATGCAGGAAAATCGCAATAAAAGTACCCCCAACAGTTGGCCATCCAGCCTCTGTTTAAATGCCTCCAAGGAAGGAGCTTCCATTGGACTCTGAGGCAGAGAGTTCCACTGCTGAACAACTCTTACTGTCAGGAAGTTCTTCCTAATGTTCACGTGGAATCCCTTTTCCTGTCATTTGAACCCACTGCTCCAAGTATTAGTGTCTAGGGCAGCAGCAAACAAACCTCCTTCCCTCTTCTTTATGACACCCTCTCAGATATTTATACATGGCTCTTCTCATGTTTCCTCTCACCCTTCTCTTCTGGAGGTGAAACAGACACAGCTCTTTCAAGCTGCTCCTCTTCATCACTCCATCATCCAGCATAGAATCCCCAGCTCCAAAGGGATTTGTGATACCCTTATGGCACTACAGTAAAAGCCCATGATCTCTGCCCTCCAGGGAAGAAGGTATTTGCCCCACAAATTGCACAACTCACCTGTCCTCCATGATCCGGCACATGTTGTAGATGGCACTATGCCCCAAGTGAGTTCCCAATAGGTTCCGCATGAGCTGAAAAAGTAACAGCAAAAGATTGTCTTGTTAAACATTAAGGTCCTTGGACACAAAGAAAATATTTCTTCGCAGTAAGAAAGACACAATTATGCTAATTAAACGCTTCAAGGGTGGCGCTCAGTGGATGGACACATAAATTTCAGAGAATCATAGACATGGAAGAGATCTCGTGGGCCATCCAGTTCAACCCCCTACCAAGAAGCAGGAAAGTCACATTCAAAGCACCCCCAACAAATAGCCATCCAGCCTCTGTTTAAAAGCCTCCACAAAAGGAGCCTCCATCACACTCCGGGGCAGAGAGTTCCACTGCTAAACAGCTCTCCTTAGGAAGTTAGGAAGTTCTATGCCACAGTTGTACACCGCCTCAAACTTCAAGGAGAGATGGGCAATACTGCTAATACTAATAATAAAATAATATTTTTATTTTTAATCTATATATTTATTATTTTCCCAGCAATATATGTACTATCAGCTATTTTATAAATAAAATAACGTCTTTCAGACTTATATCGCCATATCCATCAATTTAAACCAGTTTTCTCTTACCCATCCCATTAAAAAATAATCAAAATTAAGAATAAAAGATTATAAAAACACACTTCCCACCTCAAAGACACCAAATAAAAATTTGTTAAAATCCCGCCAATCTATCATTTTAGACAGTTTCTTCATTCTACTTTATAATTTTTATTTTTATTATTTTTATCATTATTATTACTATTTACTATTATCATTATAAACCATTTAGCAGTCTTAAAGATACTGCAAGGTTGGTTCCCGCATCCCTTTGATGATGCGCATTAAGACATCTGTATCCCAGATCCGAATGATATCAACAGCAGTTGCTACATTTTGAATTGCATCCTAGTGCTACTATAAGTCAATTCTGTGGTTGTGTTTCATATAGCTATGAGTCAGTGTGGGTTTTTTTATCTATGTAATTTAGTAATGTATTGTATTATGTTCATTTATTTTTTAATTTGTTGTACCCTGCCTCGAGCCATCAGGAGACAGGGATAATAAATAAAATGTACATCATCATCATCATCATTATTATTAATGTGCCGCGGAGGTGTGCCGCGGCACACCTCCGGTTGCGGCGGCGGCGTGGCGACGGGGTACGTCTTGGGTTATATAAGACGTACCCCGAAAGTAAGCCGTAGGGGGACTTTTTGGGGGGAAAAGAAAGTAAGACGCTGTCTTACTTTCGGGAAACACGGTATTAAAAGGAAAAAGAGAAAGGATTCCTAGCTGTCACAATGGCAGTGGATGAAAGGATCTGAGGTGGCAGCCCCTCCCACTGGCTATATATACTCTCGAGTAGATATAAAGTGTCTAATAAGTTATTTAGAAGATTCCGAACTGTCTGCGCAGGAAATACCATATATGCGATTCATAGGTACTACGATGGGGAACATACCAAGATTAGTACACAGCAAACAAGATCACTATGCTGGCTGTTTTATTGGATCATACTTCGGACTCTTCCCAGCTGACAGATGGTAATTTTGTCAGTGCCAATTGTGTTTAAGTTTAAATATCCTCATATCAGACAGTATAGCGATAAGTGCTGCCAGCCAGAGCAGGAAGCAATTGTGTGACCTGAGCTGGATAATAATTTCTATAGCGGCTGTATATATTTCTGAACTTTCTTGTTAGAGCCTTGCTTTGCAAGCTGTGTCTTGCTTTGATTCCTGGCCTCCCAGCAATGCAACCCACCTTCCAGCATGGCTCACAGAGTTCCTTCACATTGATGGTCCAACACAAAGTGACAATAAAGGCAGGGAGCGTTTCGGAAGGCAGGCGGTTATAACACACCACGGCATCCAGAACCTGCAGCGAGACCTTGGAAGGAGAAATACAGCAAGAAGTTGGAAAATAGGTGACATCGCCTTGAAATAGTCAGACTCTGCAGTTTTCACTGCCATCTTCATTTCAGAGGCCCACACAATAGTGATTCCTACACTATGTAACACGATTTTTGTTCCTGGGTTATAAATGTCATTTCCTAATTGGTTCTATCATAAAACATGGAAAACGTTTACTAAACTGCAAAAACTTTGTCTTTGCTGGACATGCTGCAGCACATTTGGCTATAGTTTTTCAATGAATATCTCATTGAGTCTCAACCACTTCAACATATCGTATATACTCAAGTATAAGCCGAGGTTTTCAGCTCCCTTTTCAGGCTGAAAAAGTCCTTCTTGGCTTATACTTAATTGAGGGTCCTGGTGGGAAGCCCCACCTTCCCACCAGGACCCTCACCTCTCTGCACAGTAACCTAGCTTTCCACAGTCTGCTCCTAATCTGCATTGAACTTTCCTTCCTCCTCCTCCTCCTTCAAGGAGAAATTTACAACAGAAGGAAAGGAGGGATTGGGGATGCATCAGGAGGCAAAGAAAAGGAACAAAAAAGAGGGAAACAACTCTCCAAGTTCAACTAGAATAATATGAAATACAAGGATTTTTTTAAAAAAATAACTAAACAATTCTATTAAAATTCACCCAAAAGACATTTTAAATAGGGGATGCAGTGGGTTAAACCACTGAGTTGCCAAACTTGTTTGAATCCGGGGAGCGGTGTGAGCTTCCGCTGTCAGCCCCAGCTTCTACCAACCTAGCAGTTTGAAAACATGCAAATGTGAGTAGATCAATAGGAACTGCTCGGGTGGGAAGGTAACGGTGCTCCATGCAGTCATGCTGGTCACATGACCTTGGAGGTGTTTACGAACAACGCTGGCTCTTCGGCTTAGAAATGGAGATGAGCACCAACCCCCAGAGTCAGACATGACTGGACTTAATGTCAGGGGAAAACCTTCAGCCTTACCTAAAAAAATCATACCCCATCACACCGTGGGGGAGAGGGAGGAGCCAAGGAGAAGCCGCCATCGCCCTGGCAACCCTAGCCTGCTGCTCTCAAGTAATGGCAAGGGTGTGTGCACCGGTAGCAACAGCCTCTTCTCACTGCACACATGCCCTCACATTCCTCTTCTTGCTGTGCGCGCACCTCCCTCATCCTCTCGCCACAGACGCAAATGCCACCCTCCCTCCTCTGGGGAGGCAAGGAGGAGGCAGGTGCTCATGTTCACGGCGAGGAGGAGGCGTGTACACACGCTGCAACAGCACTAGGTACAGGTAGGTGCACGGCGATAAGAGGGTTGTGTGAGTCACACGCACAGCGGGAAGAGGAGCATGTTGCCACCAATGTGTGCACTCTTGCCATTACTTGAGAGAGGCGGTTTAGGGTTGCCTGGGTGACAGTGACTACTCTTTGGCTTCCCCCCACGTTATGATGGGCTTTTTACTTTATTTTTTTAATTTTATATTTAAAATTTATTTTTTATTTATTTATTTCATTCGGCTTCTATGCCGCCACTCCTGGCGGGCTCGGGGCGGCTCATAACAATGAAAAAATCACAGAGTAAAAACAGCGATACAGAATAAAACAGAGCATAAAACATCATTAAAAATATCAAAATACAGCAATTAAAAGCAATTAAAAGCGACCTGGGTAAAGAATCGTTTTTCAACAGGGGGTGCGTCCCACTAAGACCTACACGTGGAAGGCAAGCTGGAAGAGGTGGGTCTTGCACGCCCGCCTGAAGGGGAGCAGGTCGTGGATGGCACGCGTGTCTGCCAGAAGGGCGTTCCAGAGTGTCGGTGCAATCACCGAGAAAGCCCTTCGGCGAGTGGCTGTCACTTTGGCCGCTTTTGCAGAGGGAACAGCCAAAAGGTTGGTATCCTCAGAGCGAAGAGATCTCATAGGGCAATATGGGGAGAGACGGTCCCTCAGATACGCTGGCCCCAGGCCATGCAAGGCCTTAAAGGTAAGAACCAACACTTTGAAGGTGATCCGGTGCTCAATTGGCAGCCAGTGCAGATCCTGCAAGGTGGGTGTTATGTGGCAGCCTGCTGGCGTCCCAGACAGGAGCCGGGCGGCAGTGTTCTGCACCAGCTTAAGCTTCCGGGTCACCGACAGAGGAAGGCCAACGTAGAGCGCGTTACAGTAATCTAGCCTCGAGATGACCGTGGCTTGGATCACCGTGGCCAGGTCGTTCCGGGATAGATAGGGGGCCAGCCTCCTTGCCTGTCTAAGGTGAAAAAAGGCAATCTTGCTGACCGCAGAGACCTGGGTCTCCATGGTCAGCTGGGAGTCCAAATGGACCCTCAGGCTCTTTACGGGAGGCGATGGGCATAACGCCGCACCGTCCAGGGTCGGAAGCTGGACATCACCACCACCCGGGCGGCCTAGCCACAAGATCTCAGTCTTCGCCGAATACACCCTCAACCTACTGGCTCGCAGCCATCCAGTAACAGCTTTGAGGCAGTGTTGGAAATTATTGGGGATGGATCTGGGCCTGCCCTCCATCCTCAGAATGAGCTGAGTGTCATCAGCGTACTGGTGGCACTCAAGCCCATAACTCCGCACCAGCTGTGCAAGCGGCTGCATGTAGATGTTAAATAACAGAGGGGAGAGAATGGCCCCCTGCGGAACTCCACAAACGAATGGGGAGCCCTCGGAGACCACCCCGCCCCTCCTCACACACTGGGACCGCTGGTGGAGGAAGAAGGTCAGCCATTTAAGGACTGTCCCCCTCACTCCAGCCATGGCCAGGCAGTGGATCATAAGATTGTGGTCGACCGTGTCAAACGCTGCCATGAGGTCCAATAACACGAGCAGCGCAGACCCGCCTTGGTCGAGCTGGCAGCAGAGTTGGTCTGTGATGGAGACCAGGACCGTCTCCGTCCCATGCCCCGAACGGAAGCCGGACTGGAAGGGGTCAAGCCATGTTGCATCATCTAAGAAGGACTGCAACTGCTCCATTGCTGCCCTCTCAACTACCTTCCCCAGGTACGAAAGATTAGACACTGGTCGGTAGTTGGAGGGAACCACCGGGTCTAGCAACGGTTTCTTCAGTAATGGAGCTACCACCGCCTCTTTTAAGCACTCTGGAAAGACTCCTTGCTCAAGGGAGCTATTTACGATGTTCAACAGAGGCCCACGTAACCCCTCCAGGCAAGATCTAACAAGCCAGGAGGGGCACGGGTCGAGGGAGCAGGTGGTAGGCCTAGTTGCAGCCACAATCTTATCAACAGCATCTGTGTCCAGTGGCCGAAACCGGTCGGGGGTGGGCCCGGCGGAGGGCCACGGGGTCTCGAGCTCCCTTACTGTATCAACCGTGGCCGGAAGGTCCCGGCAGAGACTCAGTATCTTGTCTGCAAAGAAGCTCTGAAAAGCACTGGCAGTGAGGGCCTGATCGCTATTTTTTGGGACAGTAGGGACCATCGTCAAGGACCGAATTACTTTAAACAGTTGGGCCGGGCGTGAGCTAGCAGACGCTATCGAGGCGGAGAAGTACACATTTTTGGCCGCCTTGACAGCACGCTCAAAAGCCTTTTAAAATAGCTTATAAGCTGATAGTGAGGCTCCGTCGCGGAATTTCCTCCACACGCACTCTAGCCGTCTCCTCTCCCGCTTCATCGACCTAAGATCTTCTGTATACCAGGAGGATCGATGATTGCGGGGTCGGAGAGGACACCTAGGGGCAATCTCGTCGAGAGCTCTAGCTAATGAGGTGTTTCAGGATTGAACCTGCTCATCGACTGAGACGCTGATAGATTCCAGATCCCTCAGAGCATTCAGGAACCTTTCGGGTTCCACAAGTCTCCTTGGGCGAACCAAAATCCATTCGGCACCCTTGCATGGGGGAGGCGGTTGCTCAACCCGGATCCTTAGAGCACAGTGGTCCGACCATGGAACCTCTATTACGGAGGCTAGGTCCACTTGAACCCCGCGCTGAAAACCAAGTCGAGGGTGTGCTCGGCCGAGTGTGTGGGTCCCGAGCTACAGAGGGAGAGGCCTAATGTCACCATGGTCGAAATTAGGTCCGCGGCTGCAGATGGAACGGAGGCTGCGTCGGCGTGGACATTGAAGTCACCCAGGACAATAAGCCTGGGAAACCTCAATGCCCAGTCTGACACAGTCTCAAGCAGCCGCGCCAGGCTTTCTGCCGGTGCGCTAGGCGCACGGTACACCAGCAGAACAGCCAGGCTCTCCTGGGACTCCCACACCAGGCCGACACTTTCAAGCCCCGAGGTGGTGAGCGCAGGGATCGCTCTAAGGTGTAATCCATCACGGGAGAGTATTGCCACCCCACCCCCGTTCCTATTCTGGTGCGTGGCAACGTAATCAGGGTGAACCATTTCCTGGAGACAGGTATTATCGCTCTCCTGGAGCCAAGTCTCGGTTACACAGAATAGGTCCGCTTTAGTGTCTTCACAAAACTCCCTGATGGTGGCGGTCTTATTCCGGATGGATCGAGCGTTAACCAGCACCAGAGTGGAAGGGGAGATGGCTGGATGTCTATCAACAGCGTGTCTGGGGATAGGACGCAGGTCAGAGCCAGGCCGAGTCGTACAGTGACTCAGTCTGGATCTTGCAGTTGGTCTCGCATTCGGCCTGCGCCTACCGTACTCACCCCGCCCCAAGATCACCGGAATACCTAAGGGACTTGAATGGAGGGAGTCAGCAGAGGATTTAGCTTCCGGCAGACCCCGTGAAAAGGGGAGGTTGACGAAGAACCCTGGCCATTTTCAGCCGGCTTTGCCAGCAGCCCATCAGCCCCAGTCCTCCCAGAAGCTTTCAGGTAAATTCTAATAGAATTGTTTAGTTATTTTTTTAAAAAAAAATCCTTGTATTATATATTATTTTAGTTGAACCTTGCAACACAATAAGTAGCCTTGGGTCCCAAATTGGAGAAGAGACTGGATGTTGAATAAATATGCAACTGAATAATTAAAAACCAGGACAATAAACTAAAATAGCAACAAGCCATTCAAATGGAAGTTCACATCAAAATGGCTCTGTCAAAAATGTCAACACCAGCAGTTCTTAAAATCCTAATAAAACAGAAATGCTCAGGCTGGACTCATAAACATTTAACCTACTGATGCCTCAATTAATGAAATTTTATTGGTATATATTTTTATTTTTGAAATTTACCAGTAGCTGCTGCATTTCCCACCCTCGGCTTATACTCGAGTCAATACGTTTTCCCAGTTTTTTGTGGTAAAATTAGGTGCCTCGGCTTATATTTGGGTCGGCTTATACTCGAGTATATACAGGTAGTTTGTGACAGCCACAAAAAAGTTTCTTGAATAGAACAAGAACTTTCAAAGAAAGTACTACACAATTAAATAGGAAATAACACTTTCAAACTAGAAACAGATTTTTCTTTCCAAATTTTGTTACATTGTGTTATTCCCCATTGTCCATTGGATGTTAAATTGCATTGAAATGCTTTTATCGTAAGCCGCTTTGAGTCTCCTTTGTGGAGAGAAAAAGTCAGATATAAATAAACATAATAATAATTACTCCAAAGCGACCCTGCCAAGTGTAAACATCCATGAAAATCACTTACTTCAATATCAACAGCAGAGGACGTCTGGATGCATAAAAAGCAAATTGTGCTGCAGGGAAAAAAAGACGATTTAGAAGTGCTTCTTTTATTTTCATCTTGTTCGCTTGTCCAGGATTTCTAAATGTATGAGTTTGGGTGAGCAGTGAAGCAGCACCATATAGGCATGTTCTGCCTGAAAAAATCCATTTAAAAACATTTAATCCATGTGGGCACACTTTGCCTGTACTGGTTTAAGCCATAAACAGGATTTCTTTAAACCAGGGGAAGATTTACAGCTTAGACGTACCGGACCATGGTGACAATATAGTCATCTAAGTAGCAGCTGTTGAACTTCACCAAGTTGACCAGCACCAGAAGGAATTCAGATGTCAGACCAACTTGCATCCACTGGAGGACGAATTCGGCTGAGAAGCAAAGGGAAATACACAAATCTCACTGTGAAATAGCTGGGAAAACCCCTGGTTTTCCTAACTCCAGAAGTTAAATAAGTATTTCTGCTTTTGCCTGCCTCATCAAGTAATTGCATGCTCTCCATACCTAACTTGTTTCCCTCAAGCCATAAGGAGAGGTGGGTAAGAAATAAAAATTATTATTATTATTATTATTATTATTAGCCCCTGGTGGCACAATGGGTTAAGCCCTTGTGCCGACAGGACTCCTGACCAAAAGGTCGGCAGTTCAAATCCAGAGAGTGGGTGGTGAGTTTCCATCTGTCAGCTCCAGCTTCTCATGCGAGGTCATGAGAGAAGCCTCCCACAGGATGCTAAATCATCCGGGCGTCTCCTGGTCAACATCCTTGCAGACGGCCAATTCTCTCACACCAGAAGCGACTTGCAGTTTCTAAAGTTACTCCTGACATGAAAAAAATCAAGTAATTCACCAGCCATGCCTTTACAATGCAAAACAAAATTTCAAGCATTATGAAGATAATTAAATTACATATCAAACACTAGATAAGAAAACATTATGTCCACAAAATATCTAAAGTACATACCGTACTTTTAGCAGCTTGATATCATTTTAACCATCATGGCTCAATACCATGAAATCCTGGGATTTGTAGTTTGATGCCATATAATCCAGATAATTGAAGCAGATAATCCACATTATCTGTTTTGAACTGGGTTATATGAGTCTACACTACCATACAATCCAGTTCAAAACAGATAATCTCGATTTTATATGGCAGTGTAGAAGGGGCCAGACTTGAATGAGGCGAGAGACCTTTGCTGACATGATGATGATAATTATCATTATGATCATTATAAAAGCCGATGGGTAAATTCTCTGATGAGATATAAAGGCCGGAGCAGACATCCACCAGCATTAAAATTAACATTTTGAACATCTTTTGCTATCAGATTTGCAATTCTCTTCTCAAGGTTTATTCTGCCCTTCTTAAATGGAAAATATGTAGGGATTCTAACCCAGATCCATAATAGCATAACTATGTCTCGAGTTTTGCAATGTAATCACCTCTGCTTTCAACACTTGAAATGCTCACCATAGGTAATACCTTCTAATGATTTTTTTTCTTATGTGGGCAGTGAAGAAAATATATATTTGTCCATGTTTGCACTGGGTCTTCTTTGTCTGTTAATTGTACTATCGTTTGTTTGTTTCTACCAACTTGGTTTTCTTTCTCATGTTTTGTGTTATTGCTATAAACTACCTTGAGGGCACTTATGGAGGAGGTGCTCAAAGGCAGTATGCAAATGTCTTCACAAATAAATACTTAAATTAAAAAATAGCAATTAAACACCTAGCATACCTAGTTCTTCCTCCAGGTAGGTTATGTATCTCCCGTTATCTGTCAGAGCCTTGAAGACTTCGAGCCGTTCGTGCAGGTCTTCATTCGAAGGGTAATCTTTGATCACTTTAAAGAAGTGAGCACGGAGAATCCCCAGCCTCTCACCCTGAAAGATGAAAAGAATGGGCTTTTAATTCTTGTGGCTACTGATGTTTTCGAAAAGGCCTGCTTCTTTCAGCCACTCCTACTTGGCTTCTCTAGCTTGTGGGAAAGCAGGATAAACCAGGAATGATCTGAGTAACATCACACCTGAACTATGAATCCCAGCTTGTCTTTATCATTTTTAGAATCATAGAGCTGGAAGGGACCCTCAGAGGCCCTCCAATCCAACCCTCTTCTGCCTGGAAGAATGACACAATTAAATCTCTCCCAACAGATGGCCATCCAGTCTCTTAGACATTAGGTTCCCGGAGTAATAGAGCTACAGTATCAAAGATGCCTACAGTTGGAAGGGACCCCAAGGACCATCCAGTCCAACCCTTTCTTCCAGGCAGGAAAAGCACCAACGAAGCACCCCTGACAGATGGCCATTGGTCTCTGCTTCAAAGCTTTCAAAGACAGAGCCTCCATCAGTCTCCAAAACAGAGAGTTCCACTGTTGAACAGCTCCTCTTGCGGTCAGGAAGTTATTCCAATCATTCAGGTGGAACCTCCCTTCCTAATATTTTTTATTCAGAAAAACTAACAAAACATCTACAGACATAAAAAGCAAAGATTCAAACATAAGGCAAAATACAAAGACAGCAGAAATCTATTTTCCTAATATAAACCCCCCCCCCCCCCCCCACACACACACACACACACAACTACTAAAAACTGGCTACATACAAATCCAAAGCACCAAAGTCTAAAGGCTTCACATTCTGTCTGTTGGTTTCATTTTCTCAAGTTTCCAGAAAAGCCATGAATACAACTTCTTCCGAGAAGATGACACTCTTCCCATTCAAATAATCCACAATGAAGATTTGACTCTATCTTTCTCCTAACAAGCCAGAATCAAAAGCCAAAAGGCACACCCTGGCATATGATTAGCACTAGTTCTGCTCACAATAAGCCAATGTGCTCTGTTTGTTCATGGTGATCCAGAACTCTCCCCTCCATTCTAGCTTACCATGACATGCCAACCAACTCATTCATTTCCTTTGTTCTGCATCCCTCAGGTGTGCCCTAAGCCTCACCTGTCCTTGAATAATGGCCTTCAGCAGGTAAAGCACGGCGTGTCTGGCCTCGGCCGGCCGGTCCGGCTGCAGCATATCTGCAACAGCCTTCCAGATTGCTTCCACCGCATGCTGAGAGCACACAACACTTCCATGTTAGCCACCCAGAACTGTTCATGGTGGACCAATAACAATACAAATAATAAAAATGTTCACTCGCCTCTCCTTTTGGCTCAAGGTGGGGCACAACATAGTTAAATTCATCTATAAAGTCACATATTAAAACAGTGGTTCTCAACCCTTTTCAACCCCTTAATACAGTTCCTCATGTTGTGGTGACCCCCAACCATAAAATTATTTTCATTGCTACTTCATAACTGTAATTTTGCTACTGTTATGAATCGTAATGTAAATATCTGATATGCAGGATGTATTTTCATTCACTGGACCAAATTTGGCACAAATATCTGATATACCCAAATTTGAATACTGGTGGGGTTGGGAGAGGTTCATTTTGTCATTTGGGAGTTGTAGTTGCAGGGATTTATAGTTAACCTACAATCAAAGAACATTCTGAATGCCACCAATGATGGAATTGAATCAAACTTGGCACACAGAACTCCCACGACCAACAGAAAATACTGGAAGGGTTTCGTGAGCATTGACCTTGAGTTTTTGAGTTGTAGTTCAACTACATGCAGAGAGCACTGTGGACTCAAACAATGATGGATCTGGACCAAACTTGGCATGAATACCCAATATGTCCAAATGTAACCATTGGTGGAGTTTGGGGAAAATAAACCTTGACCTTTGGGAGTTGTAGTTGCTGGGATTTATAGTTCACCTACAATCAAAGAGCATTCTGGATCCCACCAATGATAGAATTGAGCCTAACTTCCCTCACAGAACCCCCATGGTCAACAGAAAATACTGTGTTTTCTGGTGGTATCTGGCGATTCCTTTGACACCCCCCAGGGTTCCTGACCTCCAGGTTGAGAACCACTGTATTAAAACATAGTTACATTGCAACCATAAAAGCATATATTAAAACATAAAATACCAGAGACAAAAGTTAAAACACAATCAATATAGAAAGTGATTAAAATGTTTTAATATAACCTTTGCTGCTTTCCACAATTTCAAGTATTCAAATGAGGTCTTGAAATATATTTCTTTATTTCTTTATCAGATTTTTCGTCAACCCACCCTTTGGGCTACACGCAAATCTGCCCTTTGTCAAAATATATTATACGGTGCTATTCTTTTCTGGCTGAATAGCTTAAAGCTATTAAGCTATGTGGAATATATATTGGAATACATTTCTTGTGGCATTGGGGGTTCCATAAATGATCATAACCTGCTTCCCTTTTAGAACCTACTCAGTCTTAGTTCCTATTTGTTCTGCTTCTTCTCTCCTCCGCATAAAGTCATTTGATTACAGTACTTAGTTCTGCAGCAAGTTCATTGGAAGGATCAAGTAAAAATAGATCAAGGGACAATAACATGTTCTAAAAGCTACGATGGAGACCTTTGCCTCCAATAATAACATTACGAACTCTCTCTTGTACTAGAAGAGAAAATAGAAGATCCCTGAAAAAACAAATCCCAACCTCCCTATGATCCAAATCCAAAAACCTCTCTCACCATGTTGAAGCTATGCCCATGTCTGCTGTGTTGATACGATAAAGTGGCCCTGAGAGGAGCATACACTAAAGCAGGTCCAAATTCTCACCCAAAACCCTGCACACTCACCTCTTCAAATTTTTTAGTTTTTGCTACTTCACAGATTTGGCCAATAGTTTTAATCCGGTTGTTCAAGCCACATTCTGGGCTCAGTTCCTGCAAAGAAAGGAGACAGGTGAGATACAGAGTGGCAAGTACTTTGCCACCAAAGTCCATGTGAATCTGCCTCAAGCTGCAAGGAGAGGCAGCTAATAAATAAATTACAGTATTACCATTATCATGCACAAATTAGTGGGCAGAAGCCAGTGAGAATGGGCATGGCAAACAACTGCACGCAAAACATCAAGGTTTTACTTGTACATACCAACCACCAACTCAAAGCCACACACAGCTCCCTCAGCCCTGGATCCAGACCCTGTGGGCACTGTGGCATCTGCCGCTTTACTAACACCTCAAAAGAGATTTATAGTGTACACAAAAACATTTTAAAGTAAGACACTTAATAACGTGCTCGACGGCCAGACTCATATACGCACTTGTGTGTCCTTGTCAACACATTTATGTGGGTCAGACCTCTCAAACCCTCAGAGTCTGAATTAATGAACACAGGTCAAAAATTAGGAATAGGGCCGATGACTCTGTTCTTTATTCACATTTCCTCCAAGCAAATCATGATCCAGATTCCATTTCTGTCTTTGGCTTGGAAAGAGTCAATGTTCCATCACATTTTGATCAACATAAAATGTTACTTAGGACTGAAATTAAATGGATCATTATGCTTGCTACAGAAACTCCTTTAGGGTTAAATGAATCCCTTAGTGTCAAAACCCTTCTCATCTAACTGAATTCACCTGTCATCATTGAACCTTTATATACTGTTTCCTGTAATTCGTACTTACCTCATTATCTCCAGTAAGGGCTCCTTGAATGCACCTCTTTGTCTGACTTATTAGGTATGTATGTTTTCTCTCCTTACATACCTTGTTCCTGTACCATTACTTTGCATACTTATTGCTTACTTTAGTGTCTTTCTATTCCCCTTCATAGATTTCTTTGCTATTATTGGACGCCCTTCGTGCACTCAGCGCTTTAACACCCTTGCAGCGACTTGAGAAAGCCCCCCATTTGCCTAGGGGGCAAAACGGACTTAATTACATTGAGGGTCTTCACCTTACTTTGAATACCTTCCCTTCTTGCTAGCAAGCCTTCAAGCCGCGGTGCTCCTCTGCGGATGGTGCACTGTTTACTTGGGGAACATTTCCCCTCATTTTCGGGACCTAGGTTGCCTCACCATTTGTGTCTATAGTCTGTCACCAGTGGACTGTATGCACATATATTACCTTAGTGGAACAGCAGATTGATTCATAGTTTCTACTTTATTTGAGCCGTTTCCCCCGGCGCTCCTTCATTCTACCCCTCCGGCTGTTCCGGCCTCCCCTCCTCCCGTTGCGCCGAGGAGACAGGTGGGCCCATTATGCATGCTTTTTGAGTCCCTCATTGTACTTTGGATAGAGCGTTTGGACATCCGTTTCATATACTTTGCTTCGCTGCATTACAATGTCTTCAATATAACCCCCCTTTAGACTCTGCATCGTCACTTGCCTGATCCGCCTATAACTTCGCCCACCTTATCCCTTGGCGCGCAGAAGATACAGACGCGTTTGTGACTCTATTTTCACATAGATTATTCCGATTACCTTGTGGATTGGGCTTGTGTCACACCACAGCGTCTTCTGGCTTCCCAATTGCCTGGGTCTACATTGAGCCATCAGGGCTGTAAAGCAGTTAATCAGTTAGCTTGATGCTTTCCAGGCCCCATCAGGGCCTCTTTGCATTCTCGTGTGAAACTGGCACGGAATGCATAGATAGCTTTACCCAAGGTTACCAAAACTTAGCCTCCCTTTTGCAAGGCGTGTTGGAGGAGCCATAAAGTACTCCCTGCAGAACATCTGCGCCCGGTAATTGGCAGGCGCATTCCGATGGACCTTAGGTAACAATAAACATATAGCTTCTCATCAATCATTGGGCTTGATGTTCGACGCACCGGAACTGGTCACAGAACCCTATATCTGTGATCCCTTCTCCATAGGGATCATCTCGGATCAACTTTTGCTAAAGGAAGAGGCTACTCTGAGGCACCGGCCGTGAACGGCCTGCCTTAAGCTACACCCGACCTTTCCAACGGGCTGCCTTGGTTCACCGAACTCTGTGTGCGTCTTGCCCAAGCCTTGTTCCTGAAAATACTCTGTTGCTTGAACCTCCTTGCTTTCCAAGTGGCCCATTTGCAGAATCGGAGGGAATCTGTTTGGAGACTCTACCTGCGCATCCGGCTTGGAATCCCCGCCGCAGGATCATACTTACCTGCTGTTCCTGTTTGCTGCTACTTTAAGGCTTTGTACTAGCCTTCACGCTTTCCTTATTTCCTGCACAATAAAACTGTGTTGTACCTCAAAGCTGTGTGGTTTGTTCAGGGAGGTCAAGTGTGCCCAGGCCCTGAGAGGCGACAGCTTGTGAACTGCTTTACGATTGTTTTACATTCTTTTCCCTTGTGGAATATTGGGTTATTTCCTGCATCTCTCCTTTGCCCGACTCCGCCTACAACTCTGCCCACATCCATCCCCGGCATCTAGAGGATACAGGCATCCTGGGACTCCCAGAGTGTTATATATTGACCTTTCCTCATTACTTTCCAACAAGCTATTTGTATGTGAATAATCCATTTATTTGATCTTTGTGTGTTCTCTCCTTACACTGCATTGATGCTATGTGTTTCAATTCCTCAAGTAACGTCCCCATACAGCGGACTTTAAAGAGGACACTTCAGCTAATCTGTTTAATGAGAACCCTTTGTTTAAAACACTGCTATTCAACACTCATTCTATACTCAATTTGTTAACCCCCGTATAAGATTTGTATCTCAGGTCCTAGTATATTTAATCAACTCCCTTCCAAACCTGTTTGCTCAATCTGGGATATCACTCAGTGCTTATATACTCTTTTAAGTTCCATGCTCTCCATTGGTTATATTATCTCAGTACACTAGGTGGCAGCCTTTACCCACATATGTGCCATTCTTATGAATGTAATATATTACTGCGGTTATTTTGAATCCATGTTTATTATTTGGGATAGAAAACTGTTGTCAATCACAATTCATTATTGAAGCCACCTATTTCCTTGTGTATCTTATCTTGTTTGTATCAGAATAGATACACGCATATATAGTTGTATCTGATATATTGCTTCTTGTGTGTAGCTTCCATCTGTTTGCATATTGCGATCCAATACATTGTTGAATTTTAAACCTTTTCATCTGTATATTCTATGCAATTTATGAAATTATCTCTCTACCTCTATTGACCGTTGTATTCTGTGTATTTCCCAACCTTTTCCCCTTTTGTTTGCTTCATGGCAAACAATTGCCAGACTCAGAGCTTCTACATACTTCCTTTTCCCCAGTAATTGCATACAAACCTCCCTTTCATTCACACATTTGTGAGGAATCCGGTTAAGCAATGTTTAACATAATCAATGATTGCACAAATTGTATAATAAAGTCTTCTCTTGCTGGAATAAAAATAAAATTTAAAAACATGCCAAATTTCTTGGAATAAAAGAACTGGCAGACAAAGAGTGAAAGGTCTGTAAACTAGTCTTTATGTTTGTTAGCCTTGTTTGAGTAAGCATGTTAAGTTTGTATATCTCTTGTGTTGATGTGCTTTTTTGGGTGTGTGTGTGTGTGTGTATATATATATATATATATATATATTGTTTTGTGAAGTTTTTATATTACTTAAAAAGTAGATGTATTCTTTTTAATACAAATGAATAAAGTTATAATGTGTTCGCTGCGGTAGCACCGCAGTAGTGGTAGCTCAGCAGGTTAAACCGCTAGCTGCAAGAAATCTGCTGACTGAAGCGTTGGCAGTTCGAAGATGCGAGTCGGGGTGAGTCCTAGCTTCTGCCAACCTAGCAGTTCGAAAGCATGCAATGCAAGTAGATCAATAGGTACCGCCTCCGTGGGATGGTAAAGGGGTGCCCCATGCAGACACGCCGGCAACACGATTGGAAATGTCTATGGACAACAGGGTCCTCGACATGAAAAAATGGAATAGGAGCACCACTCCATGGCCAGAGTTGAACATCACCTCCAGACATCAGCCTTTACCCTTGTCTGCGTGTTGTATGTCGTTGTTGTTCACTGTGTAAAAGACATTGAATGTTTGCCTTATATGTGTATACTGTAATCTGCTCAGAGTCCCTCCGGGGAGATAAAGCGGAATATAAATAAAGTGTATTATTATTTGTAATAATAATTATTAGGAGCTCCCAGTGGCGCAATGGGTTAAACTCTTGTGCTGGCAGGACTGACAGGTTGGAGGTTCGAATCCAGGGATAGCGCAGATGAGCTCCCTCAGTCAGCTCCAGCTCCCCATGCTGGGACATGAGAGAAGCCTCCCACAAGGATGGTAAAACATCAAAACATCCGGGTGTCCCCTCAGCAACCCGACGTTACCTTGAGTATCTCTGCCGTGATGATGAATTCAGTCTGCTTCCCTTCCGATGACTTTGAATTGGGCCTGGACTGCCCCAGGCCTAAGAGGCTCTTAAACTTCTCCTTCAGACCCGGGTCCTTACTCTGAGGCTTGGCCATCCTTCACTGGGAGAGCATCAAGGAAACTGGGCAGATGAATAACCAAAATAAAATGGCATCAAGAATAATTCAGTTATTAAACCCGCTGTTATAATAACCGAATACCATATGATGAAAGATCACCAAAGTGAAATATTCCTCATTAGAAGTACTCAGTTGACGAACAGTATTGTAATTATTATGACAGGCAGTCCCCAAGTTATGAACAAGATGGGTTCTGTAGGTTTGTTCTTAAACTGAATTTGTAAATAAGTCAGAACAGGTACTTTTTAAAGTGTAACTTCAGCCATATACAGTATATGACATTTTTGGATAGAGGAGGGGAAAGTTAACACCCTTGTGATGTTCCATTTGCTGCCTGTGTCCCTGTTCAGAAGATTTCATTCGGTTTCTGTCCTTGTGATAGATTTTTTTAAAATGGCCTGTTGTGGAAACAAAGATTGGTGTTTATTTATTTACTGTATTTATATCCCACCCTTCTCACCCTGAAGGGGATTCAGAGAGGTCTTACAATCGGCAGCAATTTGATGCTATATCAACAGACTCGTAACAAATAAACATATACATTTTTAAAATTAAAAAGCAATATAAACATTAAAATGCTTTATTAAAATCAAGCAATCCAAAAACATAGTCAAAAGCCGTTCCGGTCGTAATTGCACATAGTTCCACTTCACTTATTGCACTGCAATATTGGCCAAAGGCTTGGTCCCAGAGCCATGTTTTTACTTTCTTTCTGAAGATCAGGAGGAAGGAGGCTCTCTAATATTGCTAGGGAGGGAATTCGATAGCAGAAGGGCCACCACTGAGAATGCCCTATGCCTCGTCCCCACCAGTTGTGCCTGCAATGGATGTGGGACCGAGAGTAGGGCCTCCTCTGATGATCTTAATCTCCAAGATGGTTCACATTCAGACAGATAAGTTGGGCCAGAACAATTTAGGGCTTTATAGGTTAAGCCAGCACTTTGAATTGTGCTCGGTAGCAGACAGGCAGCTAGTGGAGCTGACATAACAGGGGAGCTGTATGCTCCCTAGTTTACGCTGATCTGGTGAGAAATCTGGCTGCCATCCATTGGGACCACTTAAAGCTTCCAAACAGTCTTCAAAGGCAACCTCCCGTAGAGCGCCTTGCAGTTGTCTTGGCCCTGTTCTTAACTACGAGTTGGATGTTTGTAACTCGGGGACTGCCTATATTACTATTACAATTACAACAATAACACATTTTATTTCTTACCTATCTCTCTCCAAGGCACAAGTACAAACACACAGATTGCTATAAATGATCATAAAAACGTGTGGGTTTCTGGGGAAGGAGATTTAATGCATTTTAATATTTCATTGTTTTAATGACACCACAGTTAAACTGGGCTTTTTTAATGTTTATATTACATTTTAATGTATTTATGTTGTTTTAATGTGGACTAACTTCTAGTAAGTTATAAATACTGGAGATATAATGGAAAATTACTGACTTTACAAATTGTATGATGATATGTTGTCGATGGCTTTCATGGTCAGATCTTCGGCCCTCTTCCAGGTGATCTTCGGGCCTCACCAGCCGGATGGAGTGCTCCTGCCATGCTGCTGGCTTCTGCTCTCGCAGTGCTTTTTTCGCCTGCGGGGCATTGCAGGAAGAAGGAAGCATGAGGCGGGGCCTCTGGAAGGAGCGCCCTGCCTCTCTCTCGTCCAGAAGCAGCTGTGCAGCCTCCGTTGCCAGCGAGACAGGCAGGGCGGAGCGCTCTCTCTCTTGATGCCCCGCCTCGTGCTTTCACCTTCCTGCAATGCCCCACAGGTGAAAGAAGCGCTGTGCGGGCGGAAAACAGGAGCACGCGCGGTGGCAAGAGCGCATGGCGGTGGGAGCGCAAGGGGCGGGGGCAGGTAGATCTTTTGGACTTGGTTGTTTTAAGAGTAGCTCGCATGCTGAAAAAGTGTGAGCACCCCTGTTCTAGAAGCATTCTCTCCTGATGTTTTGCCCACATCTTTGGTAGCATCCTCAGAGGTTGTGAGGTCTGTTGGAAACTAGGCAAGTAGAATGCGCTCCCTATTGAGGTACGGTCCACCTCATCCCTCCTGACATTCAGGAAAAAGGTAAAATCCTGGCTTTGGGACCAGGCGTTTGCACACCAGCACTAGGCAGCATGTTAGATGGGGATTTTAATGGAATGGATGAAGAGGGTCAATGTTTTTATGGATTGAATATTGTTTTAACTTGGAATGACTGTGTATGATGCTGTTGAAACTGTATTTTAATGTATCTTAATGTATTTTAATTGTTGTGGGGTTTTGGGGTTTTATGCTGTTGTGATGTGGGCATCAAATTGTGCCGTACTGTAAGCCGCTCTGAGTCCCCCCTCGGGGGTTGAGAAGAGCGGGGTAAAATCCTGAAATAAATAAATAAATTTATATATCTGTGGAATGTCCGGGAGAAAGAACACTTTTCTCTTTGAGGCAAGTGTGAATGTTGCAATTGGCAATCTTGATTAGCACTGAATGGTCTTGCAACTTCAACACACAACAACCCTGTATAATAATTATATTTCTGAAAAATTATCAATGTATGCATATATACCCTAAGACTATACACACATACACACAGAGAGAGATCATGGTGTTTCTAATTGTAATACAGTGTTCTCTCACTACTTCGCGGTTTGCTTATTGCAGACTTGCTGTTTCATGGATTTCAAAAAATATTAATTAAAAATATGTATCATGGTATTTTCGCTGTTTGGTGGGGTTTTGCCCCCACTGCTCTCCAAGGCGCTTTCCCTCCTCAGTCCTCCCTTCCTCCAGCCTTGAAGGGCCCTTCCTTCACTTTATTTTAAGTTTATAAAGACTTAAAATAGTGCATAACTACTAAAATAATGTATAAATATTAAAATAAATAGAGTATCCCTACATCGCGGTTTTTCACTTATTGCGGGAGGTCCTGGAACATAACCCCAGCAAGAAGTGAGGGAACACTGTACATATGGGTTTTTTTTATTGTGAATAGATACATGTGCATCCTAACTATACACAGAGATATAGTTAAAAGACAGACATATATGTTACAATTAAAAACATAATAGATAAAACATGAAACATTTAAAATACAATACATAGATTCTGCCTGATCCAAACTGTTTTTGTGTCTTTGTTGTTGTTGTTGCATATTTCAAGCCATTTACAACTTATGGAAACTCTAAGGCAAAGCTATCATGATTTCTTGGCAGAATTTCTTCAAAAGGGGCTGCTGTGTGTGTGTGTGTATATTCTTTGTTTATCCTGTCTTTCTCCCAATATAGACAGCTAACAGTAAATATAAAACCATGCAAATAAAAATAAAAAACACCTCTGAAACCATTTGTGACATGAAAACCATTAAGTGTTAAAATATTCAAATACATTAAAACATGTGCTTCCTTCTCAAATAAACATGCTTTTATGAGGATCAACAACTATTCCACCTTTTCCCAAAAGACAGCTTCCAAAATAATTTTTAATTTTCAAAAATTCACATAAAAATAGAAAATGATTAAATCTATTATTATTAATATCCCTCTTTCCTCTCTTCAAATGAGACTCATTGCACTAAAAACAATACAATTTTCAATTAAAAATCTACAACATAAAAACGCTGAAATAGAATTAAAACACAGAATTGTTCAAAACCCCTAAAACATCAAAACCCATTAGATTAAATTAACGACAATAGACTCTCCAAGAGCAGCTTTCAAAACCATAAAGCAGCCACAATAAGATGGAAAGCAATGAAATCTATTCATGGCCGGTTGCTGTGAGTTTTCTGGGCTGCCTGGCCAGGTTCCAGAAGCATTCTCTCCTGATGTTTCGCCTACATCTATGTCAGGCCTCCTCAGAGGTTGTGAGGTCTGCTGGAAAGTAGAACAAGTGGTGTTTATATACCTGTGGAATAATGTCCTGGGTGGGAGAAAGAACTCTTGTCTGTTGGAGGCCAGTGTGAGTGTTGCAGTTGGCCACATGATTGCAAATGCCCCTTGCAACACTCACACTTGCCTCAAACAGGCCAGAATTCTTTCTTCCACCCAGGACATTATTCCACAGATATTTAAACCCCACTTGCCTAGTGATTAGCATTGAATGGCCTTTCAGCTTCAAAGCCTGGCTGCTTCCTGCCTGGGGGAATCCTTTGTTGGGAGGTGTTAACTGGTCCCGATTGATTCTTGTCTGGAATTCCCCTGTTGCTTTTTATTTACTGTCCTGCTTTTTAGAGTTGTTTTTTAAAAAAAAATACTGACCAATTAACACATCCCAACAAAAAATCCCCTCAGGCAGGAAGCAGCCAGCCTTTGAAGCTGCAAGGTTATTCCATGCTAATCAAGGTAGCCAAAGGCAACATTCACACTTGCCTCAAAGCAGACGAGAGTTCTTTCTCCAACTCTGGACATGATTCCACAGATAGAGAAACCCAATTTTCCTAGTTTCCAACAGACCCTTCAACCTCTGAGGATGCCTGCCATAGTTGTGGGCGAAACGTCAGGAGAGAGTGCTTCTGCAGCCCGGAAAACTCACAGCAACCCAAGACATAAACAGCTTTAGGGAAGCTATGGCTCCCCCAAAGAGGCCCTCCTCCCATTAACCCTCCCCTGATTTCGAATATTGACCCCCTCCCCTAATTACCGGCTCCCTCAGCTGCTCCCTCAGCTGCTCTCTCCTCTTTTTGGCTCCCAAACTGGGTCCCGCCCCCTCCAGGCGGAAACCAGATCCACTTCCGGTTTTCACCCTAAGAGGGAAAGAGATTCCTATGGAAGCCCGCGAAGGACTTTCTTACCCGCTTCGAAATAGCTGGCGCGCATGCGCACGGGCAGGAGAGTCAGCCCCTTGCTGCTGCTGCTGCTGCTGCTGCTGAGCAAAGCCAAAGGTGAAACATTGGGGGAATCGAAGCGAATGGGTGCAATGGCTGCTTTCCGCCTGAAGCTTTGGTTGCACTTTGTGTCCTTTCTTTCCGACCGTTTTAAATGGCTCTTATAGTTTTCCCTTTTTGGACTCAACTTCCCAGAATCTCCCTTTGCTGCTGCTGGGAGTTGTAGTCCTCCATTCCTTTGCATGGCTTTCATTGCATTCCCAGTGCAAGCTGTTAGTTTTCATTTTAACCTAATGTAAGGGTCGAGGTAGGTACTTAATTTGGACTACCAATCCCAGCAGCTGCAAACTTATGCAATGTGGTGGGAAGTTACGGCAATTGCAAGCTAACTCTGGGTGCATCTGCACTGTCCGATTACTGCAGTTCAATACCACTTTTAATTGCTTTGTCTCAATGCGCTGCAAATCTGAGATTTGTAGTACAGTGGCACACCAAACTTCAAAAGACCTTGTCAAATTACAACTCCCAAGATTGCCGCGCATTGAGACAAACCAATTAAAGTGGTATCAAACTGCAGTAATTAGTGCAGACACCCAGAGTTAGCCCACAATTGACGTAACTTCCCATAACATTGCATACTGTAGGTCTGCAGCTGCTGGGATTTGTAGACCAAACACAGTGATTAAAAGTGGTATCAAACTATTCATAATATTGTAATGTTAGATATACATCCTACAGCTCCTGGGAAACCATAGCATTGAGCCGGGGCAGTTAAAGTGACATCAAACTGTATTAAATCGACAGTGTTGATGGTTTGTAACTCTGCTATACCGGTGCTAAAGTCCTTCTCAAACTAGAACTCCCAGGATGGCATCTCATGAGTACATGGCAGCTCCAAGTGGTGCCAAAATTGCATAAATACGACAGTGTAGATGAGACTCATTTGCCAAGTTCCTTTTCCTTCCAGCATCTAGTGGAATCCTGGCCCGAAAGAGGAGCAACGTCCGTATTGCCTATGACTCTCCTGGAGAAAATGGCATCAAGGAGGCAACCAAAAGAAAGAGATGGGAGCCCCGGAATTGGGAGCAGCACCTGAGCAATATACGGGAAATGAGGAAGGCAAAGGATGCTCCAGTGGACCAGATGGGAGCCGGGAAATGCTACGATGCCGATGCTCCTCCAGAGGTGAGGCCAATACATCTGCACTGTGGAATTTTACACAGTTTGGTGCCATTTCAAACTGCCGTGGCTCAAGGCTATAGATTCCTGGGAGATTTCTCAACGTCTTGAGCCTTCTTTGCCTAAAGGTGCTTCCACGCTGTAGAATAAATTTACTTTTAACTGCTGTTGTTCAATAGGAGTTATCATTTTAACCCTCTTTGGGCTCCTCTGCCCAACAGTGGCAAACTAGAACTCCCAGGATCCCGTAGCACTGAACCCTGGCATTTGAAGTGATGTCAAACTGCATACTAGATCTAGATTTTGTGCCAAGCTGTTGTTTTAACCCCCAAAGACTGCTTTGTGTTCAATTATAGGGGGCCTTCTAATGTGATCTAATGATTACAGGAACACTTCGACTCCCAGGATTCACTAGCATTGAGCCATAGCTGCAGACCTACAGTATGCAATGTTATGGCAGTCAAAGTGGTATCAAACTGCAGTTATTCTTCAATGTGGATGGATTAAAAATGAGTCTACACTGTCAAATGAATGCAGCTTGACTCCTCTTTCACCACCACAGTTCATTGTGGTGGAAGACACTAATTATTATAGTTTAATTGATTTTATATGGTTTTTATTATGTGTTTTAATTGTTTTTCATTGGTGAATGTTGTGTTGTGGCATCTAATTGTTGCCAGTCAGCACACTGCCCTGAGTCACCTTCGGGCTGAGAAGGGCGGGGTAGAAGTGCTGTAAATAAATAAACAAATAAATGTTATATGATCTTGGGAGTTGTAGTTTGGCACTCTTTGGCAGGGAAGGCTAAGGACCTTACTCAATTACCACTCCTATGTCTCTGTAGCATTGAGTTGTGGTGAACTGCATTCATTCCAAAGTGTAGATGCACCCATGGAATGCGCAGGGACTTTCCTGGGGTATTGAAACCAGCACCCTTCCCATTGGGTCCACTTCCATTCATCCCTCATTCTAGGTCATGCGCTACCAGGTCCTCCTGTCGCTGATGCTCTCCAGCCAAACCAAGGACCAGGTCACTTCAGCCGCCATGATGCGCCTCCGGGAACATGGCCTCACTGTGGACAACATTCTGAAAACCAATGACACAGCTTTGGGTCAACTCATCTATCCGGTGGGGTTTTGGAAGGTGAGAGGTTGGGTTGGATTGCTAGTGGGAGAAGGCAATGGTCAAGCATGGGCTTCAAGGAGAACGTATAGCAGTTAAAGAGTGTTTCTACACTGTAGAACAAATGCAAGTTTCTGTTGTTGTGTTTTGTAATTATTACTATTATGGTTGGTCTAGATGGAGAGTGGTAGGTAATGGTCATGCAAGGGTTTAAGGAGAAAATATAGCAGGTAAAGGGTGCATCTAGAATGAATACAGGTTGTTGTGGTTATTATTATTATGGTTGGCCCAGTTGGAGAGTGGAAGAATGTTGTGGCTATTCATACGTTTAAAGAGAACATTTATTTATTTTGTTTATTTATTTACTATATTTCCACCCTGCTCTTCTCATCCCAAAAGGGATTCATAGTGGTTACAGGTATGGCGAGATTCCATGCCGCATTACAAATATAAATAACAAATAAGCACATGGAGTTATAAAACAGATAAAATAAATAAATACAATTAAAAGATGAAAAAGATTAAAAGATTGAAAACATAATGCTTAGATCCGTAGTCATTGTTAGTGCTGCATTCCATGTTGCACTATTCCCCAAATGCTCGGGAACATAGTCAGGTCTTCAGCTTTTTTCCTGAATGTGTGGAGGGAGAGGGCCAGTCTAATGTTGCTGGAGAAGGACTTCCATAGTTAAGGGGCCACCACTGAGAAGGCAGTCTCTCGTCCCCACCAATTTCACCTGTGAGGGGGATGGGATCAAGAGCAGGGCCTCCCCGGCTGATCTTAATGCTCTAACTGGTTCATGGTGGGAGATACATTCGGACAGGTAAGTTGGGCCAGAACTGTTTAGGGCAGTGGTTCTCAACCTGAGGGTCCCCAGATGTTTTGGCCTCCAACTCCCAGAAACCCTAACAGCTGGTAAACTGGCTCGGAATTCTGGGAGTTGTAAGCCAAAACACCTGGGGATCCACAGGTTGAGAACCACTGGTTGAGGGCTTTATAGGCCAAAGCCAGCACTTTGAATTGTGACAGTCAGTGGAGCTGGCTCAACGGGGTTGTGTGCTCCCTGTACGCCACTGTGGTGAGCAACCTGGCTGCCACCCATTGGACTTTTCGAAGCTTCTAAATAGTCTTCAAAGGCAACCCTATGTAGAACACATTGCAGTAGTCTATTCGAGATGTGCCAACAGCATGAACTACTGTGACCAAGTCTGGCTTCTCAAGATACGGGTGCAGCTGGTGCACAAGTTTTAATTGTGCGAAAGCTCCCCTGGCTACTGCCGAGACCTGGGGTTCCAGGCTCAGCGATGAATCCATGATCATTTTCAAGCCATGAACCTGTGTTTTCAGAGGGAGTGTAACCCTGTCCACCTCAAGCTGTAACCCTATGCCCTGTTCAGCCTTTTGACCAACCAGGAGTACCTCTGTCTTGTCTGGATTCAATTTGTTTGTTCGCCCTCATTCAAATATAGCCATCAAGGGGTGTATCTAAACTGTAGAATTATTCAGGTTGTTGTTGTTATTATTACACTATGTAACAACATTTGATTTTTTTTTTCTGTTCCTGGTTTGAAAGTGTTATTTCCTGTTTAATTGTGTGGTACTAACTTTGAAAGTAGTTGCTATACCCCAGAAACTTTGTTTTTATGGCTACCACAAAATAGGTTGAATTGGTTGAGACTCAATGAGATATTGCTTGAAAAACTAGAGCCAAATGTGCTTCCATGCTTTTATGATAGAACCAATCACGGTAGAAAATGACATTTATAATCCAGGAACAAAAATTGTGTTACATAGTGTTAGTATAATACTTATGGGTAATGATGATGATTGTGTGCAAAATGGCTTTACTTTCCCCAAAGTAGAACATATTCCATTATCTCTTCCCCCCCCCCCTCCTAATCGCAGCGCAAAGTGAAGTACATCAAGGATACCACCGCTATTCTGAAGCACAACTACGACGGCGACATCCCCAAGACGGTCGAAGAGCTGGTCAAGCTGCCAGGGGTCGGCCCCAAGATGGCCCATTTGGTGATGGACATTGCTTGGCAGGATGTCTCCGGAATCGGTACTTTGGGGATGCTACTCCTCTCGACTTTTATAAGGCAGCCCTTGGGTGTGGTGACAGGCTTAATAATGGCAATAAATAGGAGGTTTAAATGCTTGTGCGCAATGAATAGGCAGAAGGTGGCGCCATCCTCCCATTCCCCCTTCTTTAGTTCAACCTGCCATTTTCACATTTAGAGGGTTTTCTGTTTTCCAACACAATTTCCAAATTCTAATTTAAGATATATTAAAATGGAGATTGTAAAGACATAGGAAACCCCAAAGAGTTTAGGGGCCTCCTTGGGTCATTTTAACAATAAGAAGAAAAGGGGGGGGGGAGAAGGAAGAGAAGAAAAAAGAGAAATATACATTAAGTTTTATTATAAGATGAAGAGAAAGAAGAGAAGGAAGAACTATTTATATACATTTTAATATGCGTTGCAAAGAGAGACAGACACTAAATTGTTGTTATAAATTATCCACCTCTCCTTTTTCAGCTCATATTAAAATGTATATAATTACCAGGTTGGGAATGGAAGTCTTTAAATATACATTCAAAGTTGGGAATCTTACAAACTCTTGAGTCCTCTCTGCCACAACGTGCCTTGCCAAATTACAACTCCTAGTGGTGTCAATCTGCATTAATTGTACAGTATATACACACATATGGAACCTGGGGTCTTTCCCTCCACCAAACACCCATTTAGTTTAATAGATATATCTGTAAGCAGATAACAAAAGCACATGTGTTTCCTGCGTGCATAGGTTGAGATTGTTCTCAAACTTTAGGATGATGGGGGACATATAATAGTATTAGTAGTAGTAGTAGTAGTAGTATCTTCCCAACCAACCAATATAAGTGAAGATCAAATTATTATTATTATTATTATTAATATTTCCCAGCCAAACAATATAGATGAAGAGCATATAATAACAATAAAATGATGGTGTTGTTGTTGTTGATGATGATGATGATATTATAATATCTTCCAAACCAAACACTATAGAGGGGCATATACCAACATAGCAGTGTACCTTTTTCTCCATCCTAAATCCCCCTTTCTGTAGGTGTGGACACACATGTGCATCGGATTTGCAACCGGTTGAAGTGGACCAAGAAGGAAACCAAGCTCCCCGAGGAAACAAGGCAAGCCCTGGAAGAATGGCTGCCCAGGTAAACCCAATAAGGTTTGTACATAGAATTATAGTTGGAAGGTACATCAAAAGCCCATCCAGTCCAACCCCTTTCTAGAGGAAAACATCACCCAAGCCCTCTCAACAGATGGCCATTTGGCCTCTGCTTAAAGAACTCCAAAGGAGGAGACTCCCTGGCAGCATATTTCACTGCCAAACAGTTTTAGCCACCAAGAAGTTCTTCCTAATGATTAGGTGGAATCTCCTTTCCTGCCATTTGAATCTGTCCTGGCATTGAACCATAGATAAATATATAGCATATCTATCTACCTACCTATAAGATATATAGCATAGCATTGGACCATAGATAAATATATAGCATGGCATATAGCATATCTATAATGTATGTATTCTTCCTTCTTTATCGGCCCCATAGGGAACTCTGGAGTGAGATCAACTGGCTGCTGGTTGGGTTTGGACAGCAAACCTGCCTGCCCGTTGGCCCCCGCTGCAGCCAATGCCTCAACAAGGAGATCTGCCCAGCTTCCAAGAAACGCTGAAGATGCAAAAGAGGAAAAGGTGATGCCATGAAGGTGTATTTGGACTTTCCCTTGGGGACAGGAGTCTTGAATCAGAGGGGATGGAATCATATAGCCTTCCAGATAGGGTTGGACTACAATTTCCAACGCTCCTCCCTGGCCAGAGAGGATGGGGGATGCAGTCCAAGCTCTGGAAGGCCATATAGTTTTTATGGCTGGTTTAATCCCAGTTGTTTGGCCTGTGTAGACAAGACTAGTTGGTTCCCAAGCCTTGTCCTTCTGGCTGGGATTTCTGAGAGATTGAGTCTAAAAGAGGGACAAGGTTAGGGAACTGTTGGACTAGAAGCATTCAGTCAATGGCACTGAATGGGTTTTCTTAGGTTGGATTTAGGCTGAAATATGGCAAGGGAGAGGCGGAACGAGGACGTATTTTTCTCTGAGCATGTTATGGGGAACTCCTTAGTGATGAATTGGATCTGCTATTATATCAGGGATTTCTGCTGGCTCATTTTGACATTTTTAATTATCCTCTTTTTTATTTTCTTCTTTATTAAAGGTTCAAGATGGCTTTCTGGGCAGCCACTGTGTGCATACCTTTCCTCCCTTCCTAGGAAATGTTTGCAGATCCTGGAATTACCCGTTTAAGCACTAATAAGTTGGTTGCTAGGCAGGAATAATTGCCTAGCAACAGCAATGAAAAAGGGGGCAGTCATAGGCATGATCCTTGACTCAGGAGAGGAAGAATGGCAGTTGGAAAACAGATGGGATTTGTAGTCCTCTCTTATCTCTCTGTTGAAGCCTTTGGAAATAATATTTTGCCATGCCTTACTGGTCTTCTTGGATCACAACTCCCAGCAGCCCCACATGGTGAAGAATAATGGGTGTCGCAGTCCCAAAATCATTAAGCATTTGAGAGAATGGCATTCACCTTACACTGTTTTTCCTATAATAAACATTATGTTCTTTGTTAAACATGGCGTCCACAAGTATGTGTTGTGTCCAGGGCTGCGTCTACACTGTGGAGTTAATGCAGTTTGGCGCCACTTTGGTGAAACTACGTCTCCCAGGATCCCATCGCCTTGAGCGATGGCAGTTAAAAAGTGACACCAAACTGCGTTCATTCTGCAATATAGATGCATCAGTGCCAAGGATAGAGTGGCAGGATTTTCAATACAGCAAACATCAGGAACATCCAACCTTTCTCTGTACATGGGAAACTTCTTTTTTATTACTGACATTTTAGTATACATTTATTTATTTATTTTTACACAATGCAATTAACAGCTCTTTGATAACTTTGTAATAGGTTTCTAAGAAGTGCAGAAACGGAGGGTTAACTGTGCTTAGCATTGAAACGTGCTTTTTAAATCAGGAGGGGAAATAAATTATTCGGTGAAAAAAGACGGACGAGGGATCGTTATTTGCGCAGTTTTCCGCAGGTATTTCGATCCTCAAAGCCATGCTCGCAACCCACCAAAGGGCTTCTGTGTTACTCCGAGCGCATCCATGCTGTTGAATTGATGCAGTTCGACAGCACTATTAACTGCCATGGCTCAAAACTTGTGCAATCTTGGGAGCTGTCCATAGTGCCAAAGTATGTCTCCCAGGATCCCATAGCGTTGGATAGTTAAAGTGGCGCTAAACTGGATCAATTCTACAGTGTAGACCAGGCATGGGCAAACTTGGGTCCTCTAGGTGTTTTGGACTGCAACTCCCACAATTGTGGGAGTTGCAGTCCAAAATACCTGGAGGGCCCAAGTTTGCCCATACTGGTATAGACATATCCTGATTCCATTTTCAACCCTTCCAGCATTGTATGTCTTAACATTTCGGCAAAATACTCTTCCAAAAGTCTTTCCAAAATGAGGATTTTTTTTTTGCTCAATCTCTTTGCAACACATAGAAATATGGAGTTCATCTAAAGCACCGTATTCAACTGGGTCATTTACAAAATATACACATACGTCATCTTTTGCTCTTAAAAATATTGCTTTCCTTTTCCTTTTTTAACAACCCGGCATATATTGTCCACTCGGGCTCCATATCAGGATTGCAAATGCTTGCTTTGAGTGCATCTACACTGGCGAGTTAATGCAGTTTGGTACCACTTTAACAGCCGTGACTCAATGCTATGGAATCCTGGGAAGGGTATTTTTACAATGTCCTGAGCCTATGGAATACTACCATTAAGTTACAGGAGTTAAAGTGGTGCCAAACTGCATTATTTCTCCAGTGTAGGTGCACCGAAAAGAGTCACACAATAGGAAGAAAAGCCTCCAAATGTTTTTTTTTTGCCATTTTACAAATCTCCAGCAATTCTGCAACTTTTGCAAACTAAAAGTGCATCTGCACTGTAGAATTAATGCAGTTTGGCCCCACTTTAGGTGCAGTTTCTTAATGCTATGGAATCCAAGGGGTTGTAGTCTATCTTCTCTGCTTCTTCATCAGTGCAAACCGCAACTCCCAGGATGCAGTAGATTCAAGCCATGGCACTTAAAGTGATATCAAACTGAATTAATTCCACAGTGTAGATGCCCCTGAGATAAATAAAAGGCAAAATGCAAGGGGAAATATTCTGCTTTCTTATATAAAGGATTGCAAATTGATGAAATCATGTTTTCCCCTCCTTTAAGGGAGATGATAATAAAAATCCAGAATTCGATCCAGTGAGAAGATTCACAAGTGTAATGGTTAAATCAGCCTATCGATGAGGATGTTCACACTGTAGCCCATAGCAATATAAGGAAATATAGATATATAGATATTGATATGCTCATGTTTGTGATATAAAAAAATATTGAGAATGCCTAAAAGGAAGAAAGGAAGAAATGCAATCAATAATACAAAAATGGCCCTGTAAATAATATATTCTACATATTGCGAGTTAAGTGATCCCAGAATGAGAAGGAAATGCAACTATGTTTAATCTGTTCTTTCTGTCTGTCTGTCTGTCTGTCTGTGTGACCACTTTTATTTCCACAAGAAAAACCTGGGGGGGGAAACCAACACAAATCTATTGGAATTCTTGATACAAACCAACACAAATCTATTGGAAAGGGGATATCTTTTCTTACGTTCGTTCATTCGTTCTTTCTCTTTGTGTTTTCACATTTGGTTCCATAAAGGAAGCCTGGGAAAAAAAGTCAATGCAAACTTATCAGAATGGGGGAATCTTTCCTTCCTTCCTTCCTTCCTTCCTTCCTTCCTTCCTTCCTTCCTTCCTTCCTTCCTTCCTCTTTAATATTGGAAAGGGTGAATTCTTTCTTTCTTTCTCTTTATATGACCACTTTTAGTTCCATAGAAGAAGCCTGGAAAAATAACATCTGCCTTGTATGAAGCAATGCAAACCTACAACAAGAAGGGGAGTTCTTTCTTTTCCTCATTATTTCATTCATTTGTTCTTTCTCTTTGTGTTTTCACATTTTAGTTCCATTAGAGAAGCCTGGAAAAAAAATTAAAATCTGCCTGCTACGAAGCAGTGCAAACCTACAAGAACGAGGGGAATTCTTTCTTTCTTTTGCTCCTTTTTTCTTTCTATCTTTTCTTCCTTCATTTGGTTTTTCTTTCTCTTTTTGCTTCCATTAAGAGAAGCCTGGGGAAATTAAATATCTGCCTGCTACGAAGCAATGCAAATCTATGAGGAGGATGGGAGTTCATTCTTTCTTTTGCTTATTTCTTTCTATCCTTTATTCCTTCTTTCTCTTTGCGTTTCTATAAGAGAAGCCTGGAGAAATTAAATATCTGCCTGGTGTAAAGCAAGGGAAACCTATGAGAAGGAGCGAAGTTCATTCCTTCTTTTGCTCCTCCTTTCTTTCTGTCCTTTTTTCTTTCTCCTTGTGTTTCCATAAGAGAAGCCTGGAGAAATGAAATATTTGTCTGCTATGAAGCAATGCAAACCTACAAGAAGGGGAAGGAGGGGGCAATGAGTCCTGGAGGTGGGTCTGAGCACGATCCGCACCCGTCGCCAGCGTCCCGTGGCAGAAGGAAGGGAGGCCCAGAGCAGAGCTCAGAAGTTGCTGAAGATCTCTCTCTTCTTGTTCCAGTCCATCTGCGGGGCCCGCTTGTTGACCCGTTTGGCCCGGACCTTCTCTTTGGCCTCGGCGGCCGTCGGGCTCAGGCTCAAGCCGCTTTCCTCGAAGGGGTCCCTCTTTCGGGGCTGGAAAGAGAGGCAAGCATTACGATTGAGGCCATGCAGTCCAACCCCTTCTAAGCAGGAAGACACAATCAAAACACCCCTCAACATATAGCCACCCAGTCTCATAGTCATTTCAAGGTTCATGGAGTAATAGAGCTATAGAATCCTAGAGTTGGAAGCGACCCCCAAAGGCCATCCAGTCCAACCCCTTTCTGCCAGGCAGGAAGACCCAATCCAAGCATCTCCAACTGATGGCCAGCTAACCTCATAGATCTTAGAAGATTCATGGAGAAATAGGGCTATAGAATTGGAAGGGAAGCACCCCTCAACATATGGCCAGCTAACCTCATAGACATTAAAAGTTTCATAGAGAAACGGGGTTAAATAGGATTCTAAAATTGGAAGGATCCCCCAAAGGCCATCCAGTCCAGTCTCCTTCTGCCAGGAAGGAAGACACAATTAAAGCCCTCCCGAGAGATGGCCATCCAGCCTCTGAATCACAGAATCTTAGAGTTGGAAGGGACTCCCCAAAGGCCATCCAGTCCAACCCCTTTCGGCCAGGCAGCAAAGCACAATCCAAGTGTTCCCAACAGATGGCTACCTAGCTTCATAGACCTTAGAAGTTTCATAGAGAAATAGGGCTATAGGATCCTAGAGTTGGAAAGGACCCCAAAAGGTCTTCCAGTCCAATCAACTTCTGCCAGGATGGAAGACACAATTAAAGCCCTCCCAAGAGATGGCCATCCAGACATTAGAAGATACATGGAGAAATAAGGCAATGGAATAATAGAATCCTAGAGTCAGGAGAGGCCCCCAAAGGCCATTTAGCCCAACCCCTTTCTGCCCGCCATTGCTCAGGTCATTCATTGCAATGCAAACACCAATTTCTTTCCTTCCTTCCACCATTGTCCTTCTGCATTTGTGGTTTTGGCATTTGCAGACTGGATTAGAAATGTTCTCTGCTCTGTAGAATGAATGCAGTTTGACACCACTTTAACTGCTAGGGCTCAATGCTACTGAATCCTGGGATCTGTAGTTTTGCAAGGTGCTTGGCCTTCTCTAGTTGCTTTGAGTCTCCTTCAGGACAAATAAAGTGGGGTATCAATAAACCTAATAATAATAATATAATATGTCCAAGAGTGCTGGGGCCTCCCCAAACTATGTCTCCCAGGCCTCCATTGCATTGAGCCAAGCAAGTGGTCTGACGCTGCATTAATTCAGTGGTGTAGATACACCCCTCAAGTCCCTATATAAGGATACAGACGGGAAATAAAAGCAAATAAAGCACGCATCTTCACAAACTTCAGCAGGAGAGATCATATGATTGTAAGGGATGCATTTGTTATGGTGCTAAAAGGAAGCTTGCATTTATGGAAGGAATCCATGCAAAGACTACTGTCGCCCATGAAGACCAATTAATTTTTTTCCATTAAGGCCCGTTTAAGATATTTGAGATCAAGAAACCAAGGAAAATGCTGTTTCCTGTACAAAACAACCGCACTGCAGATGCTGCACATAAAGAGCCCCCAAATTGCAAACAGGCTGCAAAAACGGTGCATTTTCCCAGCGCTTTCTTGCAGCAGGAAGGAAACGCTCGAAGTGACTCATTGTTTCCTTTGGGAAGCAACGTAATAAGGAACTGCATCTGTATTGGAAACGGGGCCCAAAGTGGTGTTTGCACGAACGTACGTTCGGACAGCGACAGCTGTTTCCAAAACCCAAGCAGAGCCAAGAGGAACATTCCTGCCTTTTCTGCCTCCCGGCTGCGGAAGGAATGCAGCTTTTGCAAAAGCAAGGAGCCCTCTTGAAAAGTCAAAGCTCTCCTCCTTGTTCCTTTCAAAGATTGTTCTAAATCAAGCCCAGTATTGCACAATGTTGATTTGGCTCATTTTTCCTTTTTATAAAAGAAGGCTGGGGACCAGAGGAAATCATAAGTTGCGCATATATTTGCAGTGCAATGAAACTTACTGTTTCTTTCCCTTTTCACAAATATATCGATGTATTTGTCATGCAAAGCAACTTATTTTCTTCCCTTTTCTCATATATATATATGTATGTATGTATGTATGTATGTTTGTTTGTGTATGTATCATGCAATGCAACGTATTTCCTTCCCTTTCTGCATATATAGATATAGGTATCTGCCATGCAATGCAAGTTATTATTTCCTTCCCTCTTTGCGCACATATATACACACACACACATACATGCTAGCTGTTCTTGCCATGTGTTGCTGTGGCCAACCTTCCCTCCCCCTTTCTCTCCTCCTTTCTTTCTCCCCTTCCTTCCCTTTTTTCTGTCTTCCTCTCCTTCCTTCCTTCTCTTCTTCTTCCCTTTGTTCCGCCCCACCTTTTCTTCCCCTTTCTTCCTTCTCTACCTATTCTTGGACTGCAACTCCCAGCAGTCCTTCTGATCAATTTATCTACCTACCTACCGACCTATCTCTAATCTATCTTATCTATCTGGAGGGTTTCTAGGAATTGCAGTCCATGAATAGGAAATTGGAAATATACAGGAATTTGGATGGTCACAAAGAAATCCAAGGAGAAGAAAGCTTGCATCTTGGAAGCAGTGCATTTGGATCATTCTTCTCTCCTAAAAAACCTAGTTTAGGGGATGCTGGAAGCTGTAGTCCAGAAGAAAGTGTGGATATGCTATTGTGTGTTTTGTTTGCTGGGGAGGTTGTTTTTGTGTCTTTTTGCTTTTTTGGCTTTTAAAATCCCTTAGGCTATGTTTTTCAATGTTTTTATGAGTGATGGTCACTCGTTGGCCTGATAGATGTATTGTGTTCAAATTTGATGTCAATTTGTTCACTGGTTTTTGAGTTATGTTAATTTTATTTATTTATTTATTTACTTCATTTCTATTCCGCCCTTCTCACCCCGCAGGGGACTCAGGGCGGATTAAAATGTACACATTACATTTGGACCCACAAACACACAAGATAGACAGAGGCAATTTTTTTAACATCTGGCCACCAGGGGGAGCTGTCGCACTCCTTCATTCCTCAGCGTGTTTCCTAGAGATCTTTTTTATGGCCTCATAAATCAGTTAAATTTGCCTCCCCACTAAGTGGTACCTTGAATTTCCTACTTGACAGATGCAACTGTCTTTCGGGTTGCAAAGGTCGACAACAGGCTACACAATAGGACGAGAGCCTTCCTCAACCCGGGCAGGCCTCGAAGTCATGACCTTCTAGGCCAGTGGTTCTCAACCTTTCTAATGCCGTGACCCCTAAATAAAGTTCCTCATGTTGTGGTGACCCCCAACTGTATTTTCGTTGCTACTTCATAAAGATAATTTTGCTACTCTTATGAATTGTAATACAAATGTCTGATATTCAGGGTCTATTTTCATTGTTACAAATTGACATAATTAAGCATAGCGATTAATCACAAAAATAATATGTTTGGGGGAGTATGGCCAATAGATGATGGGATTTGCAGTACCTTCAACAGATGCAGCTCTGACTTCCACAGACCACCAAGACCCCCACGAATTACAGACCTGGACCAAACTTGGCACACAGAACCCCAATGACGAATAGAAAATACTGGAGGGGGTTGGGTCTTGCTGGGATGTTTAGTTCCCCAGCCATCAAAGAGCATTCTGAAACTCAACAATTAAATTGGACCAAACTTGGCCTGCAGAACTCTCATGACCAACAGAAAAGACTGGAGAGGTTTGGGGAAAATAGACCTTGGCATTGGGTCTTGCTGGGATGTTTAGTTCCCCAGCCATCAAAGAGCATTCTGAAATCCAACAACAATTAAATTGGACCAAACTTGGCCTGCAGAACTCTCATGACCAACAGAAAAGACTGGAGAGGTTTGGGGAAAATTGACCTTGGCATTGGGTCTTGCTGGGATGTTTAGTTCCCCAGCCATCAAAGAGCATTCTGAAATCCAACAACAATTAAATTGGACCAAACTTGGCCTGCAGAACTCTCATGACCAACAGAAAAGACTGGAGAGGTTTGGGGAAAATTGACCTTGGCATTGGGTCTTGCTGGGATGTTTAGTTCCCCAGCCATCAAAGAGCATTCTGAAATCCAACAACGATTAAATTGGACCAAACTTGGCCTGCAGAACTCTCATGACCAACAGAAAAGACTGGAGAGGTTTGGGGAAAATTGACCTTGGCATTGGGTCTTGCTGGGATGTTTAGTTCCCCAGCCATCAAAGAGCATTCTGAAATCCAACAACAATTAAATTGGACCAAACTTGGCCTGCAGAACTCTCATGACCAACAGAAAAGACTGGAGGTTTGGGGAAAATTGACCTTGGCATTTGGGTCTTGCTGGGATGTTTAGTTCTGGTCAATTTCAGGAATAAAAATTAAAATTAAAACCAATAAAATTACATTGAGGCATTAGTAGGTTAAATGTTTTTGAATGTTTACATAAAACTGTAATTTAAGATAAGACTAAACCATTATTCTAACCTTCAATGTAAATGTGCTTACGTGTCCTTCCAATAATAATAAATAGGATAAAATAATAAATGTAATAACAATAACAATAATTAGAGTTAAAATAATAAATGTAATAATAACAATAATTGAGTAAAATAATAAATGTAACAACAAAACCAATAATAATCCAATAATCACCATAGTTTATTTTAATTACAGTATACATTTTGGGGGAAATGCTGTGTGTATATAAATAAAAAAAAATGGGAAAGACTGACTTGGGAAGGGGGTTGGAAAGAAGGACTGGAAACAGGGAAAAGGTTGGAATGGGAAAGGGTGTTTAAAATAGTGGGGAAATGAGGTGGAAAGGGGTAAGCTGGTAAATTAGGACAATTGGGATGGGAAGAGGGCAACTGGGGAAGGGGAAAGCTTTAGGTGGGAAAGGTTGGGATGGAAAGGGGACAAGACTGGAATGGGAAAGAGGCTGGAACCTAGGAAAGGCTGGGATGGAAAGTGGAGAGAGGGGGCTGGGAGTAGTAAAGGTTGGGATAGGAAGGAAAAGAACTGGGAAAAGGGAAGACGGGTGGGCAAAGGGTTCTGGAAAAGTTGGGGGAAACTAAGGGAAGAAGGGGAAGGACTGGGAAAGGAAATTGTGGGTGGGGGATTCTTCCTTTGGCTCTTTGGAAGGGCTGTCTGGGAGAGCTACCTACTTTTGCAAGAAATCGAAGGAACTCCTGCTGGAGCAGAGGGGCAGCTACCTGCCTGCTCTGCTTCCTCTTCCTCCTCTTCCGCCCCAGAAGGGAGACCTACAAAGCTGGGAGGGCAATCAAAGCACGGAGGAAGTTGCTTGTTCTCAGGGGGGGTGTCTCCTCCACGCTTCCATTCCCCTGCCTGCTTTCCAGGTCTCCCTTCTGGGGGCGGAAGGGGGAGGAAGAGGAGGCGACCCCAGGCAGCTGGTGCATCACAGGAGGGGAATGAAAGCACGGAGGATGCGCCCCACCTCCTGCGACCCATCAGTTGCCTCCCTGCCTGCCTCGATGGGGTGCTGCTGCCCTTTCTCCTCTTCTCCCTCCTCTTACTTCTGGATGGCTAACTGGAGGAGGAAGAGGAGAAACAGCAGCAGCGCCCCTTCTCCTTTTCTTTCTCCTCTTCCTCCAGCTGGCCATCGAGGAGGAAGAGGAAGAAGAAGAGAAGGGACTGGGGTGGGCTGCTGCAGTTTCTCCTCTTCTTCCTTCTCTTCCTCCTCGATGGCCAGCTGGAGGAGGAGGAGAAAACAGCAGCAGCACCCTTCTCCTTTTTTCTTTCTCCTCTTCCTCCAGCTGGCCATCGAGGAGGAAGAGGAAGAAGAAGAGAAGGGACTGGGGTGGGCTGCTGCAGTTTCTCCTCTTCTTCCTTCTCTTCCTCCTCGATGGCCAGCTGGAGGAGGAAGAGAAGAAACAGCGGCAACGGCCCCTGGGCGGCCTCCCTCCCTCCGCGGTTTCTCCTCTTCTTCCCCCTTTTCTTCCTTCCTTTATGGCCAGCTGGAGGAGGAGGAGAAGGATTGTCAGGAAGAACAGCTGCATAGGAGCCTCGCCTGGGGGCTTGACCCAATCATAAGCTGAGGGAGGGTTTTTCAGCCCAAAAGAAGGGCTGAAAAACTTGGCTTATTATCGATAATTGGACCGAACTTGGGCAGCAAAAGCCAGCACATACGAGACGGGGAGCCTTCCGCTCGACCCCCGCCCCTTCCAAAAAGGTCTCCAAAAATGCTGCACCTTCTCCCTTGTGTGCCTTTGCCTCTAAGCTCCTCCTCCTGACTCTATCCAGCCCTGTGAGAAGGGGAGGAGGAGCCGAGCTGGAGTGCCTGGCTGTTCGGCACTCCAGCCGGCGGCCATGTTGAAGAGGGGGCGGGGCTAACCGAGGTGCCTTCGCGACCCCCAGAAAATGGCCCCACGACCCCCCTGGGGGTCGCGACCCCCAGGTTGAGAACCACTGTTCTAGGCAGTAGAGATCTTATGCAGCTGACACCCAGCCAGCTGCGCCACATCCCACAAATGAACATTACACACACATACACACACATATGTATATACACACACATACTAGCTTGGGTACCCAGTGTTGCCTGGATTATTTGAAAAAGTCTTTTTAAAAATTGTACAAAATGCATAAGGTTTTGGGTGAACTACAACTCACATGCCAGATTAACCCCCCAAAAAATCCATCAGTACTTAAAGTTTGTGATGTTGGGCAAGTTTACTCAGATGCATCATCGGTGGGTTCAGTTTGCTCTCTGACTGTAGGGTTAACTACAACTCACACTATGGTGAGTCAGTACCCTCAAACCGCTCCAGTAGGTTGAGTTAGTCATGGAGGTTCTGTATGCCAAATTTGTTCTAGGTCCATCATTAGAGGAGGTCACATTTTCTCTGGTGGTGGGTGGACTACAACTACCAGAAAGGAAGGTCAGTCCCGTCCCCCCGCCAAGCCCCTCCAGTAATCAAATTTCAGCATATCAGGCATGTGTGCCAAGTTTGGTCCAGATCAATCAGTGTTGGGTTCACAGTGCTCTCTGGATGTGAACTACTACTCCCCCCAAATCAAGGTGAATTTTCCCCCAAGACCTCCTGTATTTTTTGGTTGTCATGGGGGTTCTGTGTGCCAAGTTAGTTCCAGCTCCATCGTTGGTGGACTTCAGAATGCTCTAAGATTAGAGGCGAACTATATATCCCAGTACTTACAACTCCTATAAATCATAGTAAATTCTCACCAAACCTCTCTAGTACGATTCTGGCCCAGCTTGCTTGTCCGAACGCATCTGCCTCTACGTTCCATCTCGCAGTCTAAGATCATCTGGGAGGCCTCCTGCTCGCTCCGCCAGCATCGCAAATGCGGCTGGTGGGGACGCGAGACAGGGCCTTCTCAGCGGTGGCCCCTCACCTATGGAACACACTCCCAAACGAAATAAGATCGACTCCATCTCTCCTCGCTTTTAGAAAAAAGCTAAAGTTGTGGTTCTGGGACCAGGCCTTTGGGCAGCAGATGTAAATTGTACCTTTGGATTTGACTGGATTGACACTTTGGACTTGACTGGACTGACAATGTGTTCCGCTTGATGGCTTTAATTAATTATTGTTGTATGTAGTGGTTTTGAATGTAATGTTGTTTTTTAAATGTTTTTAATGATTTTAATGATGTTGATTATATGGTGTATTTTAAATTGTATTGTGGTGTTGCAGCCTGTAGTGCTGCAAATGTATTTATTTATTTATTTTATTTGTTTGTTCCATCTTGTATTCCGCTCCTCCCTGCAGGCTCGGGGCGGATAACATCATAAAACTCGGCTGGCATGTAGCATCCATGTCGCCGTACACTAAAATACAACATAAAATACAACATAGGTCCCGAAATTAAAAAGTGTACATGCTGTAGCATTCCCTGAACCAGGGTGCTGCTTAGGAAGATGAGTACGTTCGGCTTACTCGCCTAGCCGAAGGCCAATCTGAACAGGGCGGTTTTGCAGGCCCTGCGGAACGGGATAAGCTCCGTGGCGGCTCGGACATCATCCGGGAGAGAGTTCCAGAGTACCGGAGCCGCCACGGAGAAGGCCCTTTGCCTAGTAGCAGACAGGTGACAGGCGCAGGCTGATGGAATCAGGAGCAGATTCGACTCCTCTGAACGTAGTGATCTCGGGGGAATGTATGGGGCAAGGCGGTCCCTCAGGTACGCAGGCCCTAGGCCGTGTAGAGCCTTAAAGGTTAACACCAACACCTTGAAGGCAATTCGGTACTCAAGGGCAGCCAGTGCAGCTTCCGGAGGATGGGCGTGATGTGCTCCCTTACCGACGTTCCCGTCAGCAAGTGAGCAGCGGCATTCTGCACTAGCTTGAGTTTCCGAACTGTCGCCAAGGGAAGGCCAACGTAGAGGGCGTTACAGTAGTCTAGTCTCGAGATGACCGTCGCTTGGATCACCGTGGCCAGGTCGTCCCTGGAAAGATAGGGTGCCAGTCGCCTAGCCTGTCGTAGGTGAAAAAATGACGCCCTGCTGGCCGTGCTGAGTCCCCCTGCGGGGGTGAGAAGCTACGGGGTACAAATACCATAAATAAATAAATAAATAGTATGTTCAGTTGCTGATAAATTCCTATGTTTGCTGTGTGGCATATGAAAGAATTTGGCACGGTCATGCAAATTCCACCCCAATGGAGAGAGTCAGAAACACTGAGATGTCTGTGATGGAGGAAACACATAAAATCTAGAATGAAATTGTGCCCGTATGAAAGCCTTCATGGGTGGTGGGCAGTATGGTGTTTGTGGAGGACATTGGCAGGACTCTTGGACATGTTCATGGCACTCACTATAACTTGCAATGTCAATGGAGAGAGTGCCATTGGTGTCTCCTGAGTAGTGGGAGTTATAGCTATTCATGGAAGGTTGAGCCTGTCTGTGTAAGTGGACACCCCAGACACATACATGCATACATATTTTTTACTTTTATTATGCATATAGATATATGTGTATGTGTAAATGTGTGTATGTATATATACATATTTAGCATGCAATGCAACTTATTATTTCCTTCCCTTTTTACATATATGGCATGAAATTATACATACATACATATACACATTTCATCCCCTTTCCACATACATATACATACTGTACATATATATTCAGTGCAATCAAACGCACACACCAACATAATAAGAAAATAATAATGCAACTTATTTACCTCCATATATTTATACACAAATTCTTTTTTTCTGTTTCCCATTCGAATGCAATTAAGCTCTTAAAATATTTCATCCTGACAGGGTTTGGGAAAAAGAGAGTGGGCTGGCAATTGGCCCTCTTTCTCTGGGTATTGGAACAGGAAAATGTTTGCCTTTGCTTCGAAATCTCCGCTTTCCCCTCTGCTTTGTATCTAGGCTGTCCTTCGAAAGGCTCTCTGAAGCATAAAACAATACAAAGGCCCTGACTACCCCAAAGGGAGGAAAGAAGGCGGGAGGCGGAAGACGTTTGCACCATTTGCAAATTTGTTTTGGAAGCAGGACAGGAACAACGACCCAGATGTTGCAAAGGGAAAGAAAGAACAGATGCAAAGGAAAATCTGGAATAGAAGGAGTAGAAAAGGAGCAAGAGAAGCTAAAGAAAGAGGGCAAGAAGGGGGGGGGTTGCAAGGTTTGTCCTGAAAGAGGCTGAGAGAGTGTGAATTGACCAAGTACAAGCAATTATTCAAACCCGGGTGAAAAGTAATACATTATTTATTGGCAGATGGAAAGCAAGAGGAAAGACCTCTTGGGAAACTATAGTTCCCAGCATCACATAGCAATGATCCATGGCAGTTAAAGTGGTGTCAAACTCCATTCTACAATGTAGATGCTCACAGATGAAGACAGATGCAGCACCTTGGAGAGCTCCTTTAAAGTATGGAGCAAAACTCATGAGGCAGCAAAGGGGGGTGCATCTATATTGTAGGATTTTAATAACGGTGACTCAATGCATTGGAATCCTGGGAGTTGTAGTGAGAACTCTTGGGCAGAGGAGGCTCATGGCCTTCAAAAACTACAACTCCCAGGATTCCATTGCACAGAGACTTGGCAATCACAGTGGTTTCAAACTGCATTCATTCTCCAGTGCAGAAGGACCCACAGACAGAAGGATCAAAGAGGATTTTCTGAGCAAGAAGAGAGATAAAGAGATCTCAGAAAAAGGTGAATTTCCCAGCAGAGAAGTGAGAGAGGCAAGGAAAATGCAAAGCAGATTAGCAAGAGGAGGAGAGAAGACAAGAGAGAGGCTGCTGGAATCAAGAAAAGACCAAAGATGGAGGAAGACACAAAGAATCCAGGCTGGCATAGATGAATCGATGCAGGTCTATTATTTGTAAAATTGGAAAAAGAACCAGCCTTAAAAGAGAGCAATGTTTGAGCTGAGAAGGCAATGCCGCTGGGTTTGTATTCAGTTTCAAATGCATTTCTTTATTTTTACCTCTGTCTCCTTCTCAGGACTTTGGCAATCGCTGTGGGATGAAGACATGGATCCATTCAGCTGCGAAGGAAGGATGGGAAAGGGATGGATGTTTACTGCAAAAGTGCTGTTTTCAGATGATCCAAAAGGATGGAGGCAAACACAGCTTGGCTGGCCAGTGATTGATCTATCTACCTACCTACACATCCATCCATATATCTTTTCAGCTATCTATCTATCTATCCATCCATCCATTAATCCTTCATTTATCCATCTATCAATCCATTTATCAATTCACTTATCTATCCACCCATCCATCTACCCATCCATTCACCAATCTATCAATTCATCTATCCATCCATCAATCCATCTATCCTTTCATTCATCCATTAATCTATTCATCCTGGCCATATATCTACCCATTCATCCATACATTTATTTATTCATCCATCTATCTATCCATCCATCCATTTACCCATCCATCTATCCATCCAGCCATGTATTCATCCAGCCATGTATTCATCCATCCATTCAGCCTTCATTTATCCATCCATCCATCCATTTATCTATCTATCCATGCATCTCTCCATTCATTCATCCATCCAGCCAACCAGCCATACATCTATCCCTCCATTCATCTATTAATTTATCTATCCATCCATCTATCAATCCATCCATTCAGCCTTCATTTATCCTTCCATCCATCCATCCATTTATCTATCCATCATTTAATCTATTCATCTATCCATCCATCCATCTATCCATTCATCTATCTATCTATCCACCCATCCACCCATCCACCCATCCATCCATCCATCACTTGCTTCAAATGCACCTAAGAAGCCCAAGAAGGTTTGATATTCTTTTAATGGAAAAAGATTGAGAAATTGCCAATGCGATTGCCATATCTGAAGGGAATATGTTTCCAAACTTTGCATGGATACGCAAAAACGTGGATAATAGTAAACCGTCTACTTTGGAAAGATGGAAGAGTTGAGGGCCAAAAGATTAGAACCGGTGGCCACGTTTCACCCCCTAGTGTGCAAGCGAATGGCCTCAAAGCCTGCGGAGATATATCTGAAAACATGGGGCCATCCCTCGCCATATGGGATAGATGAAGTGGAACCTCCAGTAGTCTGGGCTTCTCTGATATATTCTGAAGCTGTGCCTTTAAAACGCATGCCTTGGTTCATAATCTTGGCACAAAGTCCCTTCTGAGAGATTGTTCGAGGCTTACCTGCGTTTGGGCGGATCCGTTGCTCACAGGCAAGGCAACGCCACCTAAAAAGAAAGGAGACACCAAAAATGTCAGAAAGGAATCTGGACAATGCAGAGAAAAGGGTGCATCTGCATTGCAGAATGAATGCAGTTTGACACCACTTTAACCACCAGAGATTTCTGCTGAAGTTGCCCAGAAGCACAATTTGCAAGGAGGTTCCGAGATAATATTTCTCTAGGAATCTCTAGTGCTCCATGGCCATTCTATGGGGATGAAACAAAGGAAACAAATGCAGGAGACTGCAGGCAATTCGATAATAAAATAAAAAGAGCAGCATCTCAGCCTTGGTCTTCTCTTCTCCTGAATGAATCACTGGGGTGCTTTGAGTTTTTAGGGCTGTACGGCCATGTTGCAGTCGCATTTTCTCATAACGTTTGTCCTGCACCTGCGGCTGGCATCTTCAGTGAATAAAGTGTAGTGTATATACAGTATATCTGTGGAATGTCTCCTGAATGAATCTCCTGAAGATACATTTCATTGTCCTTATATCTAGGGATGATGGGAGCTGCAGCCTGACTATATCTCAACCCCAGTGGCTCTTGACCTCCATTGCCCTGAATGGTGATGGATACAAAAAGCCACTAATTTTATACTCCTTATGACTGAGGATGATGGGACCTGCAGTCCACCCTGGTGGCACCTAATCCCCATTGCTCTGAATGGGAGCCCAAGGTGACAAATACAAAAAGGCACTCATTTCATACTCCTTATTCCTGGGGATGATGGGACCTGCAGTCCAACCTATATGAGCAGTCGTGGAGGAGTTTTTGAGCTGTATGGCCATGTTCCAGCAGCAATCTCTTCTGAAGTTTCACCTCAATCTGTGGCTGGCATCTTCAGAGGTCTGTTGGAGGTGAGGCAAGTGGTGTGTGTGTGTGTGTGTGTGTGTGTGTGTGTGTGTGTGTATATATACACACACACACACACACGATATATATATATATATATATATATATATATATATATCTGGAATGATGTCCAGGGTGGGAGATGGGAGAAAGAACCCTTGTCTGTGTGAAGCAAGACCAAGAAGCCATGAGAGTCAAGACAAAGATCCACCCAGAGGAAAAAGTATTCTTACCATACATCAAGGGAACCACTGACCACGTAGGGAAGCTGATGAAGAAACACAACCTACAAACTATTTACAGACCCACCAAGAAAACCCAACAAATGCTCCATTCAGCAAAGGATAAGAGGGATCCTCTAACCCAGGGCTGTCCAATAGGCAGCCCTGGGGCCGTACACGGCCCCCGAGCCCCTTCCCTGCGGCCCCCTAACTTGTTTTAATAAAATACAAATAAAAAATAGAAAAATAAAATAAAATAAAAATTTAAAAAACCTACTTCCGGGTTTAGGCAAGCATCGTGAGACTACGCCAGCCACAGACAGGATTTCTTTTTTTCTTTTTTTTAAAAAGATTTTATTGAAACACTAAACAAAAGTACATTTAAAACAATCACTTCAGAAATAAACACGAAAAGAGTGCCGAGACATTTCACAATGTGACGCACTCTACTCAAGGGAGGTCGAAATCCCGTCTGTGGCTGCGTAGTCTCGCGATAGCTGCCAAAATCTCGGGTCCCGCGGGATTTACGGCCGGCCAGGGTGCACGCCTCCTCCTCCCTCATGGCTGCTTCCAGGCCAGCCCCCATTCCCTCAGAGAGAGGGAGGAGGGGAGTGAGGCAGGGAAAGCCCCTCCTGGCTCCGTCCTCTTCCTGTGGAGGGCCCCCGCTTCCCGCCCTGCAGATGGGAGAGCCGCCGCGCCCGGCCTGAGCTTGGCCTTGGCTTCAGCGAGGCTCTTCGGGGACAGTGTTGGCGTTGGCGCTTCAGCCCTGTGGCGGGGCTCCTGCAGTATGGGTAAGGGCCTGGCTCGAGTGAAAGCAGGACGGTGAGTGAGTGGGGGAGGGAAGGGTCCCTCAGTGGCGGTGTCCTTGGTGACGCTTCCTTCCCCTCCTCTGCGCCCCCTCCCCCTTGTTGTGCTGCCTTCCCCCGCGTGCAGGGCACAACGTGGCTTCCTGTGCGCCTGCCCCGCGGCTTGTTTTCCTTTCAGGGAGGGAGGGAGGGAGGAGGAGCTCTTTGGGCCTCCTCCACCCGCCTCTGGGAAAGGAGGCCCCATCAAGCCCTGCAACGGCATTGAGGTGTTTGGGTTTTTTTGGTGTGTCCCAATTTGAGTGTGGACTCAAATAACTCAAAGGTATTAGGAAACATTCCCCCAAATCCACCAGTGTTCCCATTTGGGTATATTGAGTATTCATGCCAAGTTTGGTCCAGATCCATCATTATTTGAGTCCACAGTGCTCTCTGGATGGAGGTGAACTACAACTCCACAACTCAAGGTCAATTGTAAGTAAATTGGAGCCAGGGAGGGGCGGAGCTGGGAGGGGCGGAGCTGGGGAGGGGGCGGAGCCGGGGAGGGGGGGGGGCGGAGCCAGTGGACGGGGCAGAGCCGGGGGCGGAGGCAGACCCTTCGGCCCCCCAGGTGATCAGTGACCCGAATTCCGGCCCTTGGGCTCGTAGAAGTTGGACAGCCCTGCTCTAACCACTGCAGGAGTTGACTTTATACAGTGCAGATGTGGACAAGTCTACATAGGGACCCTCAAATGCAGCCCAGGCACAAATCAAGGCACATGAAAGGCACTGCAGACTAATTCAACCAGAAAAGTCATAGAATCATAGAGTTGGAAGAGACCTCATGTCTATTTAATCCAACCCCCTGTCAAGAAGCAGGAAAATCACATTTCAAGCACACCTAACAGATGGCCATCCAGCCTCTGTTAGAATCATAAGAGTTGGAAGAGACCTCATGGGCCAAGTCAGCCATTGCAGAGCACTTGATGAACCAACCTGGACACAGCATATTATTTGAGAACACAGAAATGCTGGGCCACTCTGACAACCACCATGTCAGGCTACACAGAAGCGCCACTGAAATCCACAAGAAGCAAGTGGACAATTTCAACAGGAAAGAGGAAACCATTAAAATGAACAAAATTTGTTTACCAGGATTTTAAAAACTGCAGAATCAAGACAGTAAATAAAGAACACCACTCAAAATACAGGGGAATTCCAGACAGCAAACAATCAAGTGCCAATTGACACTTCCCAAACAGAGGATGCCTCCAGGTAACAAAGGCCGGGTTACCTCTATGCAGATACCCTCACTGATTTGATTGACTTTGCAGCTGCAAGGCTATTCAAATACTAATTCAAGCTTGCTAACTGCAACATTCACACTTGCTTCAAACAGGCAAGGGTTCTTTCTCCCACCCTGGACATTCCACAGATATACTGTATATACACTACACTTTATTCACTGAAGATGCCAGCCGCAGGTGCAAGACAAATGTTATGAGAAAATGCAACTGCAACATGGCCGTACAGCCCTAAAAACTCAAAGCACCCCAGTGATTTTGGCCATGAAAGTTTAAGACAGCACAGTTGTGGAGGTGCTCACCTCGGGCGTGTTCCTCCGTCGGAACCAGGCCCAGCGCTTTGAAATGCTCCTCCGTCTCTGGATCCACGACCAAAAGTCGGGCCTCGCTCTCCTTGGACTTGATGTGTGACACCACCTCCGCATGCTTCAGGCCCTCCACGTTGATCCCGTTGACCTGTGGAAGGGAGAGGTGTCCACATGGTACAGTTATCACACTTTGGTAACATTTAACGGAGCCCGTGGGGAATAAGGGTTGAGGGTTGGATCAGAATACAGAGGCGCCGGGTTTGAATCGTCATTGCTTGAGTCCCTATATCCCAGGCATGGGAAAAATTCAGCCCTCCAGGTGTTTCGGACTGCAACTCTCACAATTCCTAACAGCCAGTAGGCTGTTAGGAAGGTGTTTTGGACTTCAACTCCAAATTCCTACAGCCTACTGGCTGTTAGGAATTGTGAGAGTTGCAGTCCGAAACACCTGGAGGGCCGAATTTTTCCCATGCCTGCCCTACATGATATATATACAGTATCAACAATAATACAGTATCAACAATGTCATGCTCTTTCTCTTGCTCTGTGTGGATGTGCAGACAGACAAGACAAGATATATATACATAGCAAATCTGTTTGGTTTGTCCTTGCAAACAAAGGAGTCCACAGAGTCCGGGGACTGACTCTGCTGTGATCCGGCTATTTTCAAGGGGGACAAAGGGAGAATTTACGAGATGGAGCCAGCCCTGGCAGACAATCGCCTCCCTTTTGTTGGCTGGATAATGAAGAGGGGAGGATGGCTCCGTGGGTCTCCAGACCGGCACCAAAGATCAGCCCATGGACGCGTTAGGATGTGCGCCTGTCTTTCTTTCCAGGCTGTCTTTTCCCCAAAGGGACTCAAGAGCCCTACTCCAGAATGTTCCCGTCATTTGAGCGCCTTTGGAGATTGATATTAGAAAGCCAGTGTGGCCTAGAGATCTGAGTTTGAATTTCATGTGGATTATTTATTTATTTATTTATTATTCGAATTTATATACCGCCACTCCCTGAAGGATCGGAGCGGTTTACAACAGAATAATACAGTTAACAGTAAACAACTCTACACATCACAAACAGTAACAAAACAAACTATAAGGGGTCATCTACTAGGTTCCCATGGTTCACCCGGTCCCTAGAGAAAGGGGCAGAATAAAACCCGATGGAGTGTGGTCATGGACAAGGCCAACTGGATGGCGCGGGGCAGGCGTAAAAGCTGGCTCACCCGGCCAGTATTGGAGACGTAGTGAAGGCCTGACAGGCCCAAAAATAAAGTCTCCAGTAGAATCTTTAGGAGAGTAACTTGGGAGGGCACTCTTTTCTTCACCTTCACAAAGTTTGAGTCACTTATAAGGGTGAACTGGGGGGACACTCTCTCCCCTACAACCCTAGGTTGAGCATTTGAGTCCCAGTCCCTGACAGCTTGGGAGGGCCCTCTCTCCTCCGCATTCACAAAGGTGGGACCACCCGGGAGAGCATATTCCAATTTTTGGGAGGGGAGTCCTTAAAGACTGGATGGATGGAGTGATAGATTCAACAGATGATAAACAGATAGATAGATAGATCAGTAAATATCTTAGATTGATAGACAAGTAGGTAAGTAAGTAGTTTGCATAGATGATAGGTAGGTAGATCTGTAGCATCCACAGGTAGAGCATTAATACATAGACAGGAGAGAGAGAGATTGGTTGGGAGGGAGGTAAGTAGGCCTGGCTGATCCATGGTTCTAAATGGTTCAAAAATACTTACAAAAGTTCCTTTTGTTTTGTAAGGACTTTTGAACCATTTAGAACCGTGGATCAACCAGGCCTAGGAGGTAGCTTTGCTAGATAGTGATGATAATCTGAGATATATAGATAGACAGATGGATGGATAGGAAGATAAGTATATATCTTAGATAGACAGACAAGTATAGCACCCTTAGACAGATAGCATCCATACATAGACAAAGAGACAGACAGACAAATAGATTAGTAGGGAGGAAGGTAGCTTTGATAGATGGTGATGATAATGATAGATATCTTGAATAGTAGATCGATACATACAGAAGAAGTAGATAGTTTGGATAAACAAACAGGTAAGTAGCTTAGATAGACAGATCAATAGATAGAATCCATAGACAGATAGCACCCGTATACAAGAGAGAGAGAAGATAGAAGGGAGGGAGGTAATTTTGATAAATGGTGATGATAACGATAAGATGGATAGAGGATGCTTGCCACAGATGCAGGCGAAACGTCAGGAGAGAATGCTTCTAGAGCATGGCCATACAACCCAAAAAACCTACAACAACCCAGTGATTCCAGCCATTAAAGCCTTCAACAATACATTTATATGTGATTATTTTGATGCTTATTTATATTTATGTAACTTTTGTTTTATGTAATGTGTGAATGAATTGTTTATATGTTGGGTGGGTGGGTTAATGGTTTTTGTGCATTATGTAGTTGACTTTTAATTTTTGTACACCACTTTGAGTCCCATTCATGGGAGAAAATAATAATAATAATATTTATTTATTATTAGATAGATAGATAGATAGATAGATAGAGGAGATAGATAAGTAGATAGCTTAGATACAGACAAGAAGAAAAGTAGCTTGGATATATATATAGAGAGAGAGACAAGAGAGATCAAGAGAAAGAGAGGGGGGGTGATAGATGATGGGTTTGAATCCGCAACTTGTCTAAGTTAGGGTTATATAGATAGGTAGACAGGCAGACAGATAGATACGAGGGCGGGCCAATAAGTCCGTGACTTTTTGAATTTCCCGCCTCTTAACTGAAAGGGCAACACTGCTCCTGTCAACAGGCATCTGTCAGTTGACTCCTGTCAAAATTTGAACAAGCTGCGTCATTTAGTTTGTGTTTGACAGCCACTGATACCAGTCTACCGCGTAATTTGAGGAGAAAATGGAAAAAAGTGAATTTCGTGTGCTCATTAAGCATTATTTTTTGCAGAAAAAAACCATCACTCAAACCAAAGCTAAGCTTGATAAATACTATGGGGACTCTGCACCATCAATTTCAATGGTAAAAAAGTGGTTTACTGAATTTTGTTGTGGCCATACAAGCACGGAAGAGGCCAAAAGTTCTGGACGCCCAGTTGAGGTCTCTACACCCGAAACAATTGAAAAAATTCACGATATGGTGTTGGCCGATCAGAGATTGAAAGTGCAAGAGGTTGTGGAAGCCATAGGCTTCTCAGATGGCTCAGTGGTTTCAATTTTAAATGATCACTTGGGTATGAGAAAGCTTTCCGCAAGATGGGTGCCATGTTTGCTCACAATCGACCACAAACGCAATCGTGTGACAATTTCGCAGGAGTGTTTGGCATTGTTCAACCGCAATATGGACGGGTTTCTGAACAGTTTCGTAACCGTAGACGAAACATGGATCCACCACAACACACTAGACACCAAACAGCAGTCAAAACAGTGGGTTTCTTGGGGTGAATCGGCGCCAAAGAAGGTCAAGGTGGGTTTGTCAGCCAATAAAGTCATGGTGACCGTTTTTTGGGATGCACGCAGTATAATCCACATTGACTACGTCCAAAAGGGTAAAACAATCAATGGCGAATATTATGCCAACTTATTGGGTTGATTTAATGAGGATTTGAAAAAAAAATGACCTCATTTGGCCAAGAAAAAGGTTTTTTTGCACCAGGTCAATGCAAGAGTGCACACATGTGCAGTTGCCATGGCAACAATCCATGAATTGGGATACGAATTGCTCACTCATCCGCCCTATTCTCCAGATTTAGCCCTGAGTGACTATTTCTTGTTTCCAAACCTGAGGAAATGGCTCGGCGGAAAGAGATTTGACTCCAACAATGAAATCATCTCACAAACAAATACCTATTTTGATGACCTCGACAAATCTTATTTTTTGGAAGGGATAAAAAAATTTGGAGAGCATCCATAGATGTTGGAAGATCTATGGGTAAGAAAGATAAAAGACAGGTATGAGGTAGGCCGCACCAATCAACAGGTAGGTCGGTAGGTACATAGACATAAACAGGTAAACAAGAAGGTGAACGAAGCCAAAGAATGGACCAAAGGTTCAGCAACTTGAAACCTTTGGCTCTTGGAATGGCCTCTGTTTCCTAGCAACAGACAGCCGGACGCTTGGCGTCTGGAGGCCGAGTTCTTGCCTATTCCTCCTTTTTGCCTTCAAGCCTTCCCTGGGGAGGTCCATCTGGGTCCAAGCCAAGACCTTTCGGCTGAGCGCTTCCACGCTCCTGGACCCAACTCTCTATCCATCTCTCTATCTATTGATGTGCAATTGAGCATCAAAGATTTATGCCAGTCTCCCGGATCGGGTTTCCGAATTGCACCCGACGAGCCAGGAACCATGCCAGGGCTTGCCAGATTAATAATAAATAATACGCTCAGATGCGCAGCCCTGTTGCACGGCTGGACTCAAGGTCCCCATAAAGGGAGGAAGAGAAGTGGAGGACGCACATTGCATTGCAACAGAAAAGGCAACAAGAGGCAACGATGGCTGCCCCTTTTGTCTGTCCATTGTATCCAAATCAATGGCAACAGCAGCAGGAACCTCCCATTATAGCACAATGCATGCATCTGCAGGATACATACAACTTTGGATAATAGCGAACCCTATTGAAATGAAGGCTTTCCGACCCAATAATAGCATGGAGTTGCATTGGATGATCTAGAAAATGCTTAGAGAAGACATATGTTGTCAGAGATGGATAAATAACACTGTGGATAATAGCACTATTGAACTGAAGGGCATCTATTGGTATTTGATGGGGCTTTGGTTCCAAGACTCTTTTGGAAATTCATAGTTTCCAATGACATGGTAAAATGGTATCCTTGATATAAAACAATAACATGTACATTTTGGAAATAGAGGGCAATATTTGCAAACTACAGGTAATGGAATCCATGGATACAGAATCCGTGGATATAGAGGGCAGCATCTGTGGATACAGAGGGCTGGATATAACTTCTGGGGATTTATTTATTTATTTACTATATTTTTATACTGCCCCTCTCAGCCCGAAGGCGACTCGAGGTGGTGCACACATGGCAACGAATGCCCACAGATAAAATACATAACACTTAATACAACAATCATATAAAATAAAAAAAATTCACAGTTAAAAATATAAAATACAAATCTCAGTGTCTCATTATTGAAATCGGTTTCTATTGCATCGTCATCGCTCCAAAGGTCTCAATTAAATAATTACATTTCCTTTGCCTCTGCTCTATGCAAAAGAGGCTGCTGAAACAGAGTTATGGGGTTACCTCCACCAGTTTGTCCTGTGGCCGGAGTCCCGCCTTGAATGCTGGTGAGTCTGGATCCACCGACCGGATGAACTGCCCAGGCCTGGACTTCTCACTGTGGAGGTTGAACCCGTAGCCGTTGGAGCCCTTCCGGAGGAGGCACAGCCGTGGACACAGGGCCTCTTTGGCTGCTCCATTCAGATCCTGAAGACCCCCCAAAAGCACAAGACACATTGACACTTGCACAAAAGCTTCAATAGCCTAACGGAGAAATATCCTGTCCTGTCTTTGAAGCTAAGCAGGGCCAGACCTGGCTAGGGTTTGGATGAGAGACCATGGGCAATATTTCAGAAGAAGGAACTGGCAAAAATCCACCTCTGAGTCTTCCTTGCCTAAGAAAACCCCATGAAAAGGTATGGGGTCTTTGCAAGTCAACATCAAGACACATACACATCTATTGTATAAATACTCTAAAAGGTACCAGATCACACCTGATCTTGGAAGCTAAGCAGGGTCAGCTGTGGCTGGGATTTGGGTGGGAGATTGACAAAGATCAGGTGCCACAGGGTGCCTTTAAAAGGAAGGAACTTGCAAAGCCAGCTCTGAATATTAAACCCAATACAGTGTTCTCTCGCTACTTCGCGGTTCACTTATTGCGGACCCGCTGTTTCGCGGATTTCAAACAATATTAATTTAAAATATATATCATGGTATTTACGCTGTTTTGTGGGGTTTTGCCGCCGCCACCCCTCTCCAAGGCGCTCTGGCTCCTCAGTCCTCCCTCCCTCCCTCCAGCCCTGAAGGGCCTTTCCTTTATAAAGACTTAAAATAGTGTATACCAGGGCTGCCCAACAGGCAGCCCGCGGGCCGTACACGGCCCCCTAGCCTGTTGGACACGGCCCCCACTACCCTCCTGAAAGTTTTTTAAATTTTTTTAAAAAAATGTAACAATTTTTTTAAAAAAATGGCGGCCGGGGGGGGGGAGGCGGGGCAGGGAGAAGGAAGGGAGCCAGCTCCTCCTCCCTGCACCGCCCCCTCCGTCCCTCTCTCCACGCCGCCCTTCCTAGGGAGGGGGAACCACCGAAAAGGAGCAGTAGGCGGCGCCAAGGGCGGCGTGTCAGAGGCCTGGGGTGACGCGCCGCCCTTGGTGCCGCCTAATGCTCCTTTTCGGCGGCTAGGAAGGGCGGGGGAGCCGCCGAAAAGGAGCAGTAGGCGTCGCCAAGGGCGCATCAGAGGCCTAGCGTGACGCGCTGCCCTTGGCGCCGCCTACTGCTAGGAAGGGCGGAAGCCGGCTGCCGTCTTCCCTCCGTAGCCCCTCCTCCTTCCTCCTGCTCGCGCAGCTGCCCGGGAATCCGAGGCAGCGGCGCCCTGGGGAAAGAGGAGGAGGCTTCGAGAAAGGAGGCGGCCGGCTGCCTTCTTCCTCCGTAGCTCCTCCTCCTTCTCCCCGCTCGTGCCGCTGCCCGGGATCTGAGCAGCAGCGCGCCCGGGGGGAAAGAGGAGAGGCTTCGGAGAAAGGAGGCGGCCGGCTGCCTTCTTCCTCCGTAGCCCCTCCTCCTTCTCCCTGCTCGCGCCGCCGCCCGGGATCCGAGCAGCGGCGCGCTCGGGGGGAAAGAGGAGAGGCTTCAGAGAAAGGAGGCGGCCGGCTGCCTTCTTCCTCCGTAGCCCCTCCTCCTTCTCCCCGCTCGCGCCGCCGCCCGGGATCCGAGCAGCGGTGCGCATGGGGAGGAGGAGGGGCTACATGAGCAAGCGCCCCCGCCCGCCCCCACGAGCGGCCCCGCCCCCGCTCACTGATCAACTATGGTCCCCCAGGTGATCAGTGACACTTCTCCGGCCCTTGGGCCGGAAGAAGTTGGACAGCCCTGGTGTATACCTGCTAAAATAATGTATAAATATTAAAATAAATATAGCGTCCCTACATCGTGGTTTTTCACTTATTGCGGGAGGTCCTGGAACCTAACCCCAGCAATAAGTGAGGGAACACTGTATACCATAAGTCAGTGTTTCCCAACCAGTGTGCCGTGAGCAATCATCAGGTGTGCCGTGGGAAATTGGAACCTCCAGAAGGGGGGGGGGGGGTCTAGTGTGTTGAAGTATAAAAACCCTAAGAAACCTACCTCGATAAAGGCACAACATTACAAACACACACACCCTCTCCACCCGTTGTCTACTTAGTCTCTCCCTCTCCATGCATTGGGAAGGCCTTCCTCCCTTTCCCCAAGTAGAGACCTCCTCTTGCCTCCTGGGGGTTCTGTGTGGGAAGTTTGACCCAGTTCTATCATTGGTGGGGTTCAGAATGCTCTTTGATTGTAGGGGAACTATAAATCCCAGCAACTACAACTCCCAAATGCCAAGGTCTATTTCCCCTGAACTCCATCTGTGTTCATATTTGGGCATTTTGAGTATTCATGCCAAGTTTGGTCCTGATCCAACATTGTTTGAGTCCACAGTGCTCTCTGGATATAGGTGAACTACAACTCCAAAACTCAAGGTCAATGCCCACCAAACTCTTATAGTATTTTCTCTTGGTTATGGGAGTTCTGTATGGGAAATTTGTGTCTTTCTGCCATTCCTGCCAGGATATCTTTGTTGAGTTCATTGAAACAGGCCCAGGTTTCACACTGAGTGTATAAATACATTTTAAAAACATATTAACTATATGTATTACTGTGTTAGAGTGTCATTTTGTGTCATTTTGGTTGGTGGTGTGCCCCAGGATTTTGCAAATGTAAAAAGTGTGCCGCGGCTCAAAAAAGGTTGAGAAACATTACCATAAGTCAACTTGAAGCTCTGAAGATTACCAGAAGATTTTGATTCGGGGTGAGTTTGGTTCGGGGGCTGAGACTGGGTGGAATCTACCCTAGCAAACATTTTGTATTGTTATCCCAATAACCCCAAATGTGGGATATAATGAGCAGTTCAACCATGATATGAATAAACATAACAGTTTAAATAATGTACCAGACCTTTTCAAGAACCCTGAGAATTTCCGGGGGGCTGAATACCCCTGGCTAATGCCTGCAGGGAAAATCTGGGCATTGCAGAAAAATATCGGGAATGGACCATTCTCTGACCTACAAGAAGCACTGCCTGAATACCAAGCAAAAACTGGGCACAACAATATCTGGGAATCCTGGGAATCACAACCCATCACAGTGAAGACATTTGCCCTTGCACTTTGCTACTCTGCTGCTGAGTATGCATGCCCAGTGTGGAACATATCTCACCACGCTAAAACAGTGGATGTGGCTCTTAATGAGACATGCCACATTATCACAGGATGTCTGTGCCCTACACCACTGGAGAAATCATTCTGTCTAGCCAGTATTGCACCGCCTGACATCTGCTGGGAAGTAGCAGCCAATAGTGAAAGAACCAAGGCATTGACATCTCCGCTCCACCCTCTGTTCGGATATCAGCCAGCATGCCAATGCCTTAAATCAAGAAATAGTTTTCTAAGATCTACAGAGATACTCGCAGGAACACCTCAGCAAGTGAGAGTCCAAAAGTGGCAGGTTCAAACCCCGAACCTCAATCAGTGGCTGAAACCGGATGAGGGACTCCCTCCTGGGCACACAGAAGACTGGGTGACTTGGAAGGCGTTCAGGCATTCTGGCACCATGAGATGCAGAGCCAACCTTAAGAAATGGGGCCACAAAGGGGAGTCCATGACAAGCGAGTGTGGAGAAAAGCAAACCACAGACCACCTATTACAACGCAGCCTGAACCATGTCACATGCACAATGAAGGGCCTTTTCACAGTGACACCAGGGGCACTCCAAGTGGCCAGCTACTGGTCAAAGGACATTTAATAGAATGCCAGGTTTTTAAACTTTGTGTTTTCTCAAATACATTGGCTTACTCCTGGTACGATAAATAAATAACTTACTTGAAGGCACTGATACCCATCCATCCAAACTACCTAAACATCTATCTGTCTATCTATCTATCTCACCATCTATCCAATTTATCATCATAACCTATCCAAACTATGTATCATTACCATCTATCTATCATCATCATCATCTATCAAGGCTATCTACTTACCTACATATATATACATACTTTTATTGATTAGTCAGTTTTGACCATATCAAATCATACAAAACATACACACTAACCCATGCATACATACAATAAATGCAGTAAATGCCAATGTGAATACAAAACATATAGACATACCAACATGCCAATCCCACTCCTATCTACAAATCTTCTACATAGCTATCTATCTATCTATCTATCTATCTATCTAACGCTAACCCAGAGCCTTCTCCCGTTTAGGAAAGCATGTAAGACTGCTATTTCAGCAGGCCTTCGGAATTGGCTGAATTGCAGTCCCCTTTATGCTTGCCATCCAGGGGCGGTCTAAGGTAATTTTAAATGGTAGGCGAACATTATTTTGGTGCCCCCCCCAAAACATTATTTTGCCGCCCCCCATGTAAAACAAATATACAATTATATTATCACAATACCATTAGTAGTACCGTGTTTCCCGAAAGACAGCGTCTTACTTTCTTTCCCCCTGAAAAGTCCCCCTACGGCTTACTTTTGGGGTACATCTTATATAACCCAAGACGTACCCCGTCGCCACGCCCACGCCGCCGCCGCAACCGGCCCCATCGGCCGCGGCACACCTCCGCGGCACACCTTTCCTCCAGGCCTCCTCCCCCTCCCTTCCTTGGACCCAGGGAGGGGGAAAGGAGCCAGGGGTGCGGCGAGCGGCGGCGTGTCACTCTGACGCGGCGCTGCTTCGCCACGCCTCTGGCTCTCTTCCCCTCCCTTCCTTGGAGGCCTGGCGGAAAGGTGTGCCACGGAGGTGTGCCACGGCCAATGGGCCGATTTGGCGGCGTAACGGCGGCGGCACGACAGTACGGCTTACTTTCGGAAGTGCGGCATATTAGCCGACCCCCTGACACCCCCAATACGTCTTACAATCGGGGGTGTCTTACTTTCGAGGAAACACGGTATTATATTGTATCAATGTATATACAATATATTATACCATACTCATACTATATTATATCATAATTATATTATACTACATTACAATATAATTATATTATAATATATTGACATTATAATATAATGTAACATTCTATTATATTATTATTATAAAATTATAAAATTATTTATTTAAATAAAATTATACTCTGCTAAATATTTTCATTACTCTATAAAACTCAAATAACCCAAAATAAAGTAAAATAAAATATTATATATTACTATTTTGTACAATACCACTATACTGCAATATTGTTTGTAATATTACATGTAATATAAAATATATCATTATTCTATTGTTATATTGTATTTTTATTATATTGTATGACAATATTAAGCAGAACTGTATAATAATCAACAGGAAATGCAATGTAAGTGCATCAAAATCAGAATATATTACCTACCACCCGTCTCATAATTCATAGGAGTCTCCCATAAGTCCAAAATTAGGATCCCAATGTAAATGTAAATAGAAAAACAGGCAAAATGTTCAAATGAGGTCGAATACAGGCAGCGCTGCCTGGGCAAACTTGGGCCCGCCCTCCCTCCTTCTAAGTGTTTTGGCCTCCAACTCCCACAACTCCTCATAGCCTCAGGCCCCTCAGGTCTAGACAGAAATAGAGCCAAAGAAAGGAAGGAGGGAGAGAAGAGGTCACAGAGGAGGAGGAAAGCCCTTCATTCATTCCTTCACTTACACTTTCTTCACCGATTCTTTTCTCCTTCCCCAAAAGCGCGCGGTGGAGGCAAAGGGAGGAAAGCACTCCCTGCCTGCCCGATAGGGAGTGCTTTGATTACAGGCTTCTGCGCAAGGGAGCTACTGGGCATGCACGGAGGTTTTGCGCATGTGCAGTTGCTCCTGCGCTCAACTTCAGCTCCGAGCAACTGCGCCTGCGTGAAACCTCCGCGTGCCCAGAAGCGGCGTCGGAGCACACAAGGCCGGGGTCAAAAAGCAGGGAGCTGCAGCACTGTTTGAGGAACATCGGCAGGGCCAGGATGGCGCCCCATGCGACCAGGATGGCGCCCCCTTCCCAGATGGCGCCCTAGGCGGCCGCCTACTTGGCCTATCTTGTAGGACCGCCCCTGTTGCCATCTTGCACTATGTGTTCGCTGCCGCAATTGTTTATCATGCGGTCTATTGTGATTTTATCTGCTGTTTTTAATTGTGGTTCAACTTTTTAACTGTGTTTTTTGTTGCAGTTTCGTGATATGTTTGTTTTGCTGTGTTTTAATGCAGGGCTGTCCAACTGGCGGCCCTGGGGCCGATTCCGGCCCCCCAGCCTGTTGGGCACGGCCCCAGCTATGCCCCCAGCCGCCATTTTTAAATTTTAAAAAAAATTCTAATTTTTTTAAAAAAAAATGGCGGCCGGGGTGGAGGGGGAGGTGGGGCAGGGAGGAAGAAGAGAGCTAGCTCCTCCTCCCTGCACCACCCCCTCCGTCCCTTTCTCCGTGCAAAAAAGGAGGAGTAGGCGGCGCCAAGGGCAGCGCGTCACGCCAGGCCTGTGACGCACTGCCCTTGGCGCCGCCTTCTGCCACGGCGGCTCCCCCGCCTAGGAAGGGCGGGGGCGCCAGGAGTAGGCGGCGCCAAGGGCAGCGCGTCACGCCAGGCCTGTGACGCGCTGCCGGGAGAATGACAGCTTTAGGAGAGGCGGGGCCTGGGCTGGGGCGGGGCCTGGGGCGGGCCTGGGGGGTGGGGCCTGGGGCGGGGCTGAGCGGCCCCGAGGTCATCAGTGACCTCTATTCCGGCCCTGGACCCGGTAGAAGTTGGACAGCCCTGTTTTAATGGATTGCTGTGAGCCGCCCCGAGCCGTTTGGGGGGGGGGGGGGGAGGCAGACAAGTATGAAATAATAAATAAATAAATAAATAAAATCTATCTATCACCAGCACCATCTATTACGGGCTATCTATCTATCTATCTATCTATCTATCTATCTATCTAATAATCTATCATCTATCCAATTTATCATCATAATCTATCCAAGCTATCTATCATTATCTATCGTATCTATTTTCTATCTATCATCTATAAAAGCTATCTACCTACGTACCTACTTATCTATCTCAGTCAGTCAGTCAGTCAGTAGCCTTTATTTCGGTCAACAAACCATCGGCTAAGTCAGGTGAAAGTAGAACAATAGAATACAACATTTAAGAAATTGATAACAACACATTTGGGTTATGATTAATAAGAACAAGTGTCACCGTTCGCTATCGGTTGAATGACTGGCTTATCTATCTATCAATCATCACCATCATCTATCTAAATAACCCTTCCTTCTTTCCTCTTTCTTGAGTCCTACTAGAACTTTCAGAGCAGGAGGAAAGAGGCCTTTTTGCATTGTCACCCCCCAGATTTCTTAGGATTGGGGGTGATGGGAGCGGCAGTCCTAAAAGAAGAGTCTTCCCCAAGTCTAGAAGAAATGCCACTAATCCCAAGGCTCTGTTTCAGAGGAAAGAATGGGCAAAACAGCTCTGAGCATTCCTTGCCTTGTAAAAAATGCCCGCGAAATTCATGGGGTTGCCTTAAGTCGACATACATTCATTGCTGTTTTCTGTGTTTCAGTTTTTGGCTCTCTCTTTCTAATAATATTAGGTATAACAATAAGAACAAATACAACCCAGAAATAGCTTTGAATGGAGGACTCTCCCACCCATTTCCAGGGCCAAACAGGGGCTAAGATATAAATACTCTCAATTAGAGGAAACACATTTGATAAAACTCCTCCCAGGTTGTTTCTATTCTTCCACTTAATTCCCATCTTGAGTATTCTGCAAGGCTGGAAGGCATTTGAACTCTGATCCATAGATTTTCTAGGGCATTTGAATGCAGAATCCTGGATTGAAGCATTCCTGAATCTCCTCTCCAAATCAGAACTGGGTCAAGTCTGTTAACTGCTGCCTATCCAAAAATCTGGGAAAATTTAGGACCAAATAATTGCCATTTAGAACATGGAAAGTTACTTTTTGGAAGTTGTTTGATGGTCATGTTAAGCAAAGGAGCAGCCAGTGTAACAAAGGAATACTTAACCAATCAAGCACTTGAAAGACTAACCAACCAGGTAAACAAATCAGTATCTAGTTACCCAAACAAGAAAACACTTAAGCAATCAATCAACAAAACGACTAACCAACTGACTAATCAATTAGGTAATCAAATGAACTGTCAACAAACCAAACAAGGAACCACTTAACCACTGAAATGACTAACAAACCAACCAACCAGGTAACCCAATGAGCTGCCAACTAGCTAAACAAGGAAACATTTAACTAGTTAACTACATAAATGACTAACAAAGCAACTAGGTAACCTAATGAGCCCCCAGCTAGGCAAACAAGGAAACACTTAACTGCCTCAATGATCAACCAAACAGATAAACAAATGACCTGCCAATTAATCAAACGAGGAACCAATTAACCACTAAAATGATAAATGAACCAATTTGGTAACTCAATAAGATGTTAATTAACTAAACAAGGAAGCACTTAACTAATTTACCACCTCAATAACTTAAAGAATCAACAACGTAACCTAATGAGTTGCCAACTAAACAAACAAGGAACCACTTAACCCTTCAATGACTAACCAACCAACCAGGTAACTAAGCACAATGCCAACTAACCAAGAAAGGAGCCATTTCACCGATCAACTATCTCAATGATGATCCAACCAACCAACTAGGTAACCAAATGAGCTTTCACCCAAACAAAGAGCCACTTCACCAATCAACTCTCTCAATAGCTGATTGATCAACCAACTAGGTAAACAAATGAACTGGCAACGCATACAGCTTGACCTGACTTTAACTGCTATGACTCAACACTATGGATTCCTGGGAATTGTAGTTTGGTGAAGCACCCATACCCTTTGGTAGAGAAGGCTAGAAACTTTGTCGAACTACAGTTCCCAGGATCCCATAGAACTGATCCAAGGCAATTAAATTGGTATCAAACTGCATTAATTCTGCAGTATAGATGCAGAGACAGGGATGCTTTGGCCGTCAATTAAAGCAGGCCAGTGAATGTTGTTCAAGGCCTTTTATGCCTTTTCTCTGGCCTTGATCTCTTCTATTAATCACATCTGAGAAGCCGTTCCAAAGATGTCTGGATGGGGAGCGCTGCCAAGGCTCTCTTGAGCAGAGCGATGGTGTTCGCAGGCAATCATTTCATTTCATTTGGGAGAGATGGGCCAGACGGCTGCCCACTCGCTTCACGGCCCATGCTGGAGGCAAGCCCAGGGAGGGAAAGCAGCCAGGCCAGTTTGGATGCCCTGGCAGCATCTGTGCTGCAGAATGGATGCAGCTCGACACTGCTTTAGCTGCCACAGCTCAATGGCAATAGGATCCTGGGAGTTGTAGTTTGGCAAGGTACCCTCACTCTTAGGCAGAGAGGGCACAAGTGAAATTTTGCTTCCTGGGAGTCCATAGCCTTGAGCCATGGGAGTTCAACTGGTGCCAAGTGGCATTCTTTGTATAGTGTAGATCCCCAAACTGAGGCCTGCGGGCTGCATGTGGCACCCCAGTCATTTACTAGATCCACCACTCTAAACTGTAGTTGGCCACCAACAACATTTGCACCTTGTCACTACCGCCACCCTCTTCTTGTTCTTTAACTCTCCTTTCTATTCTTTTCCTTTATGTATTATTATGATTATGTTTGTTTATACCCCATAAGGAGACTCCTCTCCACCATCTTCTTGCTTCTTCAATATCCTTTCCTTTCTGTTCCTCTCTCGATTTCCCCCCAAAATGGAGGGGGATCCTTCCCACCCCATTCTTGCTCCCACCAAAACAGAGGAAGGAGGGGAGAAAGAAAGAAAAAGTAAGAAAGAAAAGGAAGTCGTAAAAAGAGAGGGAACGAGGAAACGAAGAAAGAAAGGGAGGTAGGAAACAGAAAGGGAAGAGAAGAAAGGGAGGTAGGAAACAGAAAGGGAAGAGAAGAAAGGGAGGGAGGAAACAGGGGAACGGAGGGAAGAAAGGGAGGAAAAAGAGAGAAGGAAGAGAAGAAGGAAAGGGAAAGGATAGAAAGAGAAGTAGGAAACAGAGGGAGAAGAGAAGAAAGGAAGAAAGAAAGGGAGGTAGGAAACAGAAAGGGAAGAGAAGAAAGGAAGAATGGGAGGGAGGGAGGAAATAGAGGGAAGGAGGGAAGAAAGGTAGGGAACAGAGATAAGGAAGAGAAGGGAGGAAGGGAGGGAGGAAACAGAGAGGGAGGGAAGGAAGGAAAACAGGGAGGGAGGGAGGAAAAGGGAAGGAGGGAAGAATGGTAGGAGACAGAGGGAAGGGAGGGAGGGAGGGAAGGAAGAAGAAAGGAAGAAAGGAAAGAAAGAAGGAGGAAAAAAGAAAGAAGCAGGAAACAGATGGGAGGAAGATAAGAAAGGAAAAAAGGAAGCATAGAAACAAGGGAGGAAGAGAAGAAAGGAAGAAAGAGAAAGGAAGGAGGAAACAGGGAAGGAGGGAAGAAAGGTTGAGGACAGAGGGAAGGAAAAGGAAGGAAGGAAGAAGGAAAGAAAGAAAGGAAACAGAAAGGGAAGGAAGAGAAAAAAGGAAGGAATCAGAGGGAAGGAGAAAAAGAAGAAAGAAAGGTTACTCTCTACTAACAGAGAGGGAAGGAAGAGAAGAAAGGGACTGTGTCTCTGAACCCACAGGCTGCCTTTAAGCCAGTCCCACTCTCTCAGCCTCAGAGGAAGACAAAGGCAAACCCCCTTTGGGTGAATCTTGACCAGAAAACTCTGTGAGAACAGGGAGGGTTCTTTGCCTCCCTAGGAGGCCAGAATTGCCCCCAGTGACATCCCTCTGCGGCTTAAAAGCACATGCAGCATGTAAACAATCCAATTACCCAGATGGGTTTCTAAATGATCGCCTCTACGGGAATCAGCGAAGCAACCCAGCTGCATTCTCAGCAAGAGGTCACTTCAGTTAATCTTCCAAGGGCCTCTCTCTTTTCTTTGCCAAGGAGGCCTCCGTTCCAAAGAGAAATCCAGCTGTGTCCATCTGTCTGAGCCTTAGGGTGCATCTCCACTGCAGAATTAATGCAGTTTCGGGCCATTTAAACTGCCACAGCTCAACCCTCTGGGATCCTGGGAGTAGTTTTACTAGCTCTTTAGTCCTCTCTGCCAAAGGGTGCCAAACTGCAACTCCCAGGATCCCATAGCATTGAGCCATGGCAAACCACAACTCCCAGGATTTCATAACATTCAGCCATGGCAAACTACATCTCCCAGGATGTCATAGCATTGAGCCATGGCGAACTACAACTCCCAGGATCTCATAGCATTGGGCCATGACAAACTACAACTCCCGGGATTTCATAGCCTTGAGCAATGGCAAACTACAACTCCCAGGATTCTGTAATATTGGGCCATGGCAAACTACAACTCCCAGGATCCCATGGCATTGAACTATGGCAAACTGCAACTCCCAAGATCTCAAGGCATTGACACATGGCAAACTAATACTCCCAAGATCCCACAGCATTGAGCCACAGCAAACCACAACTCCAAGGATCCCACAGCATTGAGCCATGGAGAACTGCAACTCCCAAGATCCAACAGCATTGAGCCATGGCAAACTACAACTCCAAGGATCCCACAACACTGAGCCACAGCAGTTCAAGTGGCATCAAACTACATTAATGTTTAAGTGCAGATGCATTCACAGGTGCTGGAAGCCTTCTCAAGGGGAAAACCTAGGCTTTGTAGATAGTAAACACATATATTGACAAAGGCTTATGAAGTGTCTTTGTACCCAGCTGCATTCAATGTCATTTCCAGGGAAAGGAAATCCAGCATAATATTATCTACAGCCTGTATTCTGAGCACTATTTGCTTTGCGCAGTAAGGCAGTTTATGCTATATATTTTTGCAAGCAAGGGAAGGAAAATCTGGACTGGGTTCAAATCCTCGCCCATGTGACCCCATTTGCGTAGGGACGAAAAATATGCCAGGCATGAAGTCAGATGAGTCCGAGAGGGAAGGGCCCAATGAAAGCAAAGCACTCATAAGAACTTGCATTTAGGTTTTGCTTTCTCCGAAGTGGCAGAAATGGCTTGAATGCAAGCCAAACTGCAAAGCTTCTCTCCGGGTGCATCTACATTGTGGAATGAATGCGGTTTGGCACCCCTTTGACTGTTACGGCTCAATGCGATGGAGTGATGGGAGTTGTAGTTTTCCATGTTCTTGAGCCTTCTCTGCTAAAGAGCAGGTTGCTGCCTCATCAAACTACAAATCTCAACACTCTACAATATTGAGCCATGGCAATCAAAGGTGGTGCGAAATGGCATCAATATCAACTGCCATGACCCAATGTTTGGTAATTGTTGGAGTTGTAGTTTTCTAATGTCTTCTTCCTTGTTTATTGGTGCCTCGCTAAACTACAACTCCCATGAACCCCATTGCATTGAGCCATGGCAAAGTGATATCCAACTCCTTTCATTCTACAACATCCGTCAATTAACTTTTGTTAATATTAAATACTAACCCAGTCCTTAAATCATGAAATAATTAATGAATGGCCAATCAATTATTGATTATGTGTTGTCAAAGGCTTTCATGGCCAGAGTCACTGGGCTGCTGTGAGTTTTCCAGGCTGTACAGCCATGTTCCGGAAGCATTCTCTTCTAATGTTTCGCCCACATCTATGGCAGACATCCTCAGAGGTTGTGAGGTCTGTTGGAAACAAGGCAAGTCAGGTTTATATATCTGTGGAACTCAGAAATGCTTGGACCACTCTAACAACCACTATGTCAAACTACACAGAGAAGCAAGTAAAATCCACAAGCATGTGGACAAATTCAACAGAAAGGAGAAAACCATGAAAATGGACATCTGGCTACCAGTATTAAAAAATGCTAAAATCAGGACAGTACAGAAAGAACAACATTCAAAAAACAGGAGAATTCCAGACTGGAAACAATTGGGGCCAGCTAACACCTCCCAACAAAGGATTCCCCTGCCAGGAAGCAGACAGGCTTCGAAGCTGCAAGGCCATTCAATGCTAATCAAGGTTGCCAATTGCAACATTCACACTTGCCTCAAGCAGACAAGAGTTCTTTCTCCCACACTGGACATGATTCCACAGATATATGAACCCCACTTGCTTAGTTTCCAACAGACCTCACAACCTCTGAGGATGCCTGCCATAGATGTGGGCGAAACGTCAGGAGAGAATGCTTCTGGTACATGGCCTTACAGCCTGGAAAACTCACAACAATATAGCACTGATTATGCTTATCAATAACGACAGGTGGTTGTTATCAATGGGGGTGGGTTGTGCTTTTTAAATCACGTTATGTTTCCACCCTTTTTCGCTACTGTGATCATTTTGCCTTTTTTGTAAACTTTTTGTCTCTTATATTTTGTTTTTTAACAAAATAGCATTGTTTTAAAAACACGTTTAACCCCTTGTATCCAATAAGGAGGAGCAGGTGATGTTTTGAGAATTTTTTATTTTATATTACTCCAGTTTTCATTTGTCCCGCTGATTCATTTCCTGTTTTCGGAAGAATTCTCCATAGCGGCGCTTGAAATATATATTTGCAGATCCTGCTGAAAACTTTATGAGGCTCTGACGCCCTGGGAAAACACTGCATTGGAAAGAAAGATGGGGCAGCTGCATGCAGACGCATCTACACTGTACATTTAATGTAGTTTCGTATCACTTGAACCGCCATGTCTCAATGCTATGGAATCCTGATAGTTGTAGTTTGAACTCTTTTTTGCACAAAAAAAGGCCCAAGACTTGATTGCATCTTATTGAACTGGATTATAGGAGTCTGCACCACCATATAATCCAGTTCAATGCAGTCAATCTGCACTCTGAAACTGCATTATATGGCAGTGTAGATCCAACCTCAAAGTGGTGCCAGGCTGCATTCATTCTGCAGTGTAGATGCACTGTAGTTTTCCTCTTTCGCCATTTATCTCCCCCAATTTATGGCTTGTGTTTAATAGGCCCCAATAATAAGCGGTCTTCATGAACATCATTGCGTTACCTTTAAGGAGATCAATAAAAACAACATTTCTAAAGAGAGTAATGATACATAACAAAGAGAGAGAAAACAAACAAACAAAACCCAATAAAACCAAGTACCAAATCATTTCGGCTTCAGCCCCCAGAAGATATAGATTTCTCATTTGAATTGCAGAAACGTTCAGCTAACTCCTTGATCGATTTCTATTTGTTTTGCCAATTCATTTATTCGATTTCGCAAATCAGTCCCATCGAGATGCATTTTACCCATTAAACAAATATGTATAGATATATATTTGGTGACTCTATACTGTAGAATGAATGCTCTACCTTAAATGCCCTGGCTCAATGCAATTTCTTAAGGTCTTCATCATTCCTTCGCTGCCAGAGAGTGCGTCTACACCATAGAATGAGTGCAGTTTGATAGTACTCGAACTGCTATGGCTCAATGCAATGGGATGCTGGGAGTTATAGTTTCCTAAGGTCTTCAGCCTTTGGTGTCAGAAGGTGCATCTACACTATAGAATGAGTGCAATTTGATACCACTTGAACTGTCATGGCTCAATGCAATGGGATCCCGGAAGTTGTAGTTTCCCAAGATCCTGGGAGTTGTAGTTTCCCAAGGTCTTCAGCCTTTGCTGTCAGAAGGTGCATCTACACTATAGAATGAGTGCAGTTTGATACCACTTGCACTGTCATGGCTCAATGCAATGGGATCCCGGAAGTTGCATTTTCCGAAGATCCTGGGAGTTGTAGTTTCCCAAGGTCTTCAGCCTTTGCTGCCAGAAGGTGATTGTACGCTATAGAATGAATGCAATTTGATATCACTTGAACTGACATGGCTCAATGAAATTGGATCCTAGGAGCTGTAATTTCCCAAGATCCTGGGTGTTGTAGTTTCCCAAGGTCTTCAGCCTTCACTGCCAGAAAGCATGGCATACAAAGGAGTGGTAATGAATAATGTTCCACCTTTATTGTGTGCAATAAGGCCCTTTTTCTGTAGGAGTTGACCCATAAACATGGCTCATGCAATGCTTCAGGTGTTGGTTCCCAAGGGCAACGCAGGCAAGCTCCATGGAGAATTCTGCATTGACTTCCAACATATATTTATTTCCCAGTATGAGCCAAGGAGCAGCTGGTATTCATAAAAAGACGCAATTACAGCTTTGAAAACATGGTGTTATTTTTTATTTTTTTTAAAAAGAGGAAAAGAAAACCAAATAACAAAGAAACTCACTTAAGTTTGGAACCAAAAGCTATGTGCTTTGTCGCCGGGGAGTTCATGTTGATTTTATTTCCTCCAGAGAAATGCTGAAAAATTAGGATTGAGCAACAAGGGTACGTAAATAATGCAAGCACACACAAAAAACGGGGTGCATCTACATCGTAGAATTAATGCAGTCCGAAACTGCTTTAACTGCCGATATTCAATGCTATGGGATCCTGGGAGTTGTAGGTTGCACCTTTTGGCAGAGAAAAGGTAGTAAAAGTACAACTCCCAGGGCCCCATAGATTTCCCAGAAAAGCCAAAAGGCATAGTAAAACTACAATTCTCAGGGTACTATAGCTTTCCAAGAAGGCGGCAAAAGGCATAGTAAAACTACAATTCCCAGAGTCCCATGGATTTCCCAGAGAAGGTGAAAGGCACAGTAAAACTACATCTCCCAGGGTCTTTCACAGAGAAGGCAAAAGTAATAGCAAAACTGCAACTCCCAGGGTGTCATGGTTTTCCAAGAGAAGGCGAAAGGCATTGGAAAACTACAATTGAAAGGGTCCCATAGCACTGAGTCGAAGCGGTATCAAACCGCATCATTGCTACCGTGCAGACGCACCTTTTTCCTTTGGTATCTCAGCGGGTAACGAAACCGAATCCGAACAATAATGTCGGAACAAGCCCCGGGGTTTGTGTTATGCGAAACTCAAGCCTTGAGGTCATTCAAGAAGAAAGCCGTGCGTAATAAGGAGAAAAACTCTCCCAAAACAGAGGGAATAGAACACAAATCCTCCCTGAAGACAGAAGAAACAGAAGACGAAATGCTCCAAAGACAGAGAAAATAGACAATGAAGCAGGGCTTCAAGCAGAATGTACTTTTTCACCATTTCTTCAGGGAGCTTTCATCTCATATCCTATCTGTCTCCAAAGGGTGCATCTACACTGTATAGTTAATGCAGTTTGATGCTACTTTGACTGCCAGGGTGCAGTGCTATGGGATCCTGGGAGTTGTAGTCTCCCCAAGGCCATTGACCATCTCTGCTACAAACTACAACTCCCATGTTCTTCTTATTATGTTCTGATTAACTGTTGACGCTTTATTGCCTCTAGAGTGCAAAACAGAATTAATTCGTTGGAAAATTAGTCCAGTGCCAAATGGGAAGAAAAGGAGATTTAATTTGTAAGGCCTGGTATCTTTAAAAAGGAAGAAAAAACCCAAAAATAACCCACAACTCCCATTAAGATCAAAGGCCCAAACGACATCTGGGGACAAAGTGCTCGCTTTTATTTATGGAAAACACTTGTGGGTGTCACAAGGCTTAAACCATTTCTCCCTTCTTGGTATATCATAGAACGAGCGCTTCCAAGACTTCTGGTATTGGCAAACTATAAATCCCTGGATCCCATAGGGCAGTGGTTCTCAACCTGTGGGTCCCCAGGTGTTTTGGCCTTCAACTCCCAGAAATCCTAACAGCTGGTAAACTGGCTGGGATTTCTGGGAGTTGTAGACCAAAACACCTGGGGACCCACAGGTTTGAGAACCACTGCCATAGGGTTTCTGGCTCTGTAGTTTGGGGGAGTATATTAGTGAAGTCTAAGTACAGACCCTAGGAACCACTGAATGGCACTGTGGCAATCAAACTGGAACAAATGTGCAGTACGGATACACCTTATATATATCCCATATGATAAGATGGGTAACCCCAATGAGTTTGAGGATCCTACTGTCTGCTGGGAGTTGTAGTAGGCAAAGAAGGGCGAAGACCTTGCAAAACTACAATTCCCATGATTCCAGCTCAAGTGGCGTCCATCTGCATTAGTTCTCCAATGTAGATGGACTCTTTTGCGGCTCCGTTTCAGGGCAGGAAATTGGATCCGGTGCCCAGAAAATGGAAAGCCTTTATCACGCTATGTAACACTATTTTTGTTCCTAGGTTATAAATGTCACATCCTACGTGTTGCACTGAGAACTTGGAATTCCCATTTTCCCACCGTCATTGGCTCTGCCAATAATAATAATCATCATCATCTACCTGAAATTGCTGGGAGAAATCATCCGGAGTTTTGGAGTGCCAGAGATGATGCCCATCTACTATTCCATTTCACCTGATGCCAAGGAAGCAGTCCAACCTTTGAACTATTGTCTGAAGGCAGTGACGGACTGGAGGAGAGTGAACAAGTTGAAGCTCAATCCAGACAAGACGGAGGTACTACTGGGGTCTTGGAGGAGGTATTTGAGAACGACATTTCAACCTGTGCTGGATGGGGTTGCACTCCCCCTGAAATCTCAGTTTGGGGATCATCCTAGACTCCGCTTTACACCTGGAAGCCCAGGTGATGGAGGTGACTAGATTGGACTTCACACAGCTAAGGCTTGTGTGCCAACTGCACCCATTCCTGGAGACGCCAGACCTTTCCTCAGTGGTGCAGGCACTGGTTGCATCCAGACTGGACTATTACAAGGAGCTCTACACAGATCTGCCCTTGAAGAGCATCCAGAAATTGCAGTTAATTCAGAGAGCAGTGGCTAGACTGCTGACCCATACAAACTTCAGGGAGTGTACTACGCTTATCGTGAAGCAGCTCCATTGGCTGCCTGTCCAGTTCCGGGCTCAATTCAAGGTGCTGGTCATCACCTATACGGCTTCAATCCAACCTACCTGGAACACTATATCCCTCAATATATCCCAGGGTGCAAACTTTGATCAAGTGGGGAAACTCGAATCAGTACAGGAGCCCCCACCCCCACCCCCCAGTATGCATTGCCATTTATGCCATAACTAGAGAAGACTCCTTCTCCATTGCAGCCCCAACCCTCTGGAACTCCCTCCCTAAGAACTAAGGGCTACTATATTTTTGAGTTGTTGGTGGTTTTCCGGGCTGTATGGCCATGTTCTAGAAGCATTCTCTCCTCACAACTTCTGAGGATGCCTGCCATAGATGCAGGCAAAACATCAGGAGAGAATTCTTCTGGAACATGGCCATACAGCCCAAAAAACCTACAACAACCCAGTGATTCCGGCCATGAAGGCCTTTGACAATACATACTCCATCTTTGCTCAGCTTTACGAAGGGGGTCAAGACTTTCTCCCTATTTTTGCAATCGCAGACTCTAAGATGTTCTGGGGAGGTCCTGCCTCTGTCTTTGGTGGGGACGAGGGAGAGGGCTTTCTCGGTGGTGCCCCCCCAAGCTCTGGAACTCTCTCTGCAGTGAGATTAGACTGGTGCCCTCCCTGTCCACTTAAAAAGGTGGATGTTCTACTGTGTCTTTTGATTAAACAGTTCACTAAATCAGTGTTTCCCAACCTTTTTTGAGCCGCGGCACACTTTTAACATTAAAAAAATCCGGGGGCACACCACCAACCAAAATGACACAAAATGACACTCTAACACAGTAAAGAACGCCTGGGGCTTGGTGGCCTGCTGGGAGCAGCTGCTGGGAGTGCCAAAGCTGGGGAGGGGCGGAGCCAGGTTGCGCCATGCTCCACCCCCTACCCCTGGCTTCACCTCTCCCAGCAGCTGCTCCAGCCTTGAGGGGGCAGTGCCAAGCCAGCGGTGCCAGAGCCAGCACAATGCTGGCTTGGCACTGTCCCCTCAAGGCTGGAGCAGCTGCTGGGAGTGCTGAAGCCGGGGGAGGGGGCAGAGCCAGGCCGCACCATGTCCCGCCCCCTCCCCCCAGCTACAGCTCTCCTACAGCCACGCCATGCCCCACCCTCTCCTCCCAGCTTCAGCTCTCCTACAGAGGAGGAGCATGAGCGGTGGATGGGCTTCAGTGGGCAGGGCTCCTCCTCCACGTGGCTTCAGCGAGCGAGGGACGAGAGTCATGGTGGGAGTCATGGAGGATTGGAGGCTGGCTGGGGAAACGGCCGAAGGAGGCGGCGCCCCGGTCCCTTCTTCTTTCTTCACCACTGCCCGGCCCTTCCTCCTCCCCCAAGCAGCAGTAGTTCGGCAGGAGGGGGGAGGAAGGGGCCAGAGAGCTTTTCTCGCGGCACAGCAGGAGGTCCGTCATGGCACACTAGTGTGCCACGGCACACTGGTTGAGAAAGACTGCACTATATAACACACACACCCCGCCCCGCCCCCAGAGCCATAACCCAATATCTGGCTCCTGCACGTTACCACTGCTCCCTGCCCTATAGATATAGCGTTCTAATCGACATTGCCCTTCTAACCTTAACTATCATCTGGCTCCTGCACTTTTTTCACCTGCCCTGTCCTGCAGCCACAACTTTACTGCACAAGCCCCTGCCCGCCCGAGTCCAGTATTTGATAACTATGTCAGTCTATGGGTTGATTGATATGGTCATTTTATGTTAGATTGTTTTATGACCGAAAGGTCGCAGGATCGAATCCAAGGAGCGGCATGAGCTCCCGCTGTCAGCCCCAGCTTCTGCCTACCTAGCAGTTTGAAAACATGTAAATCAATAGGTACCGCTCTAGCGGGAAGGTAACGGCACTCCTTGCAGTCATGCCGGCCACATGACCTTGGAGGTGTCTATGGACAATGCCGGCTCTTTGGCTTAGAAATGAAGATGAGTACTGACACCCAGAGTCGGACACGACTGGACTTAATGTCAGGGAAAAACCTTTACCTTTACTATTGTTTTTTATGTTGTTTTTACAGATGTTATTGTGCTATGTTTTAATTCTGTTTTTGACTGGACTTGTCCCCATGTAAACCACCCCAAGTCTCTTCGCCCTCCTCTTCAATGACGAGGAGGGTGCCTAGATGATCAAATGTCTGGAGAACACGCCCTATGAGGAGCAGCTTAAAGAGCTGGGCATTTTTAGCCTGCAGAAGAGAAGGCTGAGAGGAGACATGATAGCCATGTATCAAGATGTGAGGGGAAGTCATAGGGAGGTGGGAGCAAGCTTGTTTTCTGCTGCCCTGGAGACTAGGATGCGGAGCAATGGCTTCAAACTACAGGAAAGGAGATTCCACCTGAACATGAGGAAGAGCTTCCTAACTGTGAGAGCTGTTCAGCAGTGGAACTCTCTGCCCCGGAGTGTGGTGGAGGCTCTTTCGATGGAGGCTTTTAAACAGAGGCTGGATGGCCATCTTTTGGGGGTGCTTTGAACACGATTATCCTGCTTCTTGGCAAGGGGTTGGACTGGATGACCCACGAGGTCTCATCCAACTCTATGATTCTATGGAGGCAGGATACAAAAATAAAGTTATTATAATAATTATTATCATTATTTGAAACACAACAAGATGAATTCACAGCAGACAAGATCACTCTGCTGGCTGTTGTATTGGATCACACGTCGGACACTTCCCAAGTGCCTAGGACTCTGTGATGTATCGGCGAATAATGCGTGCAGATCCCAGTAGGGTGGCCTTTTGCAGCTGGCAGATGGGAATTTTGTCAGCGCCGATTGTGTTTAAGTGCAGGCCAAGGTCTTTAGGCACTGCACCCAATGTGCCGATCACCACTGGGACCACCTTGACTGGCTTGTATTATTATTATTATTATTATTATTATTATTATTATTTAGCAAGGTCTTTAAATTGAGCCATGGCAGGAGTTGGGGATTTTATGATCGGGATGGAGGAGGGATACTTGGGGGGGGGGGGGATATGCTTTTAACTGAAATGTGAGATTTTATTGATTGTTGTTGTATCATGGTTTTATCTATTTGGTTCTCCTGACCGAAAGATTTTTTTTTTTTTTTTTTTTTTTTACAGGTGCAGCGGTTGAGCTTTATTGGAACAGGTAAAGTGGGGGAGGCTGCTCCCTAGCGAATCCAGAGGCCCAAAGCCTTTACTTGACCTTCTTCTTGGGGCGCAGATTGTTGGTGTGGCCGCACTTCTTCTTGCGGCAGTTGACAGCCCGGGGATGCAGGCGGGCATAGCATTTGCGGCAAATCATCTTGTCGCAGTTGTATTTCTGGGCCAGCTGGCGGAGGGAAGGCTCGATGATCCCGCCGCGGAGACGCAGCACCAAGTGGAGGGTGGACTCTTTTTGGATGTTGTAGTCTGAGAGAGTGCGCCCATCCTCCAGCTGCTTCCCTGCAAAGATCAGACGCTGCTGGTCGGGAGGGATCCCTTCTTTATCCTGGATTTTGGCCTTGACATTTTCAATGGTGTCACTGGGCTCCACCTCCAAGGTGATAGTTTTGCCCGTCAGGGTCTTCACAAAGATCTGCATGATGGTTACTCAGTCTCACCTTCCACGCGCCTCCTCGCTTCTCCTCACCGATCCTGACCGAAAGATTTTAATGTTTTTATCCTGTTTGTAAGCCGCCTTGGGTCCGCGTTGTGGAGGAAGGTGGGAAAATAAATAAATAGTTTATTAAACTGAAAAACTTTGTTTCTGCGGGACGTCCTGCAGTATATTTCGTTCTAGTTTTTCAATGACGATCCATTGAGACTCAACCAATTCAACCTAAATGAAGTTTTTGGAGTAGAACAGCTACTTTCCAAGTCAGGACCGCACAATTAAACGGGAAACAACACTTTCAAACCAGGAACGGAAAATGTTTTCACATTTTGTTACATCATGTTATCAGAGCAGGACAGGATTCCTCGTCGGGGTTTTATCTCAAAGCGTTCCTGGCCTTATCTCCAGAGCAAGAAGAACGTTGCAAAGAGGGGACAAAGCATTTTGGAAGACTTTGGTGCATCGACCTCGCGGCATGAGTGCAATTTGACACCCATTTAACTATGAAATCCTGCAAATTGTAGTTTTACAAGGTCTTTAGCCATCCCGGCCGTACTACAACTCCCCGTATTACATAACACTGAGCCATAGCAGTTCATTTGGTACAGAATCATAGGAGTTGTAGCTTGTACTCTTTTTGTCAACAAAGGCATTAACACAGTTTGACACTTCGAATGCTATTTGGGTGGGAAACATAGTTTCTGTGCCATCCAAGTCTTTTCTACATTACAGAATTGCATCAGTTCGATACCACTTCAATTTCAGGATGCTGGGATTTGTAGTTTGATGAGGCTCAACTCCACTCAAAGCTAGTTACACCAGTGTTTTTCAACCTGGGAATCAGAACCCGGGGGGAGGGATCACCAAACACCATCAGAAAACACAGTATTTTCAGTTGGTCATGGGGGTTCTGTGTGGGAAGTTTGGTGGGGTTCAGAATGCTCCTTGATTATAGGGGAACTATAAATCCCAGCAGCTACAACTCCCAAATGTCAATGCCTATTTTCCCCAAACTCTACCAGTGTTCACATTTTGGCATATTGAGTATTCATGCCAAGTTTGATCCAGGTCCATCATTGTTTGAGTCCACAATGGTCTTTGGATGTAGGTGAACTACAACTCCAAAACTTAAGGTCAATGCCCACCAAACCCTTCCAGTATTTTCTGTTGGTCATAGGAGCTCTGTGTGCCAAGTTTGGTTCAATTCCATCATTGGTGGAGTTCAGAATGCTCTATAATTGTAGGTTAACTGTAAATCCCAGCAACTATAATTGCTAAATGTCAAAATCAATCCCTCCAACCTCACCAGTATTTGGGTGTATCGGGTATTTGTGCCAAATTTGGCCCACTGAGTGAAAATACATCCTGCATATCAGATATTTACATGATTATTCATAACAGTAGCAAAATTACAGTTATGAAGTACGTAGCAACGAAAATAATTTTATGATTGGGGGTCACCACAACATGCGGAACTGTATTAAGGGGGCATGGCATTGGCAAGGCTGAGAACCACTGAGACACACCAAACTTCAAACCCAAGAGTCCACATTGCAGATTGCATCCGTTTTATACTGCTTCAATTTTAGGATGCTAGGATTTGTAGTTCGGTGGGGGCCAACTCCACTCACAACCTTCCCAAACTACAAATTCCAGGAGTCTGTGGTTGGATCTACACTGCCATATAATGCACTTTGAAATTGCATTATATACTCAGTGCAGACTCATATAATATAGTTTGGACTGCACTACTCTGCCTATTACCAAGGCAGTTGATGTGGGATCTGAATGCTTTGATTCTCTAATTTCCACTTTTCAATGTGGAAGAAAAAACAGCCTTTAGAAACAGAGCAACCTTTTGTTCCTCTTCTCGCACCTCTGCAAAGTAGAACTTTCACCAGGGAAAGAAACTGTAGATCACAATGACTTCCTTATGGGGGGGGGGGGGGGAATGAGTTTTTGGGTGATTTTTGCCTTGTCTTGGATCAAGTTGGACTGGATTCCCTTGCAACAATTATATTTATTTTCCCCCCTGGCAAACGGCAGGAACAGCATTAATCTCTGCTCTGCCTGCTAAAATAAAAACCGAGATAACAGAGAACTTGCCCTTCGAAGACAGAGTTCTAGTTTTTTTCTTTTTTCCTCTGACCTAAAAAGAAGTAAATGGGCGCGGCAAAAGATACATATTAAGGAGGAGACTTTGGATGTGTCTGCACTGCAGAATTATTGCGGTTTGATACCGCTTTGACTACAACGGGACAATGGGAATTGTTGCAGGGCCCTCTTTGGTAGAGAAGGGGAAAGACGAAAGATATCCCTGCGACCGCCATGGCGCAATGCAATGGGATAATGGGAGTTGTAGTTTTGAAAAGTCTTGCACCAACTCTTCCAAAGAGGGCAAACTACAACTCCCAGGGCCCAATCACATTGAGACAGGAGGCATTTCAAGTGTCAAACTGCATCCATTCCACAGTGTAGACCAGGCATGGGCAAACCTTTGCCCTCTGAGTGTTTTGGACTTCAACTCCCACAATTCCTAACAGCCTCAGGCCCCTTCCTGAGGGGGGAAACTACACCCAGAGGGCCAAAGTTTGTCCATGCCTATACTAGACGCATGCAAAGTTTCCAACCTTGGAACGGAGCCCAGGACTAAGAACTATATTTCTTTCCTCTCCTCTTGGGATCCAGTCCTGCCAACCCTGCTTGGAATCATACAAAACATAGTTTTATTCCTCCTTCGGGAATCTTGTTTTGAACTTCCATTTCCAAACGCCCCGCAACTAAATCTGACTTTATTAAGTTTCCATCACTAGGAACACCAGGCTCTTTCTTGCAAATCTCCGGAGACCTGGATATATAGCCATTAATGGGTTTTTCGCCCCCTTGAAATGGGGAATTGGCATAGAATGCAGTTTAATTGCAAATACTCATGCCATGCACTTTATTTGCAAAGACTCCTGTCATGCACTTTAATTGCAAAGATGCATAGAATGCAGTTTAATTGCGAAGACTCCTGTCATGCAGTTGAACCGCATTGACTCACAGTATAGGAGTCTACACTGATCATATAATTCTTAACCCCATTGAACTCGAGTGTAGGGCCCCAGGTAGAGGAGGCTATGTATTTTGTAAAGCTACAACTCCCAGGGTCTCATAGCACGGAGCCATGGCACTAGAAGTTGCATCGAACTGCATTCATTCTACAGTGTAGATGTAGCCCTAGAGCAGCGTTTCTCAACCTGGAGGTCAGGACCCCTGAAGGGGTCGCGAGGGGGTTTCAGAGGGGTCACCAAAGACCATCAGAAAACCTATATTTCTGATGGTCTTAGGAACCCCTTTGGCAGAGAAGGCTGAAGATCTCTCCGCCTGTCCTTCTCTTCCTTTTTGGAAACAGACAGCAAATCCTCCCACCAAAACCCCTCCTCAGGCCTCTCACCCAAGGGAGGGCTGTTTCTGAGACTCCAAAACATCCAGAGGGCCGAAGTTTGCCCATGCTTGTACTAGACGCACCCAGGGAGGGGAAAGAAGGTGTGCTCGGTGCATGGTAGCAAGGTGCACATGTGCGTACAAGACTGGAGGGAGGCTCGCACCAGCAAGTCCCTTCAAGGCATAGGAGTTCTGTGTGGGAAGTTTGGCCCAATTCTATCATTGATGGGGTTCAGGATTCTCTTTGATTGTAGGTGAACTATAAATCCTAGCAGCAGCAACTCCCAAATGACAAAATTAACCACCACCACCCCTAACCCCACCAGTATTCAAATTTGGGCATATCAGGTATTTGTGCCGAATTTGGTCCAGTTAATGAAAATACATCCTACATATCAGATATTTACATGGCGATTCAAAACAGTAGCAAAATTAGAGTTATGAAGTAGCAGTAGAAGGGGGTCACCACAACATAAGAAACTCTATTAAGGGGTCGCGGCATTAGGAAGATTGAGAAACACTGCTCTAGAGAAAGCAATGGACCACGTTACGTTCTCGGGCTGTAATTCAGCATAACATATGAAGCTCCTAATGCCGGCTTAATAGCTCTAAACCCTTCTTGATAGACTCTGATTAAAAGCCTCTCCAAAAGCCAAATGTGAAAGAGAGTTGGAGCCCACAAAGACCTGCAATGCGCCAGTGGACGAATGGCCAGAGCTGATAAGCACATAATGGGAAGCGTTGCTGCAAAACAGTCAACTTTCCTTACAGTATTTTAGGGATTTATTTAACTGATACAGTACAACCTCCTTCTCCACAGGATATATGTCCTTAAACTTGCCGTGGACGCAGGGCTAATCCTGCAAGGGAGATGTTTCCATGTCCAGGGATCTTTCGCTTGAAATCCGCCGCTGACCTCTGGGCCGAGCGCCTAAAGCTCTTTGGCCACTTTGTCCGGGGGCTTTGCGCTCCTCAGGCCTCCTTTGCTGGAAAATCCCCCCTCCCAGGCCCCGACGAAGGAGGCTCAGCGCTCTCAAATGACCCACTAATACCCACGTTTAATGGGGTTTACGGGAAAGGATTTCCAGCCCAGCGCACTCCAGGCACGTCCGAAAGTGGCCCCGGGAAGCCACCAAGGAGGCGTCCGCACTGCGGAACGAATGCAGTTTGACACCACTTTCATTGATGCTATGAGGCCCTGGGAGTTGTAGTTTCCACTCTTTGGCAGAGGAGGCATGTGTGAATCTGGGAGAGTTGGTTGCTTCCACACTGCCCATAGAATGTACTGAACTGCATTACGAGGTCGATGCAGAACCCTATAATGCACATTGAATTGCAATATAGGGTTCTACATTGACCATATAATGCAGATAGAACTCCATTATAGTGTTCTATACTGGCCACATAATACAGATTGCATTGAACTCCATTATAGGGTTCTATACTAACCATACCATACAGGTTGAACTGCACTGAGCTCCATTATAGCATTCCATACGGAGTATATCATAGTTTGAACTCCATTATAAGGTTGTGCACTGTCCATATAATACAGATTATAGGATTCTAGTCTGACCATATAATGTGGACAGAACTCCACCATTGGGTTCTATACTGACCATACAATGCAGACAGGACACCATTATAGGGTTCTACACTGGCCATAACATACATTGGACTACATTGAATTCCATTATAGGGTTTTATACTGACCATATAATGCAAATAGAAATCAATTCTTGGGTTCTTTGCTGACCACATAATACAGATTGCAATGACCTCCATTATAAGGTTCTATACTGGCCATATTATACAGATTGATCTACAATAGGGTTCTATTCTGACCATATCGTAAAGACTGAAATCCACTGACCTTTATTATAGGGTTCTATACTGACCATATAATACAGATTGAACTGCATTGAACTCCATTATAGGGTTCTATTCTGACCGTATAATGCAGACAGAACTCCATTATAGGGTTCTGCACTGACCACATAATACAGAGTGTATTGAACTCCATTATAAGGTTCTATACAGATTGAACTGCATTCAGCTTCATTATAGAATTCTATACTGACCATATAATGCAGACTGAACTTCATAATAGGGTTCTACATTGATCATATCATACAGATTGAACTGCATCAAACTCGATTATAGGGTTCTATTCTGACCATATAAAGCAGATAGAACTCCATTACAGGGTTCTATACTCACCATATCATACATTGGACTACATTGATCTCCATTATAGGGTTCTCCACTGACCATATCATACAGATTGAACTGCACTGAACTCAATTACCGTCATTAGACCCTGCGGTTCCCTCCAACTACCGCCCAGTGTCGAATCTTTCGTACCTGGGCAAGGTAGTTGAGAGGACAGTAATGGAGCAGCTGCAGTCCTTCCTAGATGATGCAACATGGCTAGACCCCTTCCAGTCCGGCTTCCGTTCGGGGCACGGGACGGAGACGGTTCTGGTCTCCATCACAGACCAACTCCGCTGCCAGCCCGACCAAGGCGGGTCTGCGCTGCTCGTGTTATTGGACCTCACGGCAGCATTTGACACGGTCGACCACAATCTATTGACCCACCGCCTGGCCATGGCTGGAGTGAGGGGGACAGCCCTAAAATGGCTGACCTCCTTCCTCCACCAGCGGTCTCAGCGTGTGAGGAGGGGAGGGGTGGTCTCCGAGAGCTCCTCATTAGTTTGTGGAGTCCCGCAGGGGGCCATCCTCTCCCCTCTGTTATTTAACATCTACATGCAGCCGCTTGCACAGCTGGTGCGGAGTTATGGGCTGGAGTGTCACCAATATGCGGATGATACCCAGCTCATTCTGAGGATGGAGGGCAGGCCGGGATCCGTCCCCGATAATTTCCAACATTGCCTCGAAGCCGTTACTGGATGGCTGCGAGCCAGTAGGTTGAGGGTGAATCCGGCGAAGACGGAGATCTTGTGGCTGGGCCGCCCGGGTGGGGTAGATGTCCAGCTTCCGACCCTGCACAGTGTGGCGTTATGCATCTGGACTCCCAGCTGACCATGGAGGCCCAGGTCTCTGTGGTCAGCAAGGTGGCCTTTTTCCATCTCCGACAGGCAAAGAGGCTGGCCCCCTATCTCTCCCGGAACGACCTCGCCACGGTGATCCAAACCACGGTCATCTCAAGACTAGATTACTGCAACGCGCTCTACGTTGGCCTTCCTCTGTCGGCGATCCGGAAGCTCAAGCTGGTGCAGAACACTGCCGCCCGGCTCCTGTCTGGCTCCCCAGCAGGTTGCCATATAACACCTGTCTTGCAGGATCTGCACTGGCTGCCAATTGAGCACCGGATCGCCTTCAAAGTGTTGGTTCTCACCTTTAAGGCCTTACACGGTCTGGGGCCAGCATATCTGAGGGACCGTCTCACTCCATATTGCCCTTTGAGATCACTGCGGTCCGAGGATGCCAACTTCTTGGAGGTACCTTCGGCGAAGCTGGCACGGTTGACATCCACCCGCCGGAGGGCGTTCTCTATCATAGCTCCCACGCTGTGGAACGCCCTCCCGGCTGAAATTCCGGGAATGAAGGACCTGCTCCCGTTCAGACGAGCTTGTAAAACCTATTTATTTAGGCAGGCTTTCGATGGGTAGGCCCGTGCGTTCTTGATTGTGCCACTGCTTCAATTGTGCTTCTGTTTTTATTGTGTTGCTCTGTTTTTTAACTGCTTTTATCGCTTTGTATTTTATTGTGCCTTCGGCTCTTGTAAGCCGCCGCGAGCCTCCGGGAGTCGGCGGCATAGAAACCCAAATAAATAAATAAATAAATAAATTATAGGACTCTATTCTGACCATATCATACAGACTGAACTCCATTTAACTTGATTATATGGTTATATACTGATCATATCATATATTGGACTACATTGATAGTCCACTGACCATATAATACAGATTGAACAGCATTTAACTCCATTGAACTCAATTATAGGGTTCTATTCTGACCATATAATGCATTATAGGGTTCTATACTGACCATATCATACATTGGACTACATTGATCTCCATTGTAGGGTTCTATTTTGACCATATCATACAGACTGAACTCCATTGAACTTCATTAGAGGGTTCCATATGACCATATAATACAGATTGAACTCAATTGAATTCCATAATAGGGTGCTATACTGATCATATAATACAGATTGAACTGCATTGAACTCCATTATAGGGTTTTATACTGACCATATCATGCAGACTGAACTCCACTGAAATCCATTATATTATAGGGTTATATATTGACCCTATAATAGATTGAACTGCACTGAACTCCATTATAGGGTTCTATTCTAACAATATAAAGCAGATAGAACTCCATCATAGGGTTCTATACTGCCCATATCATACATTGGACTACATTGATCTCCATTAGAGGGTTCTCCACTGACCATATCATACAGATTGAACTGCATCAAACTCCATTATAGGGTTCTATTCTGACGATATCTCTCTGGCATTACTTCGCAAACGAAGATTCTTAACCCCATTGAACTCGATTATAGGGTTCTATTCTGAACATATAATGCATTATAGTGTTCTATACTGACCATATCATACATTGGACTACATTGATCTCCATTGTAGGGTTCTATTCTGACCATAGCATACAGATTGAACTCCATTGAACTTGATTATAGAGTTCCATATGACCATATAATACAGATTGAACTGCACTTAACTCCATTATAGGGTTCTATACTGACCATATAATACAGATTGAACTGCACTTAACTCCATTATAGGGTTCTATACTGACCATATAATACAGATTGAACTGCACTTAACTCCACTATAGGGGTTTACACTGACCATAGAATGCAGCTCATATTGCATTCTATGGTTAGTCAATGTAGAACCAGCCCCCAAACCTTTGGGCCTGAGGTCTAGCAGCATGATTTTGCAAAATAGTTCAGGCACGTGCTTCCTTCGCCAATAGGAAGAGCCCCCTTCTCTCTCTGGATAAAAGAATGAGGTCTCCCTTTCTTCTTGTCCAGAAACCCAAGGGCCCCACGACGGAACAAAAGCCCAGGGCCCATCCCATCCTGATGCTAATCTGGCTTTGTGTTCCACTAAAAATACACCAGCGGAGAGGAAATTTCTGCTCCTGGGTGGGTCCCTTTCCTTCCCAGGAGGGGCTTCCTGTCAAAAACAGCCTCGGGCGTTCTCAAGAAAAGGTTCCAAAATCCCAGAGAAATTTCAGGAGCAAGACAATAGGGTTCCCATTTGAACCCAGGTCTATCACTCGTTTCAACACAGCATCATAGAATCCTAGAGCTGGAAGAGAGACCCCACAAAGGTCATCCAGTCCAACCTCCTTCTGCTATGCAGGAGGATACCACCAAAGCCCTCCGAACAGATGGCCATCCATTCTTGCATGTGGTTGGAAATCTGGGGAAGAGCTAAAGGAGATGCTGGGAGACCCACCAATCTGCATCTACACTGTTGGAATTAATGCAGTTTTGACACCACTTTAATTGCCATGGTTAAATGCTATGGAATCGTGGTATGTGTAGTTTGATGAAGCACCAGCCCTCCTGGGCAGGGAACGGACAAGACCTTGAAAAACTACTACTCCCAGGATTAAACAGTAGTTAAAGTGGTTCTAAACAGCATTCATTCTACAGTGGAGATGCATCTTGAATCAAGAGATAAAAGCAGGATATCAACAAAGATCATCATCCTCCTCTCCATTGATAAACCCTTCTGCTCATTTGGACATTAAAAGAACACACTTCATTAGGTGCTTCTACGCTGTAGAGCTAATGCAGTTTGGTACCACTTTAACTGCAAGCGCTAAATGCTTTGGGATCCTCGGAGTTGTAGTTTTATAAGGTTATCATTATTTGCTATTGCATTATAATATAAATATGGCATAATTATATTATATAATTATATTTATTATTGTTATTGTTATTATTCCTAAGAGAATGTATAATAATTATTATTCCTTCTGTGCCAAACTACAATTCCCAGTATTCAATTGCATTGAGCTGGTGCTAAACTGTGTAGAAAAATAAAAATTGTGCTTTTTTTTAATGGAAGGAATTATTTCATCATCATCATCATTATTCTGTCTGTGCCAAACTACAATTCCCAGTATTCGATTGCTTTGAGCTAGGGCTGTTAACGTGATGCCAAATTGTAGACAAATGGAAGGAATGATTTTTTCTAGGCAAAGGATGCTTTTTTCCCCTTTTTCCTCTCTTCTCACTTTTCAAACTTTTCAAGAAACGGTAATCGGAGCTTCCTAAACCTGACCCACCCCTGACATTTCCCTGCATTTATGTGCAAGCTTTCAAAGCAGAAACAGGGCGGGGGGGGGGGGGGAGAGAGATGGAAATAAAGCAACCAACGTAACATGTTGACATTTTCAGGGCCGAACGCTTATCTGCATTTCTGGGAAAAACTTCTGCAAGAGGCAAAAAGCTGTATATAAGATACATCGGGTTATCAACAGAAACGCTCTGGAGGGCCTGTCTTGTCTCTTTTTTGTAAACTAATTAACTACAGAATATTTATGAATATCATGAACGTATTAATATCATAAACATTGTTAGTGTTATGCATTAAATGATATTAACATTGAGTGGCTATGAGTTTTCCGGGCTGTATGGTCATGTTCCAGAAGCATTCTCTCCTGATGTTCGCCTGCATCTATGGCAGGCCTCCTCAGAGGTTGAGGGGTCTATTGGAAACTAGGCAACTGGGGTTTATATATCTGTCCAGGGTGGGAGAAAGAACTCTGTCTGTTGGAGGGAAGTGTGAATATTGTAATTCACCAACTAGATTATTATTGAATAGCCTTGCACCTTCAAAGCCTGGCTGCTCCTTTGTTAGGAGGTGTTAGCTGGCCCTGATTGTTTCCTGTCTGCAACATTCACACTTGCCTCCAACAGACTTTATCCCACCCTTCCACATGCATATAAATCCCACTTGTTTCCAGTATCCAACAGACCTCACAACCTCTGAGGATGCCTGCCACAGATGTGGGCGAAACAGCAACCCAATGATTCTGGCCATGAAAGCCTTCGACAACACATTATTAGATTATGATTGTATCAATGTTATTAATACTATGAATATATTAATATTAACACTATGAATAATTGATATTAATATGATGAATTTGTTAATATTATTGATGCGATGAATTTATTAATATTATTATGGATTTGTCAATATTAGTAATATTAATGAATTTAGTAATATTAATATTATGAATGTATTAATATTACTTATACTATGAATGTATCATTATTATGAATATTTTTATCAACATTATTAATCACATAAATTTATTGATATTATTACTACTATTAAAATTATTAATTTATTAATATTATTACTATGTATTTATTCACATATTCTGCCCTCTGCCTGAGGATTTTGGGGCCATCAAAATCCATTTACAAGCACAATTCAAAACCAATTAAAGCAGTGATGACCTACTGTATGTGCAAATCCGATAAACTCAAAAACTTTTATAAAGGGTTTTCTAAACAATATCTGGTCAGTTGTTATTTCAGACTTAAAGGTTGTTGGGTTTTTTGTGAGGATGAGAGTGTGTGACTTGCTCAAGGTCACATAACAACAACAACATGTATTACCTGCTTATTTTAGGGGTGGTGCTGAATGAATGCAATTTGACACCATTTGAACTCCCGTGGCTCAATACTATAGCATCCTGGGAGTTGTAGTTTCCCTTGGAATCTGGTGGAAGCTACTTTCTTGGAGACTTTGAAACAGTGCTTTGATTGTGCTTTTCCTGCATAGTAGAAGAGGGTTGGAATGGATGGCCCTTGAGGTCTCTTCCAATTATATTATTCTATAATTCTGTGACAGTTCAAGTCTGCATTCATTCAAGACTCTAGATGCACCTTCAAGAGAGACGGGTAATAAAATTGTGGTGTCGTTGTTGTTATTAATATTTTACTAACACAAAATCACAGTATGTCACAGCAAACAAGATGTATATGCTGGATTTCGTATCAAAAAATCACAAGTCGAAGACTTCCCAAGCGTCTAGGACTGTGTGATGTATTTCTGGATGATGTGGGCAGATCCAAGTAAGGTGGCCTTTTGCAGTAGACAGATTATTATTATTATTATTATTATTATTATTATTTGGCCTTGAGCAAGTCTCACATTCTCAGCCTCAGGAAAAAAAACTAACCCATAAGTCCGAAATAACAACTGACCGGATATTGTTAAGACAACCCTACATGAAGTTTTTGAGTTTATCAGACGTGCCTAATGTGACCTTAAGTGAGTCACATACTCTCAGCCTTGGATAATCATGGCATCATTCAGAAACTTTGTCTAACCAGTGGCTCTCCTCCATGACTTATATATTTAAAACCTTTTCCATTTACGATTTCATCCACTCTGTGCACACCAAGATGGCACGGCCTGTATAAAAGCAATATGGATGTGGGATAACAGCACAGTGCGGGCACAAAAGGAGACAAAAGCACGCAGAAACTAGAAGCCACAAAATACCAGGCAAAATGCCCATCTCTAGCCAGCTCATCCTGACCTTCCGGCCGTTTTCCGAGCTGGAGCTGAGCTTGTGCCTCTTGAGGTGCCTCCCGCTGGGATCGGCTTGGGGCGTCCAGTCTGGGGCGTTATTATGACCACTGGGCGGCTGGGGCCCTGGGCTTTGGCCACCCGCTGCCAGGCCTGTCCGCGCCATCTCCTCTGTGCAGGTCAGCTGCTGGCTTCGGAGGAACTCGTCTGTCTCTTTGTCCACCACCAACAGGCAGGTCTCCGTTTCCAGCGCCTTGATCCGCTGCACCACCTGCAAGGGCCAAACGATGAAGAATGTAAACGACAACAACAACAGCCACATACTCCACACATTGGTGCGATAGGAAAATGCAATAGAAATAGACCTCACAACCTCTGAGGATGCCTGCCATAGATGCAGGCAAAACGTAAGGAGAGAATGCTTCTGGAACGTGGGCATACAGCCCAAAAAACTTACAGCAACCCTGCAAAAGAAGTTTTCAACAGACACCCAAAAAACAAAACAGTACCATCAGAACAAGTTGTGCTTGGCTGAAAACTTCTTACTAATTCAGTGGAAAATGTATTGATGAGAATGGAAATAAGAAGGAAGCAGAAGAAAACAGAAAGAAACTTCTGCCAGTTGTGGAAACTTTGTGGCCGATAAGAACGGGCTTAAAGAGAGAGCAATGATTCAGGACCTGTTGCCTGGGAAGAAACTTTGCACAATGGTGATCATTTCAGGGCCTTGTTGAGTCATCTGGGGGGGTGTCGGGGTCAACCCCTCCTGAATGTTTTTTTCTGGCTACAGGCCTGTGTCTATCATCCCTGAATCCTATATCTCGATCTCTCAATCTACCTATCTACTCTCTCTCTCTCAATCATATTTATCTATTTATCTTATCTATCACCTCTTTCTCATATTATCTACCATTTCTCTCTCAATCATATCTATCTTATCTATCTATCATTTCTCTCACACATATCTAATCTATCATCTCTCTCTCTCTCTCATAACTATCTTGCTTATCATTTCTATCAATCCTATCTTATCTATCTATCATCTCTCTCTCCCAATCATATCTAGCTATCTATATCTCATCTCCCTCTCTCAGTTATATCTATCTATCCATCTCTTTTGCTATTCATCCATTCATACATCATCTCCAGCTCCCCTTCTCAATTGTATCTCTCTATCTCTCTATCTATCTATCTAGCTAGCTTTAATCTCTTTCCCAATCCTATCTATCTACCTACTCTTTCTCAATCATATCTATCTATCCATCTATCATCTCCCTCTCTCCTTCTCAATTCTATCTGTCTGTCTATCCATCCATTTATCTATCCATAATCTCTCTCTCAATTATCAGTTTATCCATCCAAATATCATCCCCCGCTCTTAATTCTATCTATCCATCTATCATCTCTCTCAATCATATCCATCCACCCATCCATCTGTCATTCCCCCTTTCAGTTCTATCTATCCATCCATCATCTTTCTCTCAATCATATCCATCTATCTATCCATCCATCTACCAACTCCCTCTCCTTTATCAATTCTATCTATCTATCATCTCTCTTTCTGTCATATCTATGTATGTATGTATCTATTCCTCTACCTATCTCCTTCTCAATTCTATCTATCCATAATCTCTCTCTCAGTTCTCAATTTATCCATCCATATATCGTCTCCCTCTATCTATCTATCTATCTATCTGTCCTTTGGGTCTCCCTGGTAGAATGAGGGTGGATTGGATGGCCTTTCAGGTTTCCCTTCCAACTCTGGGATTTTATGATTCTAGGAGAAAAGGAGAACATGATGCTTAGTTGCTGAAAGAGCCAAGTTCCAAAACCTTTTCTACATCTATACTGTCAAATTAATCCAGCTTGGCACCACTTTAACTGCCAGTGGTTCAATGCCTTTGGCCTCCTCTATCAAATTACATATCCCATGTAACTTTCCCAAACTATGTTCTGAAATCCGGCATTGACTCTTCTCTTTATGGTGCCAGGTAGAGAATGTCTATTTCTATTTTCCCATCAAGCCCAGCATTATCTAGGTTTCCAATAAGTTCTGTTCATTATTCGCAATGACGCTTTCAATTGTGGGTTGCTTCTGACCATTGTTTCTGATAATTTTGCCCTGGAATAAGCCTTCCTAATGTAATGGGTGGAGTCTATATCCTTTTGGGGAAACCTTATAAATGAGTAAGCCTGTTTGGAACATTGCTTCGAGATTGGAGGACAACAACTCCCAGAATCCCCATCTAAGCCTGATGGGAGGCCCCCCAAAAGTAACTTTCCAGTGAGCTCTGCTTATGTCATGCAATCAGATGAGACGTTTCATGGGGAGACTGGGAGTTGTCGTCCTCAAACTTTGCAAACTTTGTGTTGTGGGAGTTATAGTCCTCCAAAAACACATGTGTCAATGAATGGACTGAAGAAATCAATTCTGAATAATGTTGCCTTACTAAGTGGGAGTTATAGTCCTCCACAAGGGATTCTGGGAGTTGCAGTGGGGAGAAAACAGCACACAAAGACAGGGGAAGGAGTTGTATTACGCCCAAAAGATTAAGGAAATATGCCTCTTAATCATCTTAAACCAGTTTGATTGGTTCGCCTTGGATTATTAGCCATCGCTTTCCACAATGAGTCATTCCTTCCTTCTCCAGTTGCCCTCTTTTGAGAAATGGGATATGTAGTGCACCCTCCCCATTCGCTGAGATGAAGGGGACATCTCTGAAGAATAAAATCTGCAAATGTGGCATTTAGGGGGTGAATAAATTATTTATTTATATTTAAAATATTGCAATAATATTGCAATAATATTTTAATAATATTGCAATAATATTTTAGAATAATATTAAATATTAAATTTATTAATTATTATTTTATTTCAGACTGACGAATGCAGCATACCACCCACCCACCCATCCCCAAAAAACAGCTGAACGAATTCATTCTGTTTGGAACCAGTTTAATTGCCCTGGCTCAATGATATCCAAGTTGCAGTTTGGGGAGGAACCAAAGAAAGTGGAAGGCTTTGGGAAACTACAACTCCCAGGATCCCCAATTGCATTGAGCCATGCCAACTGAAGTGGCAGCAAACTGCATTCATGACACTATATGTGGTCGCCTCAAACTCTGCAAATCACAACCTGCTCATTTCATTGCATTGAAATAGACCAGTTTCCCTGGCAGAGGCAGCAACAACTGCCCAAGAGTCCCATAATAAGGCCCTGTTTATCCAAAGTGGTATACAAACACCTACGCACAAAATAACACAGCAAGGAAGCAGCAACAACAACCGGGGAAGTCAACGGAAGCATAGGCCAAAGAAAGGGCAGGAGAGCAGGCTGCATTTTGGGAAAAGGTGGCCTGACACCCACGGATGCCTTAGGGTTGCCATAGGCGAGCACTGACTTCGTAGTCTTCTTTGCCTAAGAAAACATGACGAAAGCCATTGGGTTACCCTAAGCCAACAAGGACACATACAAAGCCAATGGATTTATTTGCATGGTTATTGAGGCAAGTGGAGCCTAAGAAAACCCAAGAAAATCGTACAAAGTGGCCTAAGGAAATCCTAAAAAAATGGCCTAAGGAGAACCTTAAACATTTCCTAAGGCCTTAAAAAAACACCTTGTACAGCAAGACTACTGACCGAAAGATCGGAGGTTTGAATTTGGGGAGTGGGGTGAGCTCCTATCTATTAGCTCCAGTTTCTCATGCGGGGACAAGAGAGAAGCCTCCCATAGGATGGTAAAACATTTGAGCATCCCCTGGGTAATGTCCTTGCAGACTGCCAATTCTCTCACACCAGTAGTGACTTGCAGTTTCTCAAGTTGCTCCCAACATGAAAAAAAAAACCTGCAAAATTCCCTTTAAAAGCCCTACAATATGGCCTAAGGAAGCCCTACAAAATAGCCCAAGGAAACCTTATAAAAGTAAATAAGGAAACACTGCAAAATTCCCTAAGAAAGCCCTACAAAATAGCCCAAGGAAACTCTATAAAAGTGCCTTAAAAACACTGCAAATTTCCCTTTAAAGGCCCTACAAAATTCCCTAAGAAAGCCCCAAAAATGACCTTAGGAAGCCCTACAAAACTCCCCAAGGAAGCCTTACAAAATTGCTTATGGAAACTCTACAAAATTCCCTTTAACAGCCCTACAAAATGGTCCAAGGAAACACTGCGAAATTCCCCAAGGAAGCCCTACAAAATGGCCCAAGGAAACCCTATAAAAGTGCCTATGGAAACACTGCAAAAATTCCCTAAGAAAGCCCTGCAAAATGGCCTAAAGAAGCCCTAAAATTCCCTAAGGAAGCTTTACATAATTGCTTATGGAACCCCCGCAAAATTCCCTTTAAAAGTCAAACAAAACAGCATAAGGAAGCCCTATGAAATGGCCTAAGGAATCTGCAAAATTCCCTTTAAAAGTCCTACAAAATGGCCTAAGGAAGCCCTACAACCCTCCCTAAGAAAGTCCTACAAAATTCCCAAAGGAAACCTGAGAAAACCCTGCACAGTTCATGTCAACATGCCCATAAACAAGGCAAAGGAGGTTTCTTGACGTAATTGTTAGGAAGGGCGAGTTGCCTTTGAGGCCGAGAGAGAGTGACTCCCGTCGGTCCACCATGCAGGCTTCCACAACCGAGCGGGGATTCGAACTCTGGCCTCCAAACACACAAAAGTCATAGACATAAGAAACACGAGTCTATGAAACCCCAATGCATTGCCTTGGGTGAGGCACACTTTCTCAGCCTCAAGGGGAAGCCAAAGGTCAATCAATCCTCCAAATAATTATTTCCAACCAAACTGTAGGAAAGGGTTCCTATAAATCAGGACCGGCAGATAAGAAACAACATTACACATCGATATCTATCTTTATCCCTTTAGAACCAATTATTATAAGGAAACTGATACAGATCTATACATAGTGTAGTTGCCATGACTCAATGTGATGGAATCCTGTCTGTTGCAGTTTTACAAGGCGTTTAGCCTCCTCTGGGCTGGCTGAAGAGTTGATGCATTTTGACAGTCTTTTAACTCAATGTTATGTCATCATTTGTAGCTGTAGTTTTTCGAAGTACCAGCCCTATTTAGCAAACTATAACTCCCGGGATCCCATAGCACTGGGCCATGGAGATTAAACCAGCGTCATAGTGCAGTCCTTCCATAGGGTAGATGCACCCAGAGAATGCTATATACCTCTTCCAAGTCTAGTAGTAGTAGTAGTAGTAGTAGTAGTAGTAGTAGTAGTAATATTAATACAGAGGCCATCTGTGAAGATGGCTGGATTGTGTATTCTTGAATAGCAGAAGTGGGCCAGATTGCATGGCTCTTGGGGGTCCCTTCCAACTCTAGGCTACTATGATTCATAGGTTGGGTGGCCATCTGTTGGGAAGGTTTTGATTGTGCCTTTATGGCAGAAGCAGGTTGGACTGGATAGCCTTTAGAGGCCCTTTCCAACTCCAGGATCCTATGATTCTACTGCCCTATTTCTCCACAAATGTCCATGAAGCCCAATAGCCATCGGTGGGGAGGGCTTGGATGCTGACTGCCTTCCTGTTTAATAGAATGGGTTGGACTGGGTGGCCTTTAGAGGCCCCTTCCAACTCTAGGACCCTATGATTCTATTGCCCAATGTCTCCATATTTCTCTTTCCTTGCTAAAGAAATGATGGTGAATGGTCTCTAGCTGCAGGAGAGAGATTGGAACCTGTCCTATACATAGACATTTACAGATAGATAGATAGAGAGAGAGAGAGAGAGAGAGAGAGAGAGAGAGAGAATGGGGCATAGGATTGTAGGATGCTAGAGTTGGAAGAGGACCCTGAAGGCCATCCAATCTGACCCCATGCGAACCCTCCATACAAATGGCCAGCCAGTGTCATGAACATTTAGAAGATAGATAGATAGATCGATAAAGAGAGAGAAATACACTGATAGATAAACAGATTGATAGATACACAGATAGATAGATACAGAGAGATATATACATAGCTGTACACACACAGAGATACGAGATAGATAGAAGGATAGATAGATAGATAGACAGACAGACAAAGAGAGAGATACACAGATAGATAAGAGAGCTAGAGGGAGAAGAGATAGTTAGATAAATAAATAGAGAGATAGATAGATAGATACATAGACAGAAAGAGAAAGGATAGATACACAGATTTGGGCCCCATATAAAATCCAGATTATCTGCTTTGAACCTGATTATATTACAGTGCAGACTCATATAACCCACTTCAAAGCAGATACTGTGGATTTTCTGTTTTGATAATCTGGATTATATGACAGTGTAGATCTAGCCATAGAGAAAGAGAGAGATACACAGATAGATACACAGAGATAGACAAATAGAGATGCACAGAGAAAGAGAGAGCGATACACAGAGAAGTAGATAGATAGATAGATAGATAGATAGATAGATAGACAGATATACATAGAGACAGAGAGATGGGGGGGGGCTTCCACACAGCCATATAACCCAGAATATCAAGACAGATAATCCACAATGTCTGCTTTGAATATGGGTTATCTGAGTCCACACTGCCATATAATCCAGTTCAGTGTGGATTTTATACAGCTGTGTGGAAGGAGCCAGAGAGAGAGATACAGAGAGAGATGCAGATAGATGATAGATAGATAGATAGATAGATAGAGACAGAGAGAGATGCAGAGAGAGAGAGAGATGCAGAGAGACAGATAGAGACAGAGAGAGAGAGATGCAGATAGATAGATAGATAGATAGATAGATAGATAGATAGATAGAGACAGAGAGAGATACAGAGATAGACTCATACAGATAGGTAGATAGAAAAAATAGAAAGAGACAGATGATAGAGAGATAGATGATAGATACACAGAGATAGACAGAAAGAGAGAGAGAGATAGAAAGATAGAAACAAATAGATTATAGATAGGGAGATAAACAGATAGAGAGAGAGAGCGACATAGATAGGCCAGGCGTAGGCAAACTTGGGCCCTCCAGGTGTTTTGGACTGCAACTCCCACCATTCCGAACAGCTGCATAAGTGGAAAAGGAAAGGGAAAAGGAAAAGTTGCAGTCCAAAACACCTGGAGGGCCCAAGTTGGCCCACGCCTGGTCTACACTGTGGAATGGATGCAGTTTGGAACTTGAATTGCCTCCTGGCTCGCGGTGTGATGGGGCCCTGGGAGTTGTAGTTTGCCCTCTTTTTGGAACTGTGGGAGTTGTAGTCCAAAACACCTGGAGGGCCGAAGTTGGCCCATGCCTGAGCCAGAGAGAGAGAGCGCGAGCCCTGGCTTCCCCCCGGCCCGCACTGCCTTGCCCCCCGCTGTCCTTCTCACCTGGTGGTGGGTCTCCTTCTCCACGTTGTGCCCGTTGACCTGGACCAGCCTGTCTCCGGCCCGCAGCCCGGCGGCCTCGGCGGGGGAGCCGGGCTCGACCTGCCGGATGAACTGCCCGCTCTTGCCCTTCTCTCCGTGGAGGTGGAAGCCGTAGCCGGAGGGGCCCTTGCGCATGGGGCAGAGGCGCGGGCCGGGGGGCCCCGAGGACGAGGAGGACGGGGGCGAGGACGGGGGAGAGCCCGCAGAGGCCGAGGCGGCGCCGCCTTGCTCCTTGGCCATGGCCGCGGCGCGCGGAAGGGCTGCCGGAGGGAGCCAGGCTAGAGAGGGACCCGAGCCCCGCTGCGGATCATGGCCACGAAGGGGAGGACGGGGACGAGGAGGAGGAGGAGGAGGAAGGACAACCAGGCGGCCCCCCCCCTTCCTCTCTCTCTCTCTCTCTCTCTCTCTCTCTCTCTCTCCTTCCCTCCTTCCTTCACCCACCGGAACCTTCCAGAGGTTGGGAAAAAGGAAGGGGAGGGGGCGCAGAGAAAAAGGAGGGGCGTCCCCCTTCTCTCCTCTTCTTCCTTCCTTCCTTCCCTCCCTCCTTCCTTTCTTCCTTTGTTTCTCTCTATCACATTCAGAGCACCCCTGACAGATGGCCACCCAGCCTCTGCTTAAAAGCCTCCAAAAAGGAGCTCTCTTCCTTCCTTTCTCTTTTTGCTTCTTTCTATCTTCCTTCCTTTCTCTCTTCACTTCTATCTTCTGTCCTTTTTCTCTTTCTTCACTTCTGTCTTCCTTCCTTCCTTTCTCTCTTTCTCCACTTTTTTTCCTTGTTCCTTCCTCTCTTCACTTCTCTCTATCTTTCTTTCTCTCTTCACTTCTCCCTTCCTTCCTTCCTTCCTTCCTCTCTTCACCTCTCTATCTTGCTTCCTTTCTCTCTTTCTTCACTTCTTTCAGTCTTCCTTCCTCTCTTCACTTCTCTCTATCTTCCTTCCTTTCTCTCTTCACTTCTATCTTCTGTCCTTTTTCTCTTTCTTCACTTCTATCTTCCTTCCTTCCTTTCTCTCTTTCTCCACTTTTTTTCCTTTTCCTTCCTCTCTTCACTTCTCCCTCCTTTCCTTCCTTCCTCTCTTCACCTCTCTATCTTGCTTCCTTTCTCTCTTCACTTCTATCTTCTGTCCTTTTTCTCTTTCTTCACTTCTGTCTTCCTTCCTTCCTTTCTCTCTTTCTCCACTTTTTTTCCTTTTTCCTTCCTCTCTTCACTTCTCTCTATCTTTCTTTCTCTCTTCACTTCTCCCTTCCTTCCTTCCTCTCTTCACCTCTCTATCTTGCTTCCTTTCTCTCTTTCTTCACTTCTTTCCGTCTTCCTTCCTCTCTTCACTTTTCTCTATCTTCCTTCCTTTCTCTCTTCACTTCTATCTTCTGTCCTTTTTCTCTTTCTTCACTTCTATCTTCCTTCCTTCCTTTCTCTCTTTCTCCACTTTTTTTCCTTTTCCTTCCTCTCTTCACTTCTCCCTCCTTTCCTTCCTTCCTCTCTTCACCTCTCTATCTTCCTTCCTTTCTCTCTTCACTTCTATCTTCTGTCCTTTTTCTCTTTCTTCACTTCTATCTTCCTTCCTTCCTTTCTCTCTTTCTCCACTTTTTTCCTTTTTCCTTCCTCTCTTCACTTCTCCCTCCCTCCCTTCCTTCCTCTCTTCACCTCTCTATCTTGCTTCCTTTCTCTCTTTCTTCACTTCTTTCCATCTTCCTTCCTCCCTTCACTTTTCTCTATCTTCCTTCCTTTCTCTCTTCACCTATTTATTTATTTGACATTTATATGCTGCCCTTCTCTTTCCAAAAGGGACTTATTTATATCTTCTGTCCTTTTTCTTCACTTCTCCCTTCCTTCCTTCCTTCCTTCCTCCCTCTCTTTCTTCACTTTTTCCTTCTTCCTTCCTCTCTTCACTTCTCTCTATCTTCCTTCCGTTCTCTCTTCACTTATTTCTATCTTTCATATTTTTCTTTCTTCACTTCTTTCTGACTTCCTTCTTCTTTTTATTCACTTCTTTCTATCTTCCTTCTTTCCTTTCTCTTTTTCTTCTTTCTACCTTCCTCTTCTCTTCTTCTATTTTCCTTCCTTCTTACCTCCTACTTCCTTTCCTTCTATTTCTTTCTTTGTACGCTTCTCTCTCACACACTCACTCACTCTTTAGCCAAGAAGCAGGAAAATGTCATTCAAAGCACTCCTGACAGATGGACATCCAGCCTCTGCTTAAAAACCTCCAAAAAAGGAGCTCTCTTCCTTCCTTTCCCTTTTTGCTTCTTTCTGTCTTCCTTCCTTTCTCTCTTTACTTCTATCTACCTTCCTTCCTTTCTCTCTTCACTTATTTTTATCTTCCAGCCTTTTTCTTCACTTCTCTCTTCCTTCCTTTCTCTCTTTCTTCATTTCTTTCCATCCTCACTCCTCTCTATCTTTCTTCTTTCCTTTCTCTCTTTGCTTCTTCTCTTCTTCTCTTTTCCTTCCTTCTTACCTCCTTCTTCCTTTCCTTCTATTTCTTTCTTTCTACACTTCCCCCTCTCTCTGAAGCTTCTAAATGTTCTTCATTCCCTTCTTTTGTTTACGTTCATTCATCTTTCTATCTATTCTTTCTATCTTCCTTTCTGCCTTTCTTACTCTTGTCTCCTTCTCCCTCGCATCTGTTCCTTCCTTCCTTCCCTTCTCTCTACTTTTCTTTCTCTTTCTCCTTCTCAAACAATCCTTGGGTTTTGCATCCTTCCTTTCTTTTCTGCCTTCCTTCTTTCCTCCCTCTTCTTTCTTTCTCCTTTTCTTTCCTTTCTTTCTTGCAACTTCTATCTGTCTATCTCTATCTATCTATCTCTGTATCTCTCTCTCAAGCCCCTTCACACAGCTAACTAAAATCCCACATTTTCTGCTTTGAACTGGGATATATGGGAGTGTGGACTCGATAGCCCAGTTCAAAGCAGATACTGTAGGATTTTTTGCCTTGATATCCTGGATTGTGTGGCTGTGTGGAAGGGCCCTCTGAAACTCCTAAGGGAAAAAATCCCTTCTGCCAAGGCGTTTCCTTACTTCCTTTCCTTTTCTCCTTTCTCTCTTTTCTACTTCTATTGCTTTCTTTTTTTTCCCCTATCTACCACCTTCCCTCCTTCCCCTTTCTTTCTTTCATTCTTTCTCTCCTTCTCTAAAAGTTCTGGGGAGAAGGGGGGGAGACCTTTCTGTCAAGTAGATTCTTTCCTTCTTTTCTCTTTTTCTTCACTTCTTTTTATGTTCCTTCCTTCTTTTCTCTCTTCGCTTATTTTTAGCTTCCTTCCTTCATTTTGATCTTAGTTCCTTCCTTTCCCTCTTTCTTCACTTTTTTCTATCCTCCTTTCTTCTTTCCTCTTTTTTACTTCCTTCTACCTTCCTCTTTTAACTTCTATCTTCCTTCCTTTCTCTCTTCACTTATTTCTATATTCCATCCCCTTTCTCTTCCTTCACTTCTTTTTATCTATCTTCCTTCTTTTCTGTTACTTCACTTCTTTCTACCTTCCTTTCTTCTTTCCTCTTTTTTACTTCTTTCTACCTTCCTTCCCTTTTCCCTTCCTCTCTTAACTTCTATCTTCCTTCCTTCCTTTCTCTCTTCACTTATTTCTATCTTCCATCCTTTTTCTCTTCCTTCACTTCTTTTCTTTCTATCTTCCTTCTTTTCTCTCTTTCTTCACTTCTTTCTACCTTCCCTTTTCTTTTTGCTTCTTTCTATCTTCCTTCCTTCCCCTCTTCACTTCTCTCTATCTTCCTTCTTTTCTTCCCGCCTTCCTTCCATTCTCTTTCTTCACTTCTTTCCATCTTCCTTACTTCTTTTCTCTCTTTCTTCACTTCTTTCTACCTTTCTTAGAATCAAAAAAATCATAGAGTTGGAAAAGACCTCTTGGGCCATCCAGTCCAACCCCATTCTGCACATTCAAAGCACCCCTGACAGATGGCCATCCAGCCTTTGCTCAAAAGCCTCAAAATAAAGAGGTCTCTTCCTTCCTTTCTCTTTTTGCTTCTTTTTATCTTTCTTCCATTGTCTCTTCACTTATTTCTATCTTCCATCCTTTTTCTCTTTCTTCACTTTTCTCTACCTTCCTCTCTTCACTTCTTTCTACCTTCCTTCCTCTTTTCCTCTCTCTTTTTCTTCCTTCCTTGCTACCTCCTTCCTTTCCTTCTATTTCTTTCTTTCTACACGTCTCTCTCACTCACTCACTCACTCTAAAGCTCCCAAATTTCTTTCTTTCATTTCCTTCTTTCTAACATTCATTCATTCATTCGTCTTTCTCGCTATTATTTCTTTCTTTCTACCTTCCTTTCCACCTTTCCCCTTCCTTTCTACCCTTCTTTCTCTTGTCTTCTTCTTCCTCCCATCTCTTCCTTCCTTCCCTTCTCCCTTCCATCTTTTATATTTTCCCAAAACTTAAAAAGCAAACACAACAATCTTGAGGATTGTAACATTCAAGCCACTTTGGGGAGGTACAAGCACAATTTTTGGCAGGGAAGGCAAAACCCCTACTCCCAGGATTCCATAGCACTGAACTAAGTCAGTTCAAGTGGCATCAAACTGCATTCATTCTACAGTGTAGATTCATATTGATACCCAAGCTCCTTTCTACCCAGCATGCAAATAATTAGTATTTCTAAGCAAGAAGTGTGCAAAGATCGAGGCCCACATTCATCTGGATGGCCTTTGAGGCCCCTTCCAACGCTAGGATGCTATGATTCAATTCCCCTGTTTCTCCATATTTCTCTTTCCTTACAAGAGTGGGATTGGAACCTAGAACTTCAGGAAACCTTGGATGTTTTCAGGGGGGCGAAGGTGTTTCAAAATCCACCCCCTTCCATCATTTGGCTGCTCTTTTTTCGCAAATGGCAAAAACACCACATTAAAGCTTTTGAAGAAAAGTCTCCTGCCGTTCTGCACACAGGTCTCATTCCAGAGGCCTAAAGAGCGACGTGTTCCAGGTGCTTTATTCCGCCCACGGCCCCCATTATGGAGAATTTGGGAGCTGAGTGCTTTGACCCCTTGCTGCTATGCAATGCAAGAGGAGTGCTTTGAAGGAAGGATTTATTCTCAAAGAAGCAAACATAGCAAATGCAGCATGGGCTCCCCTTTCTTCCCATTGCCATCATACGGCCAGGCTTATGGATTTCCGGGTTTTCTTAGGCAAGGAAGACTTTAGACATGTTTTTTCCTATAATATTCATCGATGTCTTCCCATTCAAGTGTCATCCAGAACTGACCATGCTTAGCATCCACACTCAGTTGAGATCCAGTGCTTTAGAGGACTTTTGCTAGTTCCTTTCTATGAAATGCTGCCTATAGCACTTAGATATACATTAGCGGCCTCCCATCCAAGTACCAACCGGGGCTGACCCTGCCTAGCATCCACAATCAGTTGGAATCTGGTCCCTTTAGAGGATTAGGTAGTTCCTTCCTTTGAAATATTTCCTATAGCACTTTAATATACATTGGCGACCTCCCATCCAGGGACCAACCAGGGCTGACCCTGCTTAGCATTCACAATCAGTTGGGATCAGGTGCCTTTAGAAGATTTAGGCCTTTTTTTGCTAGTTCTTCTATGAAATATTTCCTACAGCTCTTAGATATACACTGGCGGTCTCCCATCCAAGTGCCATCCAGGGCTGGCCCTGCTTAGCATCCAAGCTGAATCTGGTGCCTTGAAGGTATTTAGACTTTTTGCAGTAAATAATACATTTACCAGCTTCAGCTTATGGTTTACTTTATGAGTGAGAGACCTGCAATAGACCCTAATATTCAGGCCTTGCAAACTCAGGGCTCTCTTGATGGAGTCCTTTCAGGTCTTCCTCTGGCTCTGCTACCTTTTACTTTACAAACCAGACACAAAGACACATTAATTACTACGGAGAGGGTTGCACCTTATGGCAAGACTTAATGTAACTGTAAATAAGAACAAGACATTGGATCTTCAATATATTGCTGAGAGCTTTCCAATGTGAGGCCTGGCCAAAATTGATTCGATGCTGCCATCTGCTGAGTCAGTCTTGATAAACTCCAGCAAATCTCCATTTAAAAGTCATCCAGCCAGCCGTTCAGTGGACAGAAGTCTAAACAACTCTTGGGAAATATAGTTTGCTGCTGAAGCTGACCTTTTAAGAATTATAGTAAGACCACCCTTAACTGCAGAACCCAGATCTGCAAATTCACTTATCCTTGTGATTAGGATGCACAATTCTAGGCTGTTGTTGCTGCTATTGTTGTTTCTATACTGCTTTATGTCTCTAAAAAGAGACTCAAAGTGGCTAAATAAGTCACCAAAAGTGACTCCCCATAATCTTTCTCCAAAACATGCTCATGTTCTATTGTGTAGTGGTTAAACCGCTGATAAGACGATCTGTGCCTGGCAAGCATATACTAAATCGAATGGGTCAGGACAGGGAAACAACTCACCAGGATGAAGACAAGCCACGGAGGTTTAATTCAATTCTGCCAAAAGGGCTGCAAGTACAAGCGAGATGCTTCAAAAAGTGCAAGCATAACATACAGAGAAAAGCAAGATGTCTTCTACAGTTTGACAGCTATTCCAAAACTCCCGCTCCCTCCCCTACTTGGTCAAAAAGGGGACTGGTCAGGATCCATACCATGATTGGTTGGAGGCCTTACGAATGTTGCCATTTTGGCAGGGAAATGAAGGTTAGGGATTGGCCGGGTGAGGGGCCAATCATTTGATGTAACACCCCCCTGGGAGGATACATAATCTATGAAGACAATGTCAAAGAAATCTTAATGAGCTTGTGATTCGCTCAACTGTCCAGTTTGATAGCGGACAAAGATAAGAGCTTTCGAAAATGAAGGTGCAAGACTCCTTAAACAAAAGGTGATGATCATGGGCAATCAGGGCTTGTCGGTCAATAAAGAGAATTAACAAACACACATACTCTTTGCTTCTGTTTCCATAGGAAACAATCTCTCAGCTTCAAGTGAATGATCTAGAGATAGTTTTGGGTTTATCTGAGTTGACATGGGAAGTCACCTATCTCTGCAGAAACATAAACAATGGGTCTGGTGATTGCCAGGCTTGGGAAACAGCCAGAGGGGTTTGCTCAACCTTCCTGTTCTCAGGGGATGATCTTTGACAGGTCATGGAGAGTTGACTGTCTCTGGGTCACATTTTATATACAAGGGATAGATACAGTACACGGAAAGATATAAGTTACCCAAAAAGTCATGAAAAATAAATACAATGTATTAAAGGGTTAGAATCTTTGTTGTGGGTTGAAGCTGCTGCTGTTGTTTCACTCCTAGTCTCCTGATGCTTCAAACTCATGGAAGTCTAAAAAATATTTTAAACAGGAAAAAATCATGTATTTATTACAGAGCCTTTGTTGAACTATACATCTTCCGGGGATGTGTGTGTGGTTATCGTGGCTCAATAACCTTTGAATGAAACCTATTAGCTTTTCGAGAGGCCCTTCACATTCAATAGGGTTCGCCTCTCTGCCATCAACACACAGAAGTCATTAACACAGCAATTATCCACATCCGATCTGCGGGTGCTGTTTGTTTTTATTATTTTCCGGCTTCCGGGGAGAAGAGGCTTGGAGAGCCTGGTCGGCGGCACAAAAGGAATGAGCACCCGGTTTCATGGGAAGCTAATGGATAAGTTTGAAGTCAAGGGCCATTCAAGAGGAGAGCCAAGGGCTTTGCAGGGAGATGAGAGGAAAACAGAAAGTGCATCGAGTGCCATAACAGATTGGGAATCCGATGGGGTCAGCTTAACACTGAATTTGACTCTTGTGTTAAGTTGACATGGAGATGGGGCTGTATGGAGTTATGAAACATGTGGCCGCCACATCCTGAATTGGGCTCCAAGGAGAGGATCTATGGCAGGGCACCTTACCTACTGACCTACCACTAAGATTAAGGGCACTGTGATGCTCTACAGAATAGGAGAAAATATGTCTGTTAAATATTTTTGATGATGCAAAAGTCATATAAGTGTGTACGTATTTATTTAAGAAAAACACTGTATGACTTTCCCTAATAGAAACCTCCACGCATATCAAAACTGATCTGAAAGTATATTTCTCTCGCTTCGGGAAAATCTGCTCGCTTAGCTCCATCATTTCCAATGTGCCAAATAGCTAGAAGATCATGAAGTCGCTCTTAAATACTTGTGACTTTTTGTCACATTTTCAATGAATTGGGCAGTCTTTCTGCTGAAGAAGCAGTATTTGGTCCCGTACAAAACGGTTTCATAGCAAGGAGTGTGTGTGTGTGTGTGTGTGTGTATAGAGAGAGGGGGGGAGCCCCCGGTGACGCAGTGGATTAAACCACAGAGCTGCTAAACTTGTTGACCGAAAGGTCAGTGCTGCTATTAGCCCCAGATTCTGCCAACCTAGCAGTTCAAAAACACATGTGGGTAGATCAATAGGTACCACTCCGGCGGGAAGATAATGGTGCCCTATGCAGTCATGCTGGCCACATGACCTTAGAGGTGTTTACGGGCTCTTCAGCTTAGAAATGGAGATGAGCACCAACCTCCAGAGTCGGACACACGACTGGACTTAATGTCAGGAGAAAACTTTTACCTTGAGGTCCGTTGGCGCCCCCTTGTCATGGGGGAGAGGCTTGCGTACCCTAATGAAGTTGTGAGCTATGCTGGCGGTGGCAAAATAGCCACCGGTAGGGCCTCCCATGCCAGCCAGGTCACAACCGAAGGGTCTGACAAAGAGCGTCAATGGGCAGGATGGGCTCTCTAGCCTTTTGGCAACCATCCTAAGAGAAGGAAAACTCTAATTTCTAACCCTATAAGGTCAACCATTTAGAGAAGGAAACTCAAATCAAACCTACGACTTGAGGACCTCGCTGCCACCATCCTAAGCTTGCTAGGCCCAGGCAGACAAACCTTTGGTTTAAAGGGTGAGGCCAGTTCTGTGCACGCTGCGCAACACCAGAAAAATCCATTGCACAGGCTCAAAGGACACATCTAACCTCCGAAATTCTCAGTCATCAACGTGCTTGTAGAAAGTGTGGGATGAGTCCTTCCTGAATCTTCATTCGCTAAGAAAAGCCAAGAAGATAATATATATCACTTTTGTGTGTGTGCCATGAATTGCATTTGGAAGTATTATAACACTTCTTTCGATGCCCCATACTGTCTTGTGAATGTTTTTGAAGATTTCATGCAGTAAGTTTTCTGATAGATCTTTCTCTCTTATTTATTTTGTGTGTCTTTTTATGTATTTGTATATATGTATATGTATATGGAGAGAGAGAGCCCTCATGTTATGAACAAGATTGATTCTGTATATTTGTTCTTAAGTTGAATTTGTATGTAAGTCAAAACAGGGACATTTTTGAAGTGTAACTCCAGCCCCCCACCCCCACATATCTTTGGATCTCATAGAGAAAGGTTAACACCCATGTGAAGTTTCATTTGCTGTGTTCAGAAGATTCCACCTCACTTTGTGTCCTGTGATCATTGAATTTTGAGAAATTTGGCTTGTTGTGGAAACAAGAATTGGAGATAAAGCTGAGATATCTTTCCCCATTATAACTCTTCCAAGGAGCAGATTTCTCTCACTTTCTGTTGTCTCACCCTGTTCTTAACTAGGAGTCATTTGTAAGTTAGATACCTGGCTTGGGAAACAGACAGAGGTGTTTGCCCAGCCTTCCTGTTCTCAGGCGATTATCTTTGACGGGATCTTATGCAGCAACGGTGGCCTGTAAGCCATTTGGAAAAACCACTGGATACAAATGCAGTCCCAAATCCTGGCATGATGGGGAAAATAACAGTAGTTTTGGAAGTACTGCCAGCCCTTCTGACTTGGCGATAGGGTTATGTGGGACTATGGAATGACTAGGATCAACTGTTGCAAAGTTAGGGGGCTCTGGGCATCATTGATAAGCCATGAGCCATTGGCTTCAGGATCTTGATCAGTTTCGAAGAAAGGAAAATTCTGCATTGTAGCAGATGGCCACAATTTGGTTCAAATTACTGGCACAGCAGGAAAAATAATCATAATAACTGCCCACACATCTCTCACAAAGTTATGAGGCAGATGCCATATACTATTGCTTCAGAACATGGAGGTCTATGCAGCAATGACGGGTCGTGAGTTGTTGGGGATCCCCATTGCAGTGAATGGCCGCAAATGCAGTACCAATCCCTGGCAGAAGAGCAGTAATAGTAGTAATATTAGTGACTCTTAGATAGCTTTGGACATGCTGTCATTCATCCTGACATTAAGATTAATTAATTAAGATTAATTAGGAAGATGCATTAAGGGAATGCATCTTCCTAAATAGCAGAATAGGGTTGGACTGGATGGCCTTTGGGGGTCTCTTCCAACACTAAGATTTGAATCCAGATCTCAACAGGGAGCCTTTGGATACATTGCATTTGAGACCTGCAGCTGAGGCTCTTGTCCCTGGAGAAACATGCTCAGAGAACCTCTTTTTCCCCTTCCCCAGCTGCTCCTTTCCCTGGCAGAACCTTTGCTTCCAATTGATTATCCAATTTGTCTTCCAGGGAGCGTTGCCAGCACAGATTTGGCTGAAAACTTGCTCTGCTGAAGCCGCATTCCTCATTACTCGCTGGCTTGGAACACACACACACACACACACACACACATATAGGTTCATTGAACAGGGCTTGCAACTGCCAGCTCTTCTATTTTTTAGTAGGCATACATTGCACGGTGTTTTTTTTATTGTGTGAGAAGATATTCTATCAAAATGAGTGTATATACTGTAAATATTTTAATAGACTGTTGAGTGTAAATGAACAGATGTAAACCAAACGTGGGTTTGACCATAATTACAAACACTTTTTGCTATGGGATTGCGGGAGTTGTGGTTTGCATTCTGGCAAAGAGAGAGAATCTTGGGAAACTACAACTCTCGGGATCCCATAGCATTAACCCGCTGGCAGTTCAAACTATATCTATTCTACAGTGCAGGTGCAAAGAAGGCTAAAGGCCTTGGGAAACTACAATTCCCAGGACCCCATAGCATTGAACTAAGGCAGTTCAAGTGCTATCAAACTGCATTCATTCTATAGCATAGAAGAGAGATGCACCCTTTAGTCAGAAAAGGCCAAAGACTATGGAAAATTACAATTGCCAGAATCCCATAGCATTAATCCATTGGCAGTTCAAGTACATAGAATCAAACTGTATTCATTCTACAGTGTAGATACAAAGAAGGCTAAAGGCCTTGGGAAACTACAACTCCCAGGACCCTATGGCTTTGAACTAAGCCAGTTAAGTGCTATTAAATTGCATTCATTCTACAGTGTAGATGCATCCTTTTGTCAGAGAAAGCTAAAGACCTTGGAAAACTACAACTTCTTTTTGCCAGAGGAGACTAATGACCTCGGGAAACTACAACTCCCAGAATCCCATAGCATTTAACTAAGGCAGTTCAAGTGCTATCAAACTGCATTCATTCTACAGTGTAGAATGATGCACCCTTTTGTAAGAGAAGGCTAAAGGCCATGGAAAACTACAACTCCCAGGATCCCATAGCCTTGAGCCATGGCAGTTAAAAGTGGTGTCAAACTGCATTTGTTCTACAACATAGACAAAACCTTCCTCCCTTTATTCCCAAAATGCTGTCTCATTTTTTTCTTTACACAAGGAAGCATCTCATTCCATTGATTAAATTTCATTTTTAATTAGCAAGGCCTCCCTTGGGGAAGGGATAAATAACATGAAATTGCAGAGGAGCGACAAGAGGGATTGGAAATACGAGCCCCACATCATGCATTTCCTTGCTTTATTCTCTGCCTGAGCCTCAAAAAAAATAAATAAAGGAGAGGAATGAGCAATTCCCGCTTTGCATTCTGACATTTTTTGGTGGAGTTTCGAAATATCTGCAGGCATCCTAGAACTGGGAGGGCAATGGGTTTTGCAGTCGCTCTGCTTCTTCCTGGAAAGTGGATTGAAATGCATGAGTCCAAAGAGGTGGAAAAGGGGTTCGGAAATCCTTCCATTCGGGGACCATGTTCCCGGGACCATTTGTGTGTGGTTTTCCGGGCATCGTTTCTGCTGGACAGGTTTGCGTTTTCTTAGATTGTGAGCTCAAACATTCTGCAAGGATTCAAAACAAAGGAAGAGATTCGATATGAGATTGTAGGGGACCTTTTACAATAAGAAATTGACGTTAAATAGACATTTTCTAAAGCACATCTTTCTAAGATGGATCTACACTGTAGAATAATATTAATTATTACAGTTATCATCATCACCACCACCATCTCTGTTGTAACCCATCCTGAGCTCTGGTAAGAGGTGGGCAAGAATTAGTATAGTGTTTTTATTATTATTATTATTATCATCAACAACAACATCGCAAACTCTGTTATACCCCACATTGATCCTTGGAGAGAGAAAATGTATTATGATGATTATTACATTTTGTTGGGTTGCTGTGAGTTTTCTGGGCTGTCTGGCCATGTTCCAGAAGCTTTCTCTCCTGACGTTTCGCCCACATCTATAGCAGGCATCCTCAGATGTTGTGAGGTCTGTTGGAAACCGGGCAAGTGAGCTTTATACATCTTTGGGATAATGTCCAGGGTGGGAGAAAGCACTTTTGTCTGCTTGAGGCAAGTGTGACTGTTGCAACTCGCCACCTTGATAAGCATTGAATAGCCTTGCAGCTTCAAAGCCTGGCTGCTTCCTGCCTGGGGGCTTTTTTTGTTGGGAGGTGTTAACTGGCCAATATATATTTAAAACCTCTAAAATCAGGACAGTAAATAAAGAGCAACACTGAACAAACAGAGTAATTCCAGACAGGAAACCATCAGGGCCAGCTAACACCTCCCAACAAAGGATTCACCTAGGCAGGAAGCAGCCAGGCTTTGAAGCTGGGCATTCAATGCTAATCAAGGTGACTAATTGCAACATTCACACTTCCCTCAAACAGACAAGAGTTCTTCTTCCCATCCTGGACATGATTCCACAGGTATATAAACTCAACTTGCCTGGTTTCCAACAGACCTCACAACCTCTGAGGATGCCTACCGTAGATGTAGGCAAAATGTCAGGAGAGAATGCTTCTGGAACATGGCCATACAGCCCAGAAAACTCACAGCAATCCAGTGATTCCAGCCATGAAAGCCTTTGACGACACATTACATTTTCTTGTAGGTTTTTCGGGCTGTATGGCCATGTTCTAGAAGCATTCTCTCCTGATGTTTCACCTCCATCTATGGCACATTATTAGAATCATTATTATTATTGTTCCTTACCTCTCTCCAAGGATTGAAATGGGATACAACAGAGATGATGATGATGATACACATTTCTGTATTTCTTACCCACCTCTCCTCATGGCTTTATGTCGAGTATAGCAGTGTTAAATGTAACACCATGTAACATGATTTTTGTTCCTAGGTGGTACATGCCATTTCCTAATTGGTTCTATTATAAAAACGTGGAAAAGGTTGATTAGACTGCAAAAACTTTGTTTTTGTGAGACATCCTGCAGCACATTTTGCTCTAGTTTTTCAATGAATGCCTCATCGAGTTTCATCCAAGTCAACATAGTTTGTGGCAGCCACAAAAACAAAGTTTCTGAAGTAGAACAACTACTTTCAAAGTAAGGACTGCACAATTAACTAGGAAATCACACTTTCAAACCAGGAATGGAAAATTTTTCAAATGTTGTTACATAGTGTAATAGCAACACTGTGGGAGCCCTGTCTGGTCTCTCTTCCTTTTACAAATCATTCCCCCTCTCCTCCACCTTCTTTCGACTTACTCTGCGCATCTCCTTGACACACCATGACAGGGATGTTTTTCTGTTTACTGTGGGCAGCTTATATGCCCCTGCTTTCCTCTTTCTTACCTGGCATCTTTCCTTCGCCTACACTCCCTTTCCTCATACCTGGCCCTGCCTTCCTCCTCTTCGCCTTCCCTGGCACCCCCTTCCTCCTTACCTGGCATTACCTTCTTCCTTCTCCTCCCCCTTTGGGGATCTCCCCTTAATTGAGGCCACTTACTTGCCTTCTCCTTACCTGTTGCCCCCTTCCTCTCACCTGGCACCTCCTTCTCCTTTCTTGCCTGGCAACCCCTTCCTCTTTTCTCCTTACTTTGGCATCTTTTTCCTTCACCTGTCCCTCTTCCGTTTCCTCACCTGTACCCCCTTCCTTCCTCTTCCTCCTTGGAGTCTAAAGGTGAGCTTTTTCGCTTGCTGTAGGTATTTTAACACCTTTCTCTTTCTTATATGGCACCCTCTTTCTTATATGGCACCCTCTTCCTCCTCCCTCTCCTCCTCATTTCTTCTTCCTTTGGGCCACCTAACCTGGATTCTCTTCCTTTTGCCTATTGCGTTCTACCTTTCAACTAGCATCCCCTTCCTCCTCCTCACTGTAGGCACCTGGCGTCCTTTTCTTCACCTGGCCTCCCTTCCTTCCTCCCCCTCTTCATTTGGGCAACTTACTTGCCTTCCTCTTGCCTATTGCCCCTTCCTCTCGCATGGCACCTCCTTTCTCTTTCTTGTCGGGGACCACCTCCTCCCTCCCTCCTAACTTTGGGCATCTTTTTCTCACGTGTCTCTCCTTCCTTCCTTCCTCCTCTTCCTTTGTGTCCAAAGGTGAGCCTTTCTACTGGCATCATACCCAGCCCCTTTTCTCTTTCTTACCTGGCATCGGCTTTCCCCTCCTCCTCCTCCTCTTCATTTCTCCTTACTTTGGGTAACTTTACCTGGCCCATCTCTGTCCCCTCTCACTTGTTCCCCGTTCCTTCCTCTTCCTCCTCAGAGTCCAAAGGTGAGCCTTTCCTCTTGCTGTGGGCATCTTACCACCTTCCTCTTTCTTACCTGGCATCCCCTTCCTCCTCCTCCTCCTCCTCCTCCTCCTCTTTTCTACTTACTTTGGGCCACTTTATCTCCTTTTATCTGCTCACCTGCCCTCCTTTCCTTCCTTCCTCCTCCTCGGAGTCCAAAAGTTATCCTTCCCCTTTGCTGTGTGGGCATCTTAGCAACTTCCTCTTTCTTGCCTGGCATCCCTTTTCTCCTCCTCCTCCTCCTCTTCTTTTCTCCTTACTTTGGGCAACTTCGCCTTGCGTCCTTTTCTTCTGCTTGCCCCCTTCCTTCCTTCCTTCCTTTCCCTCCTCTGCATCCAAAGGCGAGCCTTTCCGCTTGCTGCCTTTTCTTACCTAGCATCCCCTTCCTCCTCTTCCTCTTTTCTCCTTACTTTGGACAACTTTCCCTCCTTTTTTTCTTCTCACCTGTCCTCCTTCCTTCCTCTCTCTCCTCTGCATCCAACGGGGAGCCTTTCCATTTGCTGTGGGCATCTTACCACCTTCCTTTTCTTAATAAGCATCCCTTTCCTCCTCCTCTTCCTCTTTTCTCCTTACTTTGGGCAACTTTGCCCGGTGTCCTTTTCTTCCAACTGTCCCCTCTTCCATCCTCTCACCTGGACAGCCTTTCTTCCTCCTTGGAGTCCAAAGATGAGCCTTTCCGCTTGCTGAGTAGGCATCTTACCACCTTCCTCTTCTTACCTGGCACCCCCTTCCTCCTCCTTTCTTCTTCTTACTTTGGGCAACTTTGCCCCCTTCTTTCTTCTCACCTGTCCTCCCTCCCTTCCTTCCTCCTCTTCCTTGGAGTCCACGGGCAAGCCTTTCCGCATGCTGTGGGCATCTTACCTCTTCTTAGTTGGCATCCCTTTCCTCCTCCTCTTCCTCTTCCCTCCTGACTTTGGTAATCTTTGCCCTCTTCCATCCTCCCACATGGACAACCTTTCTTGCTCCTTGGAGCCCAAAGGCAACCCTTTCCGCTTGCTGTGGGGTGGGCATCTTACCACTTTCCTCTTCTTACCTGGCACCCCTTTCCTCCTCCTGCCCTCTTCTCCTTCCTTTGGGCAACTTTCTCTGGCCTGTCCCCGGTCCTTTCCTCTCACCTGCCCCGCCTTGCTTCCTCTCCTCCGTGGATTCGGGGGTTCCTCCTCCTCCTCCTCCTCCTCCGTTGCTGCTCCGGGGGGCTCCATGGAGCAGCCCACCCCCAAGAGCCCTTCCTGGTCTTCCAGGGGAGGCTCTGGCCGGCGCCGGGGAAACCTTCCCGGGCGGAGCTCAGGCGGATTCCCGGCGGGGGCGGCGGGCCGGGGTCTCCCAGGAGCGGGGGCTGCTGCTCCTGCTGCTCCTGGGCGGGGGTGTTCCTCCTCCAGAGGTAGGGCGAGCGTCGGACCCCCATCAGCAGCCCCGAGGCCCTCCCCACTGTGTGGTAGCGGGGGCTGGCCACGTGCTTGTACCAGGCGGCGGACGAAGCCCAGAGCAGCGCCCAGGCCAGTGCCCAGCGCAGGAGCCCCGGGGCCGCCATGAGCGCATCTAGTCGGACCCCCGGGGCTTGGCCTTGGATCTGGATGGAGAGAGAAAGAGAGAGGCGGCAAAGATGCTCTCCTCCTTGCCTCCTTCGGCTCTCTCTTCCCAGGACTTTATATGCCCCTTCCAAAGGGGAGGGAGGGGCCACCGCTTCTAAGCTCCGCCCCTTCCCTTTTTCACCCCCTACCTACCCCTTTTTTACATGCAAAAGGTAATGGCCCTCTTGGGTTAAGCCGCACCGCTTGGAGCCCTGCCTGTTGTCCTTGTAGTTGGGCCAGGAAAGGTATCACTGGGAGGATTTCTACCTGTTGTCCTTGCAACTGAAATGGGGAAAGCCAGCTCAGGTGGATTTCTACCTGCCATACCTGCAGATCCACCATTAAAGGTCAAGTGGGGAGGATTTCTACCTGTTGTCCTTGCAACTGCAATGGAGAAAGCCACACCAGGCCACGAATTCCCAAATTGGGAGGATTTGTGCTTTTTGCAATTGAAGAAAGGACCAGAAAGCTAAAGCTGGGAGGATTTCTGCCTGTCGTCCCTAGGGAAGGCCACACCACTTGGATTCCTGCCTGTTGCCACTGCAATTGCTTTTGGAGAAAGCAAGATCAGATGGGTTTCTGCCTGTTGTCGAGTCAGTTTTAACCATCTGTGCAACACTGGGGAACCAGTTGGATTTCTGCCTGTTGTGGGCCCATTTCCCAAAAGAATCTATTACTGTCCTGGGATTTGTAGTTTCTTCGTGTCCTTAGAATTCACTTAGAATTCAGGAGAGTGGAAGAACAGCTCCCACTTTTCCATAGATTGCAGCCATGGCACTGAAATGCTATCAAAGTGGTGCAACTTTATAGTGGAGATGCTGAAGAATAGACCGGTGTGTTTCTTCACGAGAGTTATAGTTTTGCAACGTTGCTTCTATGCCAATGGGTACTACGGTAGTTCCTTACCAAATGACAACTCCCAAGATCCCATAGCATTGAGCCATGACACTGAAACTGGCCTCAAAGGCCCCTTTCTACACTGATTAATATCAAAGCAGTTAATCCACATTATCTTCTTTGAACTGGAGTATATGAGTCTACACTGCCATATAATCCAGTTCAAAGCAGATCATCTGGATTTTATATTTCCAACTTTACCTGGCTTTATATTTTGAGCCAAAGCAGCCCAGGCGAAAGCTGCCCAAAGCTCCATTTCAAAGAAAATACAATGCTCTGTTTTGAGTCAAAAGAAGGAAGCTCCCTTTGGCGTCTCTGAGCCCCAATTCAATTTTGAATTTTCGCATTGACGGTTTATTTATTTTTCCCCCCTCGGCGCAAATCCGGTCGCAGGCTTTGCAGGCTGCAAAATGGGGACAGGCCATTCAATCACTCCCAGGAATTGTACTTAAAATTAAATTGTAGTTTTATCTTGAGACGCACGGAAGGGAAACTGCAAAGGGATCGTCTGGCTTCTAGAATTGATGCAGCCTGACATCCAGGTGGTAAGACACAGGCCAAACCCTCCCAACAGATGGCCATCCAGCCTCTGAATCATAAGATCCTAGAGTCGAAAGGGACCCCCAAAGGCAATCCAAAAGACACAATGAAATACCTCCTGACAGATGCCCATCCAGACTCATAGTTATTAGAAAGTATGTAGCCAAACAGGTCTAGAGTTGGAAGGGACCCCAAAGGCCATTCAGTCCAACCTCTTTTGGGCCTGGCATCACTCAGGCCATTCATTGTAGTGCAAACACCCATTTATTTCCTTCTATATATTATCTCTTTGAGAACTAAAGTCATCTCTATGCATTTGGGGTTTTCACATTTGAGATTGGATTGCAAATGTCCTGTCTAGGGGACTTATTTACGTAATTAGGTGATCTCTCGTTGTCCAAGTGCAGTGTACTGGCGGTAGGTACGTAGGTGACTGTGGAGCCCTATTCTTGACCCGCATGTTCTCCTGCAGTGAGGGCATCGGTTTCCAGGTGGAAGGCGATCCCGTTCGGGGTTGGCTTGATGCATCTTCCTCTTGGGCATGTTTCTCTCTTTCACCCTCCATTCGTGCCTCTTCAAATTCCGCAGCACTGCTGGTCACAGCTGACCTCCATCTAGAGCGCTCAAGGGCCGGGGCTTCCCGGTTCTCAGTTTCAATGCCACAGTTTTTAAGGTTGGCTTTAAGCCCATATTTAAATCTCTTTTCCTGTCCTCCAACATTCCATTTTCCATTCTTAAGTTCGGAGTATAGTAACTGCTTTGGGAGATGGTGATCGGGAATTCGGACAACGTGGCCGGTCCAGCGGAGTTGATGGTGGAGGACCGTCACTTCAATGCTGGTGGTCTTTGCTTCTTCCAGCTTGATGACATTTGTCCACCTGTCTTCCCAAGAAATTTGTGGGATTTTTCAGAGGCAACACTGAAGGAGTTGCATGTGATATTGGTAGATAGTCCACATTTTGCAGGTGTATAGCAGGGTTGGGAGGACAATCTATATAAATAAATATGTAATGTTCGTTTGTGGGATTAACATTACTCAAAAACCACTGGATGAATTGCCGCCAACTTTGGCCACAAGACACCTACTAACCCAAGGAGTGACCATCACTCAAAAAAATTGATTGTGGCATTTGGGAGTTGCAGTTGCTGGGATTTATAGTTAACTTAGAATCAAAGAGCATTCTGAATTCCGCCAATGATGGAATTGAATCAAACATGGCACACAGGACTCCCATGCCCATCAGAAAACACTAGAAGAGTTTGGTGGGCAATGACCTTGAGTTTGGGAGTTGTAGTTAACCTACATCCAGAGATCACAGTGGACTCAAACAATGATAGATCAGGACCAAACTTGGCACAAATATTCCATATGCCCAAATATGAACACAGATAGAGTTTTGTGTGTGTGTGTGGGGGACACATTTGGGAGTTGTAGACTGGGATTTATAATTCACCTGCAATCAGGCATGTAGCCGGGGTTAAGGGGGCTTAAGCCATTTGTGGATACAAATGCAGTCCCAAATCCTGGGATGGGGAAAATAACAGTAGTTTTGGAGTACTGCCAGCCCTTCTGACTTGGCGATTTATGGGACTATGGAATGACTAGGATAACTGTTGCAAAGTTATTGGACATCATTGATAAGCCATGAGCCATTGGCACTTGATCAGTTTCGAAGAAAGGAAAATTCAATGGCCAGGTTCAAATTACTGGCACAGCAGGAAAAATAATCATAATAACTGCCCACACATCTCTCACAAAGTTATGAGGCAGATGCAGGCATGTAGCCAGGGGGGGCTAAGGGGGCTTCAGCCCCCCCCCCCGAAATTCTCAGGGTGGTCCGCGAAAAAGGCCTTACTGGTACATTATTTAAACTGTTATGTTTATTCATATCATGATCTGATCACCATGCTCATTATATCCCACATTAATGGGGTTATTGGGATAACAATACAAAAGGTTTGCTAGGGTAGACCCTCTTCCACCCAGTCTCAGCCCCCCGAACCAAACTCAGCCCCCCCCCGGATCAAAATCCTGGCTACGGCCCTGCCTACAATCAAAGAGCATTCTGAACCCCATGAATGACAGAATTGGGGCAAACTTCCCACACAGAACCCCCATGACCAACAGAAAACACTTAAGTTCATCCAGTCCAACGCCCTTTACCAGGACAAGCAAACGTAATCAAAGCCCTCCTTACAAAGAGCCATCCAGCCATAGATATAGATTCACACACAGAGAGATATAGTATCATAGATTTGAAAGGAACCCCTAAAAAAGGACAGTTTTATGTTGCATGTTTCAGAGTAGGCATACCAGACAATCTCCATATCAACACTGACAAAGAAACAACAAGAGATACTGTTTGCCCACAAGCATAAAGAAACTACATATATTAGAAAACAACACTTCCTCGTTACTTTATTTTCCAGATGACCAGACTGAGCCACAGCAACACGTGGCAGGGAACGGCTAGTAGCTTTATAAACAAACACCTTGGTATCCCTATGGATGTCCCGGTCCTCAAATAGTCTGTGCTTAATTCGGAAGAATGCTGCACTCGCAGAGCTCAGGCGGTGTTGTATTTCAGTGTCAATGTTGACTTTGATGGAGAGGTGGCTGCCAAGGTAGCAGAAATGGTCAACATTTTCTAATGTTACACCATACAGCTGTATTTCTGGCATTGGAGAGGGATTGGCTGGTGACTGCTGGAAGAGCACTTTGGTTTTCTTGATGTTCAATGATAGTCCGAGCTTCTCGTACACTTCTGCAAAGGTGTTTAGAGTGGCTTGTAGATCTTGTTCTGAATGCACACAGACGACATTGTCATCAGCATATTGGAGTTCTATAACAGATATTGTTGTAACCTTGATTTTGGCTTTCAGTCTGCTGAGGTTAAATAGCTTGCTATCTAGGGGCGCATCTACACTGTAGAATGAATGCAGTCTGGCACCACTTTAACTCAGTGATGAATGCAGTCATCACTAATAGTCAACATGGATTTATCAAAAACAAGTCATGCCAGACAAATCTGATATCTTTTGTTGATAGAGTTACAAGCTGGGTGGATGCAGGGAATGCCATGGATGGAGTGTACCTGGATTTCAGGAGGGCCTTCCTTCAACAAGGTCACCCATGACCTTCTGACAAACAAACTAGTCAAATGTGGGCTAGGCAAAACTATGGTTAGGTGGATCTGTAATTGGTTAAGAGAACTAACCCACAGGGTGATTCCCCCCAATGCTTCCTCTTCATCCTGGAAAGAAGTGAGGAGTGGAGTGTCATAAGCAGGGTTCTGTCCTGGGCCCGGTTCTGTTCAATGTCTTTAATAATGACTTCGATGAATGATTAGAAGGCATGACCTTCAAGATTGCAGACGACACCAAATTGGAAGGAATAGCCAACACTCCAGAAGAAATTAGAAGAATTCAAAATGATCTTAACAAATTAGAGAGATGAATGGCCAAAACTAACAAAATGAAGTTCAACAGGAACAAATGCAAGATGCTTCACTTAGGCAGGAAAAAATGAAATGCAAATATACAGAATGGGGGGGCATGCCTGGCTCGACAGCAGCACATGCGAAAAAGATCTTGGGAGTCCTTGTGGACAGGAAGGGGAACATGAGCCAAGAATGTGGCACAACAGCTTAAAAAGCCAATGGGATTTTGGCTTGCGATAAATAGGAGTCTAGTGTCTAGATCCAGGGAAGTCATGCTACCTCTCTCTTCTGCCTTGGTCAGACCACACCTGGAATCACAATGTGTCCAATTCTGGGCACCACAATTTAAGGGAGATGTTGACAAACTGGAATGTGTCCAGAGGAGGGTGACTAAAAGAATCAAGGGTCTGGAGAACAAGCCCTATGAGGAGCGGCTAAAAGAGCTGGGCATGTTTAGCCTGCAGACTGAGAGGAGACATGATAGCCATGTATCAAGATGTGAGGGGAAGTCATAGGGAAGAGGGAGCAAGCTTGTTTTCTGCAGCCCTGGAGACTGGGATGCAGAACAATGGCTTCAAACTACAGGAAAGGAGATTCCACCTGAACATGAGGAAGAACTTCCTAACAGTGAGAGCTGTTCAACAGTGGAATTCTCTGACCCAGAAGGTGGTGGAGGCTCTTTCTTTGGAGGCTTTGAAACAGAGGCTGGATGGCCATCTGTCAGGGGTGCTTTGAATGCAATTTTCCTGCTTCTTAGCAGAATGGGGTTGGACTGGATGGCCCACAAGATCTCTTCCAACTCTATGATTCAATGTTTCAGGCTCCATCAACACTGCTGATCAATGCAGTTTGGATCATAATGGTCAATGTAGACTCATATTATATGAGAGTCTACTACACTCATATAATTTCAGGATGTATTGAACTGAATTATATGACAGTGTAGATGGGACCTCAATGCTATCGAATTCTGGGCATTGTAGTTTCACAAAGTCTTTTGCTTCTTAGGCCAAAAAGAGCAAAATGCAACTCCATTGCATGGAGCCAGGGCAGCTGAAGTGTTGTCAAAGTGCATTAAGTCGACAGTGTGGATGCACCCTGCTCCCATCCGTTGTCACCCAATTTGCTATTTCTCCCCCTCGATGAGTGTCAGACATTTGCGATGGTTGTACTGTTTCATGTGTGATTAAACAACAGAGGGATGACTCGCGCTTTGCTCATGCTCTGACAAGCGTGCACTTCACTGCTTTTTCCTCCTCACCATTCATTAAAATGGCATCACAACAAAGGCGTTCAGAAGAATCATCATCATCATCATTGGGGGACAAAAGTTTGTCTCAACAACTGACAAATAGATTGGAGAAATGGAGAAGTTGTGGTTCCAGTTCAAATTTGCAGCCAGAACCACTAAGATATCTGTCTGTCTGTCTGTCTGTCTGTCTATCTATCTATCTATCTATCTATCTATCTAATAAAAGTGAGTGTATGTTTGTATGTATCTATGTTTGTTTGTGTATATTTTTCAAGATAGGCCCAACTTCAGGAGAGCACTGATCTATATAATAAAAGTGAAAATAAGTTTGTATCTATCAGTCTGACTGTCTGTCTATCGTTCTATGTATGTTTGTATTTACTCAGCATTATGGGACTTGTAGTTCACCTGCACCCCAGAGACCACTATGACTCCCACCGATGATGGATCTGGAGCAAACTTGGTACACCCCCCCAAATGACCAACTTTAAATACTAGTATGGTCTGGAAGGGATTGCTCCACAATTCTGGAGGTTATAGTTCACCCTCAATCAAAGAGTCTAGAATTTGGGACTTATAGTTCACCTATATCGAGAGCGCATTCTGAACCCAAGCAATAATGGATCTGTTGATTAAACTGGGTTATATAGGGCTGGATCAACTCTGCCCTATATTCCAGGATCTGATCCCAGACTATCTGTTTTGAACCTTATCATATGAGTCTACGTTGCCAGATAATCTGAAATAATCTGGAATCAGATCCTGGGATATAGAGAAGTATAGATGCAGCCTGAGTTTATACTGCCATATAATCCAGTTCAATGCAGTTAATCTTGAATCTACTGAGGGCCGTAGGCCCTGAGACTGGGTGGAAGAGGGTCTACCCTAGCAAACCTTTTGTATTGTTATCCCATTAATGTGGGATATAATGAGCATGGTGATCAGATCATGATATGAATAAACATAACAGTTTAAATAATGTACCAGAAGGCCTCGCGGACCACCCTGACACCCCCTTAGCCCCCTGGCTACATACTGCCATATAATGTAGTTTGAACCAGTATAATCCAGTGGTTAATTTTAAAGGAGCCATCTACACTGCCATATAATGCAGTGTAGACATATGTAATGCAGATTAAATTGGGTTATATGAGTCTATACTACCATATAATCCAGTTCAATCTGCATTATAATGGCAGTGTAGATGGGGCCATAAAGAGGCATGAAAGGGATCGACTGCAGCAGTGTGGATCCCTGTATATCTGTTTCCTGCCACTATTCATGTTTCTATCATCCTATATACCATTTGGGGATTTGCAGTTTGGCAAGGCCCTTGTAAACCCTTCAGTTTGTTAAACTGGTACAAAATTGATGTAACGGAGGAGTCCAGATTTGCCAAATTGGGTCCGCTGCTCCCATTTCCGGCCTTTTTTGTCTCTCAGGTCCCTTTACAGTGAATAAGGATGAGTCTCTGTGATCCCTAATGAACCAGAATTTCACCCCCGAGACATTAATGCAAATAGATCTTCCATCCTCCAATATTTTGAGTCAGATAATATGCTGCTCAGAGGTGAATCAAAGGAGACCAAAAAGAGAAAGAAATAATATCCCCTTTTAATCTTATCAGGGAAAACATCCCTTAAACCTCACATCTTCCAGGTTTTTTGCAAACCTGAAAATCAATAAACGTCCAGTTGTCTCTTGTAGTTATCCTTAAAAGCAGAAAGGGAGAGAGTGTGTGTTGTGTTTTTCCTTTCCTCCTGAATGTGGATATTCTGCAGCTGGCTCCCCAGCATATAATACAATCTCCGCACATTATTCAAGGATAAAAAAAGGACAGGACATGTTTTGGAGGGGGAACTAGAGAGCAACAGGCTCACGATTGCCAAGTTTTATGGGTTGCATTAAAACAAAAAAAGGTATGATTAAATTTTTAATTGCAATGTTCATCTCGCTTTGAGCCCGGCGGCGGCACGGTCCCTTTTATGATAAATTACATTTACTGTAATGTAGATATCTGATAATAGTTGGGTCTGTTGAGGATTAGACCAGGCCATGAGGTTTAGAAGCCAAAAATCAAGTCCTGAGGTGTGTCTATTGTACAACAAATGCAGGTTGATATCATTTAACTGCAGTAGCTATGGAGGCATGGGAGTTGCAATTTGGAAAGATATTTAGATACAGCCCATCACAGGCTGCGACCTGCAGAAGGGGCTGCACTTCCACTTTCACCCTGTGCTGTTCCTATGGCCAGGAAGGCTGCCCCTTCACTGCCTTCTTGGTCAGGGAGGAAGGAAAAAGAAGGAGGGAGGGAAGGAGGAGCAAAGAAGGAAAGAAAGTGGATGAGAAAAGGAAGGGAGGAAGAAAGAAGAAAAGAGAGGGTGATCGGAAAAGAGGCAGGGGAAAAGGAAGAGAGGAAGAAAAGAAAGGAGGGAGAAAGAAAGAAACAGAGGGAGGGAGAAAATGAAGGGAGAAAGAAAGGAAGGAAGGAAGGCATGGAGGAAGAAGGGAAGGAAGAGAGAGAGAGAAAAAGAAAGGAAGGGAGAAAGGGGAGATAGAAAAAGAGGGAGGGAAAAATAAAGGAAGACGGAAAGGAAGAAAAGAAAGGAGGGAGGGAGAAAGAAAGAAAGAAGACAAAAGAAAGAGGGAGGAAGGGAGGAAGAAAGAGAAAGGAAATGAGGGAGGAAGGTAAGTAAAAGGGATGGCAGGAAAAAGGAAGAAAGGAAAGAAGGGAGGAAGACAGGATGAAAGGAAGTAGATAGGAAGAAAGAAAGATGGCAACAAAGAAAGAAAGGGAGGGAAGGAGAAGAAAGAAAGAAAGAAAGAAAGAAAGAAGTAGGAAAAAGGAAGACAGGGAGGAAGACAGGGAGGGAGGTAGAAAGGAAGAAATGAAAGAAAGGGAGATGTGAAGAAGAAAGGGAGGAAGGAAAAAAGAAAGGGAAGGAGGGAGGGAGGAAGAAAGGAAGGAAGAAGAAATAGAGAATTGGGATAAAAAGAGGGAGGGAGGGAAAATGGAAAAGAAAGAATGAAAGTACCCAAAAAATGCAATGTAGTGGTTTGAGAACCTGGGAATGTGGCTCTGAACCCAGAGTTCCTTTAGGCTAGTCCCATTCTCTCAGCCTCAGAAGAGGACAAAGGCAAATCCCCTTGGAGGAATCTTGACATAAAAAATCTCAGAATGTTAGGTGCTGAACTTCGATAACATCCTTCTCCTTTTCCTCGCAATGTTCGGCAGTTCATTTAATGAAATATAATGCCATCCCATTTTATAAATACTTCCCCTAATTAAAAGAATGGATTCATTCAGACCTGTTTCATATTTGCTACTTGTTTTGTGATATGACTTGAGATTCAGACCTCTGTAGATGTGTAGCTCACTCTATTATTGCTTTTTTTTTGGGACTGTCTAATGCTTGCATGCAAGTAAACAAATCTGAATTGATGAGGCATTAATCTGCATTGATTAGGCATTAACTTGCCACCGTCAACATTTGGGAGGGGAAAAACAATACATATTTTAATATTCAGTCGGAAAGCAAAATGAAAGTAAGAGATGACAGGTCCAAACAAATGTAAATACTGTCAACATTAATGAGACCAGGGCTGACCCATACATAGCAGCAATCTATATATTTAATATTTACTTTATCTTGATTATTCTGTCTTTCTTCTAACATAAGGACTCTGCTTTTTCTCAAGTTAGTGACGGTGGCTCCGTTCTGGATTTTAGTCTGAACTTTAAGATGCTGAAATTATTTGGAATTGGACTGGAGGAGCTTTCTATGGATCGGGAAAGTCAAAGCAATGGGTCCAGGAGCATATGTTATGTCCCATTACTTAATGATATTTAAGTGAGAATGGGTCTGAAATATCCCCCAAAGACAAGATAGTTAAATTGAGGATATCATACACTGGACACATCATAATGTGATTTATTGCAAAATAATAATAATAATAATAATTTGCAGTTGTAAAAGGAGATCACAACAAAAGTGGATTGATTTTAGGAGGAATGATATGGAATTTAGAATATAATCATGTGAGGGAACTGCCTGGCAAGCATTATGATGCCAAACATTCCGTATGCTAATCACCACCACCTGCCAGACATGCCACTATACCACCCACCATTAACTGTGGGACATGACATCTTGGGAGCTACTGCCTCTTTTGTTATATTCTTTGTCTGAGGCTGAGAAGCCTTCTTGAGTGAAGGCCCTCGGCTTGAGTCAGCCAGTTCAGATAGTTTCTTATATATCCATTTCGGGGCATCGAATGTTTGCCTTTATTTATTTATTTATTATTTTGATTTCTTGGTTGCCCCTTCCAAGTGGCTCGGGGCGACTCACAAATCATTAACGATTACAATCATTAAAAACACAATAAAACACGATAAAAACACAATACATAGTGCATATTAAAACATGATTGGATGTGCAAGATTACATCCATAATTGGGTCAGACAATGACGCCCGCCCGCTACATGAAGTCATAGCCCATGTGTAAACTGCTCTAAGTCCCTCCAAGGAGAGAGGGTGGTCTAGAAATAATTTTTTTATTGTTGTTGTTGTTGTTGTTGCATTTGAGAATATGGTAGAATAAAATAACAATTTATACATTTCAGACTTGGGAAATAGATACACTATATAAAAGGAGCCCCCGGTGGTGCAGTGGGTTAAAGCGCTGAGCTGCTGAGCTTGTTGACCGAAAGGTCGCAGGTTCGAATCCGGGGAGTGGGGTGAGCTTCCGCTGTCAGCCCCAGCTTCTGCCAACCTAGCAGTTCGAAAACATGCAAATGTGGGTAGATCAACAGGTACCACTCCGTCAGGAAGGTAATGGCACTCCATGCAGTCATGCCAGCCACATTACCTTAGAGATGTTTACGGGCAATGCCGGCTCTTTGGCTCAGAAATGGAGATGAGCACCAACCTCCAGAGTTGGACACACGACTGGACTTAATGTCAGGGGAAAACCTTTACCTTTACTATAAAAGGATAAAAGTTAAACATAAAGGAACAGATACAAATATGGTAGTTGCTGATCTTTATTATTATTATTATTCTTTCTGGGCATGGAGATGATGGGCTTATGTAAATGTCTTTTCCCAGGCAAGTCAAATAAAGAAAGTTGAAATAGCCAAAGTAATCTTTGTTTCTGAGCTACACCTTGGGCTGATTCACAATATGGCATAATAGCTGGGTAGTTTACCTCTTGACCTGAAGCCCCTTCCACACTATGTTATATCCCAGGATCTCATCCCAGATTATCTGCTTTAAACTGGATTAAATGAGTCCCCACTGCCAGATAACACAGGATAAACAGATAAGCTGGGATCAGAATCTGGGATATAGCGGCAGTGTGGAAAGGGGCCAGAGTCAGGCAGAAGCAAATGTCTCTTGTAAAATAGAATATATTTAATAGATTTATATGAAAAAGAGGAATGAAATATAGTTTATGGTTAGATGGATACAGGAGAAAAGCAAGGGTCTAGAGGTGGCAGGGCTTGGGAGGTTTCATGCAAAAGAAAGGATGCCGCTTTATCTCTTTCTGTCTTGCTACCCTTGGAAGTGAAGAGGCAATGCAAAAGCAAACCAACACACAAACAAACAAACATGTACACAAGTGGGCATCATCCACCTAGCCATCATTTCAACCCCAACGCGGCTTAGTAAGAAATACAAACAGTTTATTTAGTTCTTGAATTAAACATGAAGTGAGTCAGCTGCCAAAAGATCACAGAAACCTCTTTGCTGTTTACATTGTGAATAACTAACTCCAAGCCCAAACTGGAGATGATTCACATGATGAAATCATTTACCCCAAGGGAGGCGGACAACAGTTCCTATCATTCCCAAGCAGCCAAGGCAATGAAACTAGGGTCAAACTCCAATGAAACTAGGGTCAAACAAACAGTTTGAATATTTCCTCACATTTTGAATTCCATTCTCAAATGCAGACCACAGCATCCAGATATTGTCTGAAAGTATGCAAATATTGCAATATTAGCCAAAGAGTCACAACTGGACTGAGGTCCAAAGCTTGCTAATGTTGTTGTTTGCCATCTAGTGGAAGGAACACAGTAAAGTTTGCAGTGAAATATTTATATACAAATGTATATACACACATATATTATATACACACACAAATGAATAATTACAGTATAATATACATACATACAACACTCTATTAGATTTGAGTGACATCATAATTCAAAGACCGATGGACTAATTTCCACCAAATTTGGCCACAAGACACCTACTAACCCAAGGATTGACCATCACTAAAAATTGATTTTGTCATTTGGGAGTTGTAGTTGCTGGGGTTTATAGTTAACCTACAATCAAAGAGCATTCTGAACTCCACCAATGATGGAATTGAACCAAACTTGGCACACAGGACTCCCATGACCAACATTAAACACTAGAAGGGTTTGGTGGGCACTGACCTTGAGTTTGGGGGTTGGAGTTCACCTACATCCAGAGAGCCCTGTGGACTCAAACAATGAAGGATCTGGACCAAACTTGGCACAAATATTCCATATGCCCAAATATGAACACAAAGGGAGTTTAGGGGGAATACACCTTGACATTTGGGAGATGTAGTTACTGGGCTTTATAGTTTACCTACAATCAAAGTGCATACTAAACTTCCCACACAGAACCCCCATGAGCAACAGAAAATACTATGTTTCTGGTGGTCTTTGGTGATCCTTCTGACACCCCCTCGTGGCCCCTCCCCCAGGCTTCCGACCCCTAGGTTGAGAAATGCTGCCTTAAGACCATCCAATCCAACTCCCTTCACCAGGGCAATTAAACATAATCAAAGCCCTCCTGACAAAGTGCCATCCAGCCATGGATATAGATAGATGATTCACACACACGCATGTATATGACAGATATAGAAACATTGATTTGAAAGGGACCCCTAAAGAAGGACAATGATATGTTGTATGTTCCAGAGTAGGCAAATCAGACAATCTCTGCATCAACGCTGACAAAGATACAACAAGAAATACAGTTTACCCACAAGAATAAAGAAATTACATATATTAAAAACCAACACCTTCTCATTACTTTATTTTCCATATCAGCAGACTGGGCCACAGCAATGCATGGCAGGAGATGGCTAGTAATAGATATAATATTATTATCTTACATATTATTATATTATATATAATACAATATATAATCTAAATATAGGTTATACATATTACATTATATATATTATACACATATAAACATATGTAATATGATTCATATGTACATATGTAATAAATATCACAATATATAATATAGATACAGCTTATATATACACTAGCCGTCCCCTGCCACGCTTTGCTGTGGCCCAGTCTGTCTATATGTGTTTTGTGTGTGTATAAGTGTGTATATATTTGTGAATATGTGTGTTTGCATGTGTGTGTGTGTATGTGTGGTTTTGGCTTTTAAGTGTCTTCTGCTGTGTTTTTCAGTGTTTTTTTATGAGTGATGGTCACTCATTGGCCTGATAGTTATATTGTGTCCTAGTTTAGTGTCAATTCATCCAATGGTTTTTGAGTTATGTTAATCCAATAAACGAACATTACATTTTTATTTATATAGATTTTATATACATACACACACAGACACACACACATATGTAATATTTATAGGTATATATATTACATATGGATATATAGACGCTTCAGCACAGCTGGTTATTTACTAGAAACTATAGAATTTTCCCAACCAGAAGGTTGGGAGTTCAAGCCCGGGTTGGGTTGAGCACCCAACCTTCTGCCCAGCTTACTGTCCAACTAAGCAGTTCAAAAACAGCTGTAGTTGTGAGTAGAGAAGTTAGGTGCTGCTTAAGTGGGAAGGTATTTTACAATACCATAAAAAGCCTGCAATCAAAGAACAGGAGGAAAGTCTGTGATCGAAAAGGCTTGTCATAGAGCAGGGCTGTCCAACAGGCGGCCCCCCAGCCTCCTGGACACGGCCCCCCAGCCTCCTGCAAGAATTTATTTAATTTTTTTTTAAAATTTTTAAAAATATAATATTTTTTAAAAAATGGCGGCGGGGGAGGGGGAGGCGTGGCAGGAAGGAGGAAGGAGCCAGCTCCTCCTCCCTACACCGCCCCCTCCATCCCTCTCCACGCCAGTAGGCGGCGCCAAGGGCGGCACATCATGCCAGGCCTCTGGCGGCCGCCAGGCGCGCCTACTGCTCCTTTTGGCGGCTCCCCTCTGAAGCCGCGAAAGGGCAGAAGGCAGCGCCAAGGGCGGCGCGTCAGAGGCCTGGCGCCGCCTGCTAGGAAGGGCGGGGGAGCCGTCTGCCTTCTTCCTCCGTAGCCCCTCCTCTCCCCCCCTTCCTAGGGATCTGAGGGCGGCGTGCCAAAAAGAGGCAGAGGCGCCAAGGGCGGCGGCGTCAGAGCCCCTGGCGCCGGGGCGCGGCGCTGCTAGGAAGGGCGGTGCACCGGGGGAAAGAGGAGAGGCTGCCTTCTTCCCTCCGTAGCCCCTCCTCCTTCTCCCCGGGCGCGCGCTGCTCGGATCCGAGCAGCGGTGTGCCCGGGGGAAAGAGGAGGCTTCGAGGAAGCCGGCTGCCGTCTTCCTCCGTAGCCCCTCCTCCTTCTCCCCGCTCGTGCTGCCGCCCGGGATCTGAGCAGCGGCATGCCCGAGGAGAAGGAGGAGGGGCTATGTGAGCAAGCGGCCCCTCCCCTCCCCACCCCGTCCCCTGCGAGCAGCCCCGCCCCTTCTCACTGATCACCTACGGCCCCCCAGGTGATCAGTGACACTTCTTCCGGCCCTTGGGTCGGAAGAAGTTGGACAGCCCTGTCATAGAGGATAGAGCGGTGGCTGGAACCAAGCATAATCTCCAGGACGCTGAAGCTGGAAAAACGCCGAGACACATACCTCTATCTGTCTGTCCGTCCTGTATGTATAACGGCATTGAATATTTGTTGTGTATGTGTTCTGTGATCCGCCCTGAGTCCCCTTCAGGGTGAGAAGGGAGGAATATAAATGTTGTAAGTAAATAAATAAATAATATAAACACACATATATATTATACCTATTATACCAAGGACTATATATACACACACATTTATAGGTATGTATATTATATATGTATATATAGATGTTTATATTAGATCTATAATATATACATACACACATACATATAAACACACATATATATCATATTTATAGGTATATATTATAGATGTAAATATAGAGATATATTTATGATACAATGTAGATGTATATACACACATATAATATTTATTGATATATATATATATGTATATATAGATGCATATATTATATAAATGATATAATATACATACATACACACACACACCACATATATATAGATGCATATATTATATCTACATAATATATTCACACATATTGAATTTATAAGTACGAGGGTTGAATTAAAAGTAATGCCTCCACCTTCATAACTCAGTAGTACTGGTATGTGGCAGGTACTGGCTTGCTCAATAGGCTCTCCTCTACAGTTCCATTTTGGCGGGAAGGCTTAGCATTGAACGGTTGCATTGTTAAAGTGCGAAGAACGAAACCCTGCACAGACGGTTGGTCAATGCGACTTAAGCAATGTGCATTCATTGAATTCTTGACAGGAGAAGGTGTCACCCCAAAGGAGAGTCATCCGAGAATGCAAGCTGTTTATGGTGATTGTGTTGATGTGAGTACTGTGCATTGTTGGGCGAGTAAGTTTAAAGATGTTGAGGTGGGAACATCTGACTTGCATGACAAACAAAGAGTTGGATGTCCTATGACAGCAACCACCGAGTTGCACAAGCAAAGGGTTGACAGATTGATTCAGGACGATCGTCGTATCACTCTGAGAGAAATCTCAAGCATAATTGGCACTTCACAAGAACGTGTGGGTCACATTATTGCTTTGCTTGGCTATTGGAAGATCTGTGCACGATGAGTACACAGCAGAACTGCAGAGACTGGATCTCACCACCGTACAGCATCCTCCATTCAGTCCAGATTTAGCACCGCCTAATTTCCATCTGTTCCCGATAATGAAAAATCTTCGGGGACATCATTATGCTTCTGACGAAGACGTTGAGAGAACTGTGAGATGCTGATTGCGGAAACAGAGTGTCAACTTCCGTGACGGCTTCAGAAAACTTGGCAGAAATGTATCCAATTGTCTGGTGATTATGTGGGGAAGTCAATAGTGGTAGTTAAAGAGGATTATTTCTGTGTTTGATTTATGAAAACATTCCCATCCAAACCCAAGTAACGAAGGCGGAGGCATTACTTTTCATTCAACCCTCGTACCTATATACACTCCTACACAGCAATGTATACATAATTTATTTTTATTTTATTGTTCACTTTTATATACTGTTTCTCTTTGCAGGCTCGGGGCGGTTTACATAAAACAACAGTAAAAATACAGATAAAACACTTTGTTACATAAAACACAAGGATGTGGTCAGAGTTGTCCGGGGGAACTCAGATTGAAGGCCTGCTTAAAAAGGGTTGTCTTGCAGGCCCTCCGGAAGGGGGTTGACTCCGTGATAGCCCGAACATCGTCTGGTAACGCGTTCCATAGTGTCGGCGCCACCACAGAGAAGGCTCTTTGTCTTGTTACTGAAATGCGACAGGAACGGATTGATGGAATCATCAGAAGATTTTGTTCTGAGTGCAGCGATCTCGGAGGAACATATGGGGTGAGGCGGTCCCTCAGGTACACTGGCCCTTGACCATACAAGGCCTTGAAGGTCAAAACCAGCACCTTGAAAACAATCCGGTACTCTATTGGTAGCCAGTGCAATTGCTGTAAGATTGGTGTGATGTGCTCTCTCGCAGGTGCTCCCACCAGCAGTCGAGCGACAGCATTTTGCACCAGCTTGAGTTTCCGGGTTGTCGACAAGGGAAGGCCAATGTAGAGGGCGTTACAGTAGTCTAGCCTCGAGATGACCGTCGTCTGGATCACCGTAGCGAGGTCATTCCTGGGTAGGTAAGGAGCCAGTTGCCTAGCCTGCTGGAGATGGAAGAATGCGGACCTGCTAACCATGGAGATCAAAGTCTCCATCGATAGCAGTGGGTCTAGTTGGACCCCCAGGCTTTTGACCAAAGACGACGGGCTTAACCGCTCGCCATCCAGGGTAGGCAACCAGCACTCACCCACACCAGGACGACCCAGCCATAGGATCTCCGTCTTCAATGGATTCACCTTCCACCGGCTGGTGCGCAGCCATCCAGTCACGGCTTCAAGGCATTGATAGAAACAGTCGGGTCCGGCCTGCCGTCCATTCTCAGCACCAGCTGGGTGTCATCAGCGTACTGGTGGCACTCCAGGCCAAAATCGCGGATAAACAATAATCAAGACTTGGTTTCCAATTCTTTGGAGTGTTGTGAGCGATCAGTGTCACAAGAAGAGCACTGTCCTGGCTCTTCAGGGGAGGAGAGGCAAGGTTGGGGGCTGCCGCTCAGGCGTTTTGGACTTCAACTCCCAGCATTCCTAACAGCCCACCGGAAGTGGTCATGGCGGAGGCGGGGCGACGAGCGGAAGTGCCGCTCTCTTTGTGCGAGTGAAGGCAGGAAGGAAGGCAGGGAGGGAGGGAGCGAGAGAGGGAGGGGCGGTTGCTAGGTTGCGCGCGGGTCCGAGTGGGCCTGCCTCAGCCGGGGCGGCCTCCCCTGCTATGGCCTCCACGCCGCCGTTAGCGGCCTCTCCTTCGCCCGCGAAGCCGCCTCCGCCTCCGCCTGCCGGGCCCTCGTGCGTGCTGTGCTGTGGGGAGCTGGAGGTGGTGGCGCTGGGCCGGTGCGAACACCCCGTCTGCTTCCGCTGCTCCGTCCGGATGAGGGCCCTCTGCGCCGGGAGGTACTGCGCCGTCTGCCGCGAGGAGCTCGACCAGGTACTCTTTCCCTCAGCCAGGGCCAACTGGGGCCCTCCCCCCAGGTGTTTGGGACTTCTACTCCCACCATTCCTAACAGCCGGTAGGAATTCAAAGAAGTCCCAAACACCTGGAGGGAGGGCCCCAGTTGGCCCTGGCCTCTGTTAGCCTTTCAGTGGGTTCAGGAAGGGAAGCACGGCGTTGATTAGCTATTATCGTTACTATCATCATCTGAGAGCCACACTTGGTTACTTCTGTATTTTTCTACAGATTTTACCTGCTGAATGAGTATTTATTTCTTCTTCGGACTTGTACGCCGCCACTCCCCAAGCGCTCGGAGCAGCTCACAGTCACATAAAAACACACAGAAGTAAAAGCAACAAGTTAACTAAACTAATAAGAGGGGTTATCCAGCTTAGCAATCAAAGGCTAGCCGGAAGAGATGGGTCCTGCAGGCCTTGTGGAAAGATAGTAGGTCCTGCAAGGCCTGCACTTCACTTGGGAGAGTGTTCCAGATTGATGGCGCTATCACAGAGAAGGCTCTGCGCCGAGTCGATGTAAGACAAATAGCTTTGAAGCTCGGCACTTCAAGGAGGTTCAGTTGTTCAGAGCGGAGTGACCTCTGGGGTTGATGGGGGGGGGGGGGAGACAGTCCCTCAGATACAGTTGCCCCAGACCATGCAAGGCCTTGAAAGTTAACACCATCACCTTGAAGGTGATCTGGTGCTTGACCGGAAGCCAATGGAGCTGCTGAAGAATAGGTGTTATGTGACATCACTGGGGTCCCAGTGAGAAGTCGGGCAGCGGCATTCTGGACGAGCGTAAGTTTCCGGATCACGGACAAGGGCAGGCCAATGTAAAGGGCGTTACAGTAGTCCAGTCTCGAGATGACCGTGGCTTGGAGCACCGTGGCCAGGTTGTCCCTGGATAAGTAGGGGGCCAGGCGCCTAGCTTGCCAAAGGTGGAAGAAAGCGGTTTTGCTGACAGTGGAGACCTGGGCATCCATCGATAGCAATGGGTCTAAGACAGGGGTGCTCACACTTTTTCAGCATGTAAGCTACTCTTAAAGCAACCAAGTCCAAAAGATCTACTGGCCCCCGCCGCCGTGCACTCCCGCCACCACGCGCTCCCGCCACCATGCGTGCTCCTGCTGTTGTTTTCCGCCCGCGCAGCGCTTCTTTTGCCTGCGGGGCAGTGCAGGAAGGAGAAAGCACGAGGCGGGGCATACAGAGGGAGCGCTCCGCCCTGCCTGTCTCGCTGGCAATGGAGGCTGCACAGCTGCTTCTGGACGAGAGAGAGGTAGGGCTCTCCCTCCAGAGGCCCCACCTCATGCTTCTTTCTTCTTGCAATGCCCCGCAGGCGAAAGAAGCACCGCGAGAGTGAAAGCCAGCAGCAAGAGCGCGCGTGCACGCAGGGTGTGCGCGCGCATGGCAGGAGCACCTCACCCGGCTGGTGAGGCCCGAAGATCACCTGGAAGAAGGCCGAAGATCTATTAGTAGCTCCCGAGCTACCTAATGAGCACCCCTGGTCTAAGACAACCTCTAGGCTCTTTACTGAGGATGTCGGGCATAATGCCTCGGCATCCAAGCTAGGCAGCCGGACCTCCCCACCCACTGGGCGCCCCAGCCACAGTATCTCCGTCTTTGCTGGATTCACCCTCAATCTACTGGCACGCAGCCAACCAGTAACGACTTCAAGGCACTGTTGGAAACAAGAGGGTACGGAGTCCTGTTGGCCTTCCATCTTCAGAACGAGCTGGGTGTCATCAGTGTACTGAATGAGTTATTTACAGGGCCTGATTGATAATACTAGGGTTGAATGAAAAATAATGCCTCCAGCTTTGTAACTCCTCAACAGAAGGCAGTACTGGTATGTGGCAGGTACTGGCTTGTTCAGTAGACTCTCCTCTACAGTTCCATTTTGGCGGGAAGGCTTAGCATTGAACAGTTGTGTTGTTAAAGTGCGAAGTATGGAACCCTGCACAGACAGTCGGTCAATGCGACTTAAGCAACGTGCAGTCATTGAATTCTTGACAGCAGAAGGTGTCACCCCAAAGGAGATTCATCAGAGAATGCAAGCTATTTATGGTGATTGTGTTGATGCGAAAGAAGATCTGCGGGGACATCATTATGCTTCTGATGAAGACGTTGAGAGAACTGTGAGACGGTGGTTGCGGAAATAGAGTGTCAACTTCTTCCGTGATGGCTTCAGAAAACTTGTTCATCGTTGGCAGAAATGTATCCAGTTGCCTGGTGATTATGTGGAAAAGTGAATAGTGATGTTTAAAAAGCACATTCTAAGGATTATTTATTAAAATATTCCCATCCAAACCCAAGTAGCGAAGGTGGAGGCATTACTTTTCATTCAACCCTTGTACGTTTTAGCCAATGTTGTTTTATTTTATTCATATTCTACATGTGTATTTTAAATCTGTCTATTTTAATTGGACTGTTTTGTTTGGTTTATTTTGTTACTGCATTGGTATTGAATGTTTGCCCTTTAGTTTTTTGGAAGCTGACCCATGTGGAGAGAGAGGGTGGGTTAGAAATAAAGATTATTATTATTATTATCATCATCATCAACATCAATGGTTACATTATTATTATTGTTATCATCAGTATTATAATTTTAATATTGTGTTGTTATTATAATTATTATTCTATCATCATCAATAATTACTCGGTCATCATTATAATTTTATTATTGATATTATCATTAATGATTATTATTGTTATTATTGTCAATTATTGCTCTGTTATTATTATTATCATTTACTATTACTCCATTATTACCATCAATGATTACTCCATTATTATTGTTATAATTAATTATTACTCTATTAGTGTTTGATGGGGTTCCTCATTCAGCAACTAATAGTGGAAGCGATCCTGGCCTGCTTACACTATCTTCTATTATTATTCTTACATTCCGTGATTAATAGTATTTATTATTATTATTGCTATTTTATACTTATTACATTGAGTGATTAATAGTTGAAGTACCCCTGGCCTGCATACACATATATTTATGCATTATTATTGTTGTTTTGTTATTATTATTAATTCAGTGATTAATTATGAATCAATAAAATACATTATTATTATTATTAGCTTTTGAGGGGGTTCCCCATTCAGTGATTAATAGTTGAAGCAGGCCTGGCCTGCTTACACTCTCTCTCCTTCTTCTTCGTGGGGGTACCTTCAACTGGAAGAAGCATTTAATTGTTGCCTTGTGAACTGCCCCGAGTCGCCTTCAGGCTGAGAGGGGCGGTATAGAAACGTAACAAATAAATAAATAAATACCTCATCTATTATTAATGGTAGGAGTAGGCCTGACCCTAAGCCTTTCAGATAAGGAGCTCATTCCAATATTATTACTGTTATTATAATTCATTTTGGAAGTTGTTTCTCAATCAGTTGTCAGTGACCAAAGGGGTCCTGGCCCCAAACATTTCAGACAAAGTCTGTTTCCACTGTTAATAACTGAATGAGGACCCCTCCCTCCCACCAGGACAATGATCATGATGATTTTTTAAAGTATTTGGGATTTCACATTTCCCCCCAATTTTGTGTATGCTGTGAGGGTGGGGAAAAAGCAGGGATGTTATTATTAATGGATGGGATTATCATTTAATTATTGGTGGTAGAAGCAGTCCAGGCCTCAAACTTCAGATAAGGACTGCTTCCATCATTAATAACTGAATGGGGAAGCCATGCCAAACAGTGATGATGATGATAATGTTTTGGATATCTGATCCCCTCCCATCACTTTGGAGCTACAGATTGAGTGCCTTATCTGGACTTTCAAACTATTCTAAAAATGTCCTTATATTTTTGCTTTCTAATGGTTCAGTCTATGCAAACACAACATTATTGATAACAATGTGATGTCAGGTGTGGTTTCGACTTGGGTTCCTTCTCAAAGATATCTCATATTGCACATTTCTTTAAATATTAAAAAATTCGAAAGAGGAAATGGTTCCGGTCCCAAGAGTTTCAGATACAGGGTGCTCAATCTGAATTTGTATTCTATCGTGAGATACTGTGGAGAGTTCATGCATGAAATTCATTTATGTTTCATAGATCCCTGATACACACAGCCTAGAGGTCATTTTATACAATATTTTAAAAGTAATTTTGCACATGGAACAAAGTTTGTGACCATAGAATCTTTAGAACCTCCATAGCTGAGTCGTCTTCAATGTATTCAAAAATAAGGATGATTATGAGTCCCCAAAGTTGACCTCATACTATTTAATTCATATACGATGTTGTCTAATGTCTCATCAATTTTTTTGTTTGTACAACAGGTCTCTGGTTTCATGTTGTTTCTAATGTGCTCACTTTATTTTTGGAAGACCTGATTCTTTTCCTTGAGGTCATGTATCTGAATGGTCAGGCAATTCAGATGTTTCCTGTATAGAAAGGATGGAAGTGCAGGCTCACCCTGTTGGATTATGCACTTCCTTCCAACTCAGGCCAATTCTGTGTTTGCAAGTGAAGCCTGTTTCATTTCTCATTCTTTGGAAAGTAATAGCATAACCCTTTGGGGAATTTACTCTGCCCAGGTCGGAACAGGCTCTGTCTTACGACTCCATCAGTGATTAAAGTTTTCCAACTGGTATCATTCTACTGTGTGGATGGTCACTCGGATACCTTCTTTTGCAAGGAAGCCTTGTGAGCTTGCCCTTGTCATGCCCTGGGGTGTTGACGGCATTTTGTTTGCATTGTGCTCCAGCTGCTGCCAAGTTCAAGAGCCAGGCACAGTGATCATGTTATTTGATCATTTGGGTTTGGCTTTTTTGTTGGTGGTGGTGGAAGTGGTTCTTTAGAACCAGGAATAGAGGAAAGGCATGAGGTGGCATTAGGGCTGAATTCAGAGAACCAAGAAACACCCTCTTTGTTGGGCGTTTGCCAACATCTTATGAAACTCTTGAGTATCCAGATCTTGGATATTGAAATAATATCTCCTTCCAAGCCCCTGTCCTTAGTCCAGTTTCTCTGGGAACAAGCTGTTAGAAATCAGCAGCCTCCTTTCCCCCCAGTATTATAAGTAGCAGTTTTGTATTTTCCTGGCGCAACTCATAACCATAATTGTAGACATGGTTCGACAGTTTTGGCAAGTGTAACTCTTGGCATTATGGGCTACCAGTTATGGCTTTGCAAGTTGAATTGGAAATTCTAGGCCTTGAGGCAGAATCCAGCAAGATGATTTTTAAAGACATACAGCCTGCCCTTGTGTATCTCACCCATTATTGTGAATTTTGACAGACAGTTCTTATCTGTGGGGCTCGTCATGGCTTTGTTGTTCTTCCTGTGTGTTCTCAAATCTATGGCAAACCTTTTATAGGATTTTATTGGCCAGATTTGTTCAGAAGGGGGTTGCCTTGGCCTTCCTCTAAAGCTAAGAGATTGATTTTCAGAGTCTGTCACCTGATTCTTTTAAACTGGATATGGCAAGGAGAAACCCAGAAAGCTTTGAAATTTGCTTCCTGTCCATCCGGCTCACTTCGAGGCTGCTCTTCCCCCGTTTTGCTCTGGAGAGCTCCTCAAACCCGCATTCCTTTAGTATGACTCTCTCCTTTGCCTTCCCTTCCAGTCCGATTAGATGACACCTCCCATTTATTCTTGACACGGTGTGTCACTAGCTAGAGGCACTTCCTTTTTCATAACTCTCAAATTGTAGGGAAAAAGAGAAGGCCATTAGGGCATCAGCGGGAAGGAAGCAACCCAGAGATCTCTGGGAAACCTTCTTTCCAACTCAGCTGGAAATGCTAGATTATTGTAACCTCTGTTCCTTCTACATGAGCTCACCCTGCCTTCAAAACAATGGAAACCATCTGTTCCTCCAAACCGGGGGTGTTTTTAGAAGGTAGAATGAGTCAGGTCATGCTGGTAACTTGAGAAAATTGAAACTTTAAGCAGACCATGTGGTTTTTAGAAATGACACTCTTTATGTCCTGCTTTGAGTCTTTTCTGAATCTGCTCAGACATTTTGATCCAGCAGTGATTATTCAGTTTGAACACAAAGCCTAGTGTCTCAAACGGTAGGTTACTTAAATAGCTCACCTGGGTAGAACTAGTACATTGAATTGTCCTTCCACATTTGGAAGTAAAGCATTCATAGATTTGATAATTTGCAGATGACTACTATGCTTACCGCGACCCTATATGTGACCAAAAAAGTATATTCTCCCTTGGTATTTCAAGGTCTCCAGTGTGATTCTGTAGTCAATGTTTGCCAAAAGTTGGCCATATAATTGCACTGGAGGACTTAGAAACACCTAGAGAAATATTCTCTCAGATTTATATTTGTGGTTTTTTCACTTTCTCACAGGGAATTTGTGTTTTCTGACTCTAGCAAAAATGAAGATTTTTCCCCTCAATTTCTTTCCCACCGTGGGCAGCAGTCCCACTTTTCTTTCCTCTTTGGAAATCATATGGCAAAAAAATAAGCTGAAAAAGTCTCCGTTTATCTGGGATCTGAATCTGACCTTCCTGCAGCCACCATCAGCACTCCCTTAGTCTGTGTCCTTTCCCTGATGATTTCCATTGGACCCATGCTGATCTATTTGTACTTTGGCACATGCTCTGACTCTCCTCTCCCTGTCCTGTTTAGGTGGTCTTTGGGAGGAAGCTGACGTCATTCTCCACAATCAACCTCAGCCAGTTGCAGCACGAAAAGAAATATGACATCTATTTTACTGATGGAAAAGTTTATGCTCTCTATAGGTAACTGCTCCTTATCATGCTTCCTTTAGTGAATGAATGAATTGTTTATTGTACCAGCCATAGGCCATGACATCAAATAATGTACAGCTTTCAAAATTACAGTATACAGTACACTTTCCAGTAGAAACATTAAAACTTATTCTAGCTCTTTAAAATTACAGTAGCAGTGAAATCCCCATAGGCATGATAACAATAACAATATCCGATTTGAATTATACCAAACTGTTTCCACAGCAGAGGCTAGAAATGAAAACGGAAACAGCTTCCTTTAGTGAGAAGAGGAATGCCAAATAAGCAGCTGCTTAAATGCTTTTGCTTTCTCAGTGCCAGGAAGTTAAGGATGAAAGATGTCCCTATGGGAAAATATGTGCCTGATGAAAGGAAAAGTGTTCAGTGTCCATCTAGCAAACAGGCAGAAGCAGTATAAATATTGCAAAATGATCAGCATTTATGTGCAAGCATGTGTTCATGAGATGTAGTTATACACAATGCATGTTGGCTTAATAAATAAACTTGCATCATGTTATTCTAAGCCTATTCTCCATTAATTAGCTTGCATTTTTAAATCAAAATAAAATCTAGCCCACACTCGAGGCACTTAGAAAACAGTAGGTAAAGTATTTTATATTACAGAAAGAAAACATACTCTTTCTCTTGAGTTTCTTTTCTTCAATATTCATTAGTAATTACACAAAGATATAACATCAAACAGTAAACATACATAGAGTATGGGGTGGAAACTTCACAGCGATAATTCAAGTACAATAATGTTGTTGCTTACGCAACTAAACCAAGTCCCGTGTCTTGTTCTCAGTTCAATATATCCAATTGAAAGTAATCCTGTAAACCATAAGTTTTGTGTGTCCGGAAAATAAATTTCCAAAGTATTTGTAATCCACAAGAACTTGGTGTCCCTAACAAGTTTTGGACGGCGTAACCAGCAATCAATAATTCACAGAAATCCCAGTAAATATAACCCACATTCCACACGCTGCGTAGTAAGAAGTGTTCCGCCTACGGGAATAGATGCATGGATCCAGCCCGTTTTGTCGTTGCGACTTCCTCAGGGCGGTCACGAATTGAATAATCCAAGGTTATCATATACCAATATCTACATTATAAGAACAATATCATAATATCCTAATATAACATAAGTAGGGGTAGTCAAGAGGGTAGGAGTACGTGCAGTCCACTTACCACCAAAATATCAATCATAAACACCACTAAATGGTAGAGACTGTGAGTACGGTGGAGACGCTCTTAGTGGGATCGTTTAAATGTGGTCTCTAATTAATGAGGGTGCTGCCTCTAGGGAAGAGCTCCATCTGTGCGTTGATTAATTACTCAATTAGATAAGGATGTTGCTTACACTTAAGAAGTCGTTAAGACCCAATGGTTGCTCACACAAAAGTAAAGTTATCCATTTGAGTTCTGTATATAGTAGGGCTTCCTGCAGATTGGAATGTGGCTTGGATATGACTTTCTCTAAACCTAAGAATTTAAAATCCGGTTTTGAGTGATGTACCGACATAAAGTGTTTATATAAGAATGAATCTTCATTCCCGGTTGAAATTCTCGATCTATGTTCCCCCATCCTCGTTCTCAAAACACATTTTGTTTGGCCCACGTAATTTAAAAAAAATATATATATCTTTATTAGTTTCTCTCGGCATTACTTCGCGAACGAAGATTCAGGAAGGACTCATCCCACGCTTTTTACAAGCGCGTTGATGATTAAAAAGGCCAATCTGAGATAGGCAAGTTCGGTTGCAGAAAGCACAGCAGAAAGTCTCCTTGGGTGATGTTGTTTCCAAGTTGCGGTTCTTTCTGCGTTGTCGTTTCTCTTCGAGACCCATTCGGCATGTCTTCTCGAAGGAGGCCGCAGCATTGTGGATAGTGCGTCTCCATGCCTCCCAATGTGAGGCCAGGGTGGACCATTGTTGGTGATCAAGCTGGCCGAGCCTGAGATGTTGTTTCAGGGAGTCCTTGTATCTCTTTTTGGGGCGCCTCTCTTGCGCTGACCCGTGGTGAGTTCACCATAGAGTAGTATCTTTGGGAGGCGGTGGTCCTCCATCCTAGAGACGTGCCCTGCCCAGCGCAGCTGTGTTCTCAATAGCATGGCCTCAATGCTGGTGATCCCTGCTTGCTCAAGGACAGCAACATTCGTCACATAGTCGGTTCAGTGTATTATTAGTTTCAATCATAAGATAAAATACAAACAATAGTGATAGTAGAAATCTGAAAATAGAGTATACAGATGATAGCAAGAATAGAGCTAGAGTGTTGCGAGAATATCCACATAGTGTAGATAGAAAAGAACATAAGAAGAATAGCGGTGTTCAAAAGAGTTTTCGGAGAGATGATACAGTTTCTTCTTGTTGTTCTTATTTAGATTGTTAATATCCATTGTGAATCCTGTCTTTGGTTTCCCAAGGTTTCCTAATTGAGCCTGAAATGTGGAGAGTACGTTAGAAGTTTAAAGCAATGCATGCCCGAGATCTCTTCTGTTCCTTAATATTTACAATTCTAGATCTAAGTTACATTCAGCTTTACAATAGTCTTGAAGCAACGTCCAATCCCATTTGTTATTTCCCTTTTCTTTGTTACCTCCATCCCTTAGCTTTTCCATTTGGCAAGTTTCAATGAGTTTATACAGCCATTCCCTTTTTAATGGTACGGTCTCCGTCTTCCAGTGATTGGCAAATAAGATCTTTGCTGCAGTAGTTCCTAGTATGAATATTCTACCTTCATTTTTGTTTAGTTCAGTGTCTATAATTCCTAGAAGGAATTTGTCTGGGCTTTTTGTAATTTTTTTCTTTAGTATTTTTTCAATTTCCCTATGAATCATGCTCCAGTATTTTTTCACTTTTGGGCAGTGCCATAACATATGAAAGAATGTTCCATTATTTGTATTACATATCCAACAATTGGGTTTTGTTTTCTTGTATATTTTAGAGAGTTTCTCTGGGGTAAGGTACCATCTATAGAGTACCTTGATCCAGTTCTCTCTATATTTATAGCTTGATGAAATTGTAGCAACCCAGTTCCCTTTCGTGCCTGGGGGGCAGGGGGCGGCACCGGGGTCCCACTTGCATTAGGGGCAGCTGTGGCTGATGAGGACATGGAGGAAAGGGATGATGGCTGGCCTGATGGCTATGATAGCTGGGAAAGTCAGGCTGACACTGAAAGTGCTGACTTCGATAATCAGTATGAGAAACCAGGTGGTTACGGGTCGCAGGAAAGGATTAGGGATGAGCCCATGGAAACTGAAAGGGAGTTAGGCTCTCATGAAGATAGCGACCCAGGTGCTGGGAGGCAAGGACGGAGCTTTGATAGGAGACGGAGCATTGAGTCTAGCAGGAGAGAATAGCACCGTAGCCTAGAGCGCCAGAGAAGCGCTAGGTCCCGTAGCACAGATTGGCGCTGCAGCCTAGAGCATCGGGGGCCTCACCAAGGGAATTAAGTATAGGATTTGTGGGAAAAGATCCTCAGTTACTCGGCCACTTCTGATCTGAAGGGAGTGAAGCGAGTGAAGATCCACGGAGCCAGGATTGCGGCTCGTACCATGCCAAGAAGTTTCTTGGGCTTGCTTTCTTGAACTTTGCCTTGTTTGCCTTGCCACGGACCAAGTCTGTTTTTGATCCGCTTTGTTTTGCGGAGCCCTTGCCAAGCTTTTGCCTTTGGATTTACCTAAGAACTCTTTACCTTTTTATTGCAACTTTGATACTTTTATGGACAATTATCCTTTTCACCTGTTTTTTATTATTCAATAAATAGTTAGCTGATTACCGTCTCTGTGTGTGTGATTAAGGGGCCGGGTCGAGACCCTGCATCGTGCCAGAAATATTTACGTTGTTTTTCCATATATTCTTCCATGTATCAGGTTTTATTTTGTAGCCTATATTTCTGGACCATTATTTTATATGAGCCTTACTGCCGTCTTTATCAATTTTGTTTCTTAAAAATATTTTATATATCTTTGACATTAGTTTGGATTCCTTGCCCATTATTGCTTCCTCAAGTTTGTTGGTTTGATTTTCAAAACCTATCTTCTCGTCCTCTTTAAGCCTTTCTCTCAGCTGGAAGTAGGGAAACCATCCCATTACAAAACCTTCATCGGTGAGTTGAAGTCTGGTCTTCAGGTTTAGCCCTGACTCATCTTGAGATAGGAGCTCTTTATACAGTAGGTTATCCATTTATCGTTTTCTAGCTGTCTTATCTGGAATGCCTCTTTTGGTGATATCAACAGAGGTATTTTATTACTTATTTGTTTTTTTATATTTTCCCCATATTTTTAGAAGAGATTTTCTGATGAAGTGGTCTTTGAAATTTCTGTCCACCTTTGCCTTATCATACCATAAATAGCCGTGTAGACCAAACTTCAAGTCAAATCCTTCTATATTCAAAATTCTCTCCCCTTCCAGTTTGCACCAGTTCCTTATCCAAGCCAAACAGCTGGCCTCGTAGTACAGCCTCAAGTTCGGTAGGCCCAAACCTCCTCTGTCCTTCGAATCTTGTAGAACCTTCATTTTGACCCTTGGCTTTTTCCCTGCCCAAATGAACTTAGAGAGATCTTTGTTCCATGAGTCGAAATGAGAGTTCTTTGGGACAATCGGAACTGTTGCGAACAGAAAGTTTATCTTAGGGAGCACCATCATCTTGACCGTGGCTATTCTGCCAAGGAAGGACAGGTTATGTTTTGACCAGTTTTCCAACTCTCTGTATTTCTTTCCATTTGGTTATGTAATTATTTTTGAAGATTTGTGATTTTTTTGGAGTAAGAGTCACACCCAGGTACTTCACCTTGTTCCTTATCATACCTGTCTTGGTTTGTAGTTCTTGTTTATTTGTTTCCAACATATTTTAAACTATTATTTGTGTTTTATCTTTGTTTATCTTAAAGCCGGCCATTTCCCCAAAATTTTGGATTTTTTCTAACCATAGCCCAATGGAGTTTCTAGGGTCTTCCACTATCAGTGCCAGGTCATCCGCGAACGCCTGGCATTTGATTTTTTCTTTCTTTATGGTGATCCCTTTTAATCTATTGTCCTTCCTGATGTCTTCGAGGAAAGTTTCCAATGTTAAAATGAATAATTAAGAGAACAACCAATATAGGAGACCTGCTTACTCACTCAGATCACACCTTAAAGGTGAAACCCAGTAATTTAAGTGCGGGAACATACAAGTGTGGACATTGTTTGGTATGGGATTTAGTTTCTCCATTGAAGGAGGTGATTGTTCCGCATAAATCTAGATCATTTAAACCTAAGCAATTCTTTATGTGCGGTTCCAAGGAATGCGTGTATTTACTTTTATGCTCTTGCCCGAAAATTTACGTGGGCCAAACGAAACGCTTTTTGAGAATGAGGATGGGGGAACATAGATCGGGAATTTCAACTGGGAATGAAGATTCATTTTTATATAAACACTTTAAGTCGGTACATCACTCAAAACCGGATTTTAAATTCTTAGGTTTAGAGAAAGTCATATCCAAGCCACATTCCAATCTGCAGGAAGCCCTACTATATACAGAACTCAAATGGATAACTTTACTTTTGTGTGAGCAACCATTGGGTCTTAACGACTCCTTAAGTGTAAGCAACATCCTTATCTAATTGAGTAATTAATCAATGCACAGATGGAGCTCTTCCCTAGAGGCAGCACCCTCATTAAAATTAGAGACCACATTTAAACGATCCCACTAAGAGCGTCTCCATCGTACTCACGGTCTCTATACCATTAGTGGTGTTTATGATTGATATTTTGGTGGTAAGTGGATTGCACGTACTCCTACCCTTTTGACTACCCCTACTTATATTATATTGGGATATTATGATATTGTTCTTATATTGTAGATATTGGTATATGATAACCTTGGATTATTCAATTCGTGACCGCCCTGAGGAAGTCAAAACGACAAAACGGGCTGGATCCATGCATCTATTCCTGTAGGTGGAACACTTCTTACTACGCAATGTGTGGAATGTGGATTATATTTACTTCCAGGATTTCTGTGGATTATTGATTGCTGGTTACGCCGACCGAAACTTGTTCGGGACACCAAGTTCTTGTGGATTACAAATACTTTGGAAATGTATTTTCCAGGCACACAAAACTTATGGTTTACAGGATTTCTTTCAATTGGATATATTGAACTGAGAACAAGACGCGGGACTTGGTTTAGTTGCGTAAGCAACAGCACTATTGTACTTGAATTATCGCTGTGAAGTTTCCACCCCCATACTCTATGTATGTTTACTGTTTGATGTTATATCTTTGTGTAATTACTAATGAATATTGAAGAAAAGAAACTCAAGAGAAAGAGTATGATTTCTTTCTCTAATATAAAATACTTCACATAGTATTTTCCCCTTTTGTGTTGTGGATACGTAGTGGGGAGTAGTTATATTTTCATTGTAACTAAGACTTAGAAAACAGTGACATTTTTTTTTAAAATGACTGTGAGATATGTTTGCTCTTCTAATGAGAAGCAAAGGGGCTTGTAATGGGGGAAAGCTCTCTGCAGCTTGTAACTCTTTTTCTGGGGCCTCTTTTTTCCCAGGAAGCTTTTGCAGCACGAATGCCCAATCTGCCCGGATGCCAGGCCTTTTGCCACCGTTGGGGACTTGGAGCAACACATGCGGAAGCAACATGAACTCTTCTGCTGCAAACTCTGTGTGAAGCACCTGAAGGTAAGTAGTCAGGAGGCCTCGGAGACCTTTGAGTCAAGGGGAACCTTTTGTTGCCTGCCACAGTTAAGGCTCTTCTCTCTCTCCCACTTGCATTGCAGATCTTTACCTACGAGCGCAAGTGGTACTCGCGCAAGGACCTGGCTCGGCACAGGATCCATGGGGACCCCGATGACACATCTCACCGCGGCCACCCCTTGTGTAAATTTTGTGATGAGCGCTATTTGGACAATGATGAGTTACTGAAACACCTGAGAAGAGACCACTTTTTCTGCCACTTCTGTGATTCTGATGGCGCACAGGAATATTACAGGTTTGTGGGCACAGCAGCAGCTTGGGGCTACTGTGGCCTCTTAGAAACGAGCCACTGATTCTCCCCAGGCCCAGCTCTGTGTTGGTTTGTCTCCATTTCTTTCTATCTATCAATTTTTATTGGATTGTATAAGTACAGTATAAGTGTCACCATTATATTACAGAAGTATTAAACAAATTCAATACAAGTAAAAGGGATTGCATACTGTTCTGGTATAGCTCGAATTCTACTTCTTTCTAATTCCATCTTAGTATCCTACTTATACTTTTCTCCTTATTCCTCCTCCCTCTGGGAATAGTTGTGATTCAATTTTGGCTTTTCTCCTATTTGTTGGATCATGAAGATGGTCTGATTTAGTTCCTTGAATTTTCCTTTCCCCTTCACTTTAACTATCAGTTCTTTTGAGTTCTTTTAAGACCCGATTATTTATAGGATATTTGTTTATTCAATAATATAATCCTGAAGCATATAGTCTGCTAAATATTCATGCCATTTTTAATTTCCCATTTTCTGTGCTCTTTCGATCCCTGCACAAACGTTGCTTGTTCCGTTCCTATCATATATTTTATAATATTTGCCCAATCTTTATTACAATCTTTTTCTTCCATTTTTGTGACAAAAAAAACAGTTTTTATTCAGCTCTGTTTGTAGCCCAGATATTTCTTCTATTTCACCCTTTGTTTATTATTTGTGTGTTTGTTTATTTAAAACATTTATATTCTGCCCTTCTCACTCCGCAAGGGACTCAGGATGGAGCACAGCATATATACGGCGAACATTCAATGCCGGAATATAAAACCATACATATATACAAACATTAAACTCACTTATATCCACATTAAAAATTGCTTAAGAACCATCTCAGGACACCATTTTGCCTCATTGTAACAAGGTTTGTTGAACCATGTTACAATCCTGTTTCAGCACATCTGTGCCAACACACTTTGTTGTGCTTTAAATAAGCTAATAGATAAGGGGTTCCATTTCTGTTTTTGCTACTGCAAATGCACCTATGTTTTTGAGTTTGCTGATCAGTTAACAGGCACTGCCTCTATTTCTCCACTGCAGCGATTACGAATACCTCCGGGAACACTTCCGTGAGAAGCATTTCCTCTGTGAAGAAGGCCAGTGTAGCACCGAGCAGTTCACCCATGCCTTCCGGACTGAGATCGACTACAAGGCCCACAAGACGGCCTGCCACAGCAAGAACCGGGCAGAGGCCCGGCAGAACCGGCAGATTGACCTCCAGTTCAACTATGCACCAAGGCATCAGCGGAGGAACGAGGGTACGCTAGACTGGTGGGCCTGAGTATCAATCCCCTGACTGTTTTTTTTTTTAAATCAACCATTTCTAGAGGACAAGGGTTACCTTTCAAATTCTACAACTATAGGGTGCTTGGAATGCCTGCTTTGTGCATGTTTCCCTGGCAGAGGAAAAATACTGAATACAGATGTAGATGTAGGACGCAGTGTTTTGAGAGTCTTGGCTTTCTTAATGGGAAAGGATTTGCTTGGTGAAACCATGGAAAGCATGATTGAATAATGTCTGTGGCATGTACTTTCACTAGTGTGGAAAGTCTTCTGGCTTTTTTCATATCCAGGAAGACTTATCTAGCAGGCCATTGTTATTATTGTACTAGTACTAATAATATTTTTTTCTCATGTCTGGAGCAACTTAAGAAACCACAAGTTGCTTCTGGTGCGAGAGAATTGGCTGTCTGCAAGGACGTTGCCTAGGGGACGCCTGGGTGTTTTAGGATGTTTTTACGATCCTGTGGGAGGCTTCTCTCATGTTCCCGCATGAGAAGCTAGAGCTGACACACAGTAGCTCACCCTGCTCCCCAGATCCGAACCACCAACCTCTTGGTCAGCAGCCATGCCAGCACAAGGGTTTAACCCATTGCATCACCAGGGTCTCATAATAACAACAACAATAATAATAATACTTTTTATATCTTACCCACCTCTCCTTATGGCTTGGAGTAAACAAGTTAGGTTTTGGAGAGCACGCACTTCATCTCTGTTGTAACATGTTTTAATCCTCTGTGGTGTGGAATATTAAACCTTTCGGGAAAGGGGGCATTTTGAGGCTGATGTGCCCTGTATCTTCTAATTCCAGGTGTCGTGAGCGGGGAAGACTATGAAGAGGTCGATAGATATAGCCGCCAAATGAGAGGAACCAGGACAGGCCTGCGAGGCGGGCAACAAAACAGGAGGGGCAGCTGGCGATACAAAAGGTAATGTTGCCTTTGGGGGGGGGGAGGGGGTGGCTTGCAAGTTGGAAAACAGTTTGTGAGAAGGAATGTAAACTGGGAAACAGGAGTGTAACCTCTGCATCATTTCAAGATGCTCTTGGAGCTTGCTGAGAGAACTGGACTACGCTCACATGTGGCAAAAGCTTTCAGCACCTTTTTCAGTTTGTTTCCCTTTATCCAAAACATGGTGTACGTTTCATGTTGTGAAATACTTCCCAACAGTTCTTTAAAAAATAATCCAGCCACCTGGGAAGTACAGAATAATTTGTACGTAATGAATTCCGCCTCTAAAAAGACTTGCTTAAAAAGAAGATGAAATGTACTTGCAGTCATAGCTGATCCATAAGTTTCCTCTCATAGCTGGTCCATAAGTGAGCATGGGCAGGCCAAACATTACCTTGGTTTGCATCTTGTGTGCTCTTCCTTTGGTCAGCAGGCGTTCCCTGTGATAATAGAAATTTCCATCTTGCTAATGGTCTCTTCCTGGATAATTTGTTACTACTAGCCCTTTGGTGTGTCCTGCCAAGGTGCCCCCAATTGGGCCTTTAGTGAAAAGGGGCTGCCTCCCTGTGCTTTCAGAAGAGAAGAGAACATTTTGCATTTCACTGGCTCACTTTATTCCTGTTGCTTAAAAAAAAACAGGGAAGAAGAAGACCGGGACATTGCTGCAGCAGTCAGGGCCTCAGTTGCTGCCAAAAGGCAAGAGGAGAAAAAGCGTGGGGAAGAAAAAGACGAGAGCGTCCGTGGGAAGAAGGAGGACGCAAAGGACCCAGACTTGAACGCCTTAAAGCGAGGACCAAAGCCTCAGGCTGAATCACCAGGTGAGCCACCCATGGGATCAGAAGGTAGCCTACATGGAAGAAAGGAGCCTTCAAAGGCCTTCTTAGTTCAACCTGCCTTTTTCTTCTTCCTCCCAAGCTCCCAAGGAATCCCTTCCGAATGCCATTCTGAGCCAGGAAGACTTCCCTGCCATTGGCACGCCAGTCGTGGGCTGTCAGCAGAGGTAAGGTCTTGATTTGGCAGGACCAGGCTCAAGGCAGATTTATGTAGGTTAATGTATAATAAGTTATGCAAGTAAGACCAAAGAAGTGTCTTGGGGACAGTTGCAAGTTGGGCTCTCTTTGGTAGTTATGGCCATTGTTCCCCTCTGTATGTGACATCCTGTGACACTATCAGAATTACACTGCTATATGGATTCATCATAATGCCATGGCAGCCTTCTCCTTGCTGATGGAAAGTGGGGAGAGTGCAGCAAAGTCCTGGCTAGATTCCCATAGCCAGAGGCAAAATGATGATACCCGCGAAGTAGTCTCAGTGGATGTAATTGTTTGTGTTTGGCTCTGTAACCACCTCCATTCACTCTCTTCCTCTCCACAGAGCATGGGATGGCATTGAGAGGTAGCTTTGGTTGTGATGGGGGAGGAAGAAAAGACCAACCTCTGCATCTACCAAAAAAAGATATAGGCAGACATGCAGTGTAATTAGATCTGGGTAGGGCACTGACAAGATATAGGAATGTCATTGTTCTGCTGTCTAAGGCCAAAATTCCATTTCTCAAGTGGCCGTCCCTATAACGCATAAAGTGTAATTGTCACAGAACTGTTTGTGGAGTTATCACTTAGGCTCACTTCAGGGCGTGTTATTCTGGTCATGGAGCCAGCAGGCAGCCAGAGTGAGGGTGGGCATGGAATGAGAATTTCGTCTGCTTCCAAGAAAAAAGAGCTTGTTCCCTTAGAAACCAAAATTGTTTACCCTCCATGTCCCTTTCTTCATCAAGAGGTCTCCCAAGCTTTTCTTTCCCTTATATTCTGAGCCACACTCAGAATATCCCTTTCTCCATGTCTCTTTCTTCATCAAGAGGTCTCCCAAGCCTTTCTTTCCCTTATATTCTGAGCCACACTTTGCACATGCCCTAGAATCTTCGGCACTTGGGTTTTGTTCCGTTCTCGGAGCAGTGGGTTCAAAGGGCAGGAAAGGAGATTCCACCTGAATATCAGGAAAAATTTCGTAAGAAAGTTTCAAGGGTGAAAGTCACTGCATTGGGATGTAGTGGAGGCTCTTGTTTTGGGGGGGTTAAACAGAATCAGGATGGCCACCTGTGGGGGTGCTTTGATTATGTTTTTCCTACATGGCATAATGGGTTTGGACTGGGTGGCCTTTAAAGATCCCTTTGAACTGTAGGATTCAGAGGCTGGCCATCTTTCACTGGGGCTTTAATTGTGATTTTCCTGCAGAATGTGGTTGGACTGGGTGGCCTTTAGAGATCCCTTCTGCCTCTAGGATTCTGTTTGGAAAGAAGTCCAAATCCTCTGCCTCTTGAGAAGGTGGATTTGAACTTGACCACCACCATATAGCCCAGTAGCAACCCAGAGTCCCAAGCAAGTTCATAGCCTCAGGACTCCCTGCATTTATGCACAATGTTTGTTTTGGGAAATGACATTCATAATCTTTATGGGCCGGGGGGGGGGGGGGGCACACACCTTTTGGAGATCATAACTTTTTGGAAAAGCATGACCTTTTAGTGAAGAGCCAAAACCTTTTAGAGTAGAATCTTCTCTTGTGGTATACAACCAGATATAATTATGCAAAGCAATGGTTTCAGTTGTTAGATGGAATAACCTGTTATCTCTGATCTATTAGAAAAACAGAGTTTTGCCAGTGCATAAAACAGCAGAGATTTAGAAGTGCTTTTCAGTGCCCCAAAACATATCTACTCTCCCATAAAACAACTTGTTTTATATCATGCACTCATGAAGTAAGACTGCTAAAAATAACATATTTGGTTTATTCACAACCTTCATGTGTTCAGCATACACAGGTGCAAAACCTATCAGTCCAGTTTCAGATATGTTTAAGATAATTATCTGTGTCATCTGCCCAGGGCTTTTCTTAGAGCAAAAACAGCAAACAAGTGTGTGATCTGAAGTCTGAAGTAGTTTGTAGTCTATCTGTAATAGTCTGAAGTGATCGTGTGGTCTATAGCCCCTTTTATAACTTCTCAGGAACCATAGAGTGAAGGAAGCTGCATACCAAAACATATATACAAACAATAAGCAACAGGATCATAGATAAACATATCACTAGTGAAGGCTTGAAGAAGGTTGTCATTTCCAACAATTTGTGGTTGCATGGTATTGTACGGGGTGAGTCCTCACATGCGATATTCCCCTCGCAGCTCCTCCCAGCCAGCCACGGTCAAGCTGGACGAAGAAGACTTCCCCAGCCTCTCTTCCTCATCGGCTCCCACTGCTTCCTCGGCCCTCTCCTTGAGCTACACAGCCACCGCCAAGAGGTCTGCCTTCCAGGAGGAGGACTTCCCGGCCTTGGTGTCCCGCGTCCAGCCGAACCCAGTCTCGGCCCTCACCTCCGCCTGGAGCTGCAGCTCTGGCAAAAATGTGGCCCGGGCCGTGGCCATCATTAACCCCAGCCAACCCCCTCGGAAAGCAGCCCCCAGCAGTGGCACAAAGGGTGGCAAAAAGACCAAGGCGGCACTTCTTTCTGGAGATGAGGAGGACCGAAGTGGCGGTGGCTTCACCACCCAGGAAATCCGCGCGGCCCCAACCATGGTGGACGTCTCCTCCTTGCTGGCCACCTCCAGTTCCCAAGGGTTCATTAGAGTGGGCCGAAAGAAGAAGGTTGGGGCAGAGAAGCCAAAGGCGGCCTCTCCCCCCACGTTGCAGGAAGCGGCACCCAACCTGGCTTCGGGAGAGAAGGGGCCGGATGTTAAGCCCTCCCCTGACCTCCCTCCAGCAGCGGCTATTGTGAATGGCCACTCTGAGAAGGCCTTCCTCCCTATTCAGGCTTCCAAGGAGCCCCCTGGCCTCAAGAAGCTCCCTGCCCAGAACCAGGCCCCATTGCCTCAAGAAGACTTCCCTGCCCTCGGAAACGCTGGACTGCCCCGTATGCCTCCCCCTCCAGGTAAGGGCTGCAGGTGGGAGTTCAAAATGCACCGTAAGGTTAGAAATTCTGTTTCATTATTATTATTTTATTTCATTCATTAATCCAAAAAATGTTTTAAAATGCCAGGTGGCTACAAAAATGGATTCCAGATGTGCTTGAATGAGATTCAGGGGCAGAGCCTGAGCTCTTCCTTTGATATGGACTGGGTTATGGTTGTTTTTCGGCCATACCCCATAACATGTGCAAAAGGCCCTGCCACCAGCTGTGGTTGGGAAAGTACGGGACCGTAGGCCTTTATGTCCTGCCAAAAATACATTTTATGATTATGTGTTTTGAACTATGTCATGCCCCTCCTCAAGCCATGAGAACATGCAGATAAAAGAAATAATAATAATAATTTTAAAAATTATTTGTATTTCACCCTAAAACCCCGGGGGGAATCAGGGCAAATTTCAACATAACAATGGCAAACATTCAATGCCTTCATAAAACAAACAAATACTGATATAAAATCCTAGGAAAAACCCGGCATATGAAAATAACATTAAAAACTAACATCAAATTAAAGCCTGACATAACCTATCATCAATAAATTAAAACTACACGTAGTCAAACAAAATTATATAATAACATAAAATCTAAACAAACATCCATATATTAATATACAACAGCCAACTAGAGTTCACAAAACAGTGTGGGTTGATTGTGTGGATTGTTGTCAGTGTTGTATTTCTTGAATTCTAAAATACAATTCTAAATTCTTATTACACTATGTAACGATATTTGATTTTTTTTTCTGTTCCTGTTTTGAAAGGTTTCTTCCCTATTTAATTGTGTGGTACTTACTTTGAAACTGGTTGTTCTACTCCAGAAATTTTGTTTTTGTGGCTGCCACAAACTATGTTGAATTAGTTGAGACTCTGTAAGATATTCATTAAAAAACTATAGCAAAATGTTCTGCGGGATGTCTCACAAAAACAAACTTTTTGCAGTTTAATAAACCTTTTCCATGTTTTTGTGATAGAACCAATTACGAAAGGACATTTGTTACCAAGGAACAAAAATCATGTTACGTGGTGTTGTCATTATTACTGTATTTCTTCAAGTCAATTCTCTACATAAATATCTCTAAAAATTAGTATTGCAAGTGTATCTTATGTTTTTTCATTAGTAGCAATGGTACTGAGATTAGAAGTGTGTTTGCTGATCGGTGGTTTTATACAGTTGTAGAAATATGGTATTATTATTATTATTATTATTATTATTATTGCTGTTGAGCAGATTTCCCAGGAATAGATTCTGAGCATCACTAAATTCTCTGAACAGCTAATTCTGGGATGAAATACAATTGAAACCAAACCTTCACACAAATCAGACAGGACATTCTTAATACTTTATTTATTTATTTTGTCTCTAAACATTGCATAAATAAGTATAAAACTGATAAAGATATAAGGAGCACAAGCGGCTAAGCATTTTTTGACCAAAAACGGGCAACAGCGACTGAATTGTCTGTAGCTTTAAACAATTCTTCCTCTGTACATGAGGCAGGGTAATGTGGACTTGCATACTGATGCAGAGTTGTTTGTTCTGCTCCACAGTCGCACAAGGTGGAGGATTCTTTTAGGTAGTGCCATTTTGCCAGGTTGTCTTTTGATCTGACCACTTTTAATACTGAGACAGGCAACTTAGCTGGGCTTTACCTGTTTGGGCAGGAAATTGCTCTCCAAGGCCTTTCCCAGTTCTTTTCCGAGAGCCTTTGACTGGAATTGAGCTAGGACTCCACGCTTACATTGTTACGGTAATCTGTGCATCTGCCCATTCCCCAGCTTTGGTTCATGGTCCTTAAAATGGTAAAGAAGACTTATCTGTGAAAATAACTCAAGGAGGCACTTCTGTCTCACCCTCAGTGCATAGGAACAAAATTCATGAAGGCCCTAAGAAGCTATGAATAAAATGCTCGTTTTGTCTGATGTCATAATGGCTCTCCTTGGCTCTGAATCTCCTAGGTTTCAACTCTGTGGTGCTGCTTAACCCACTGCCACCTCCTGGGCTGTCGGGGCCCCCGAGCAAACCGCCCCCGGGCTTCGTTCCAATTACACCTGTTTCGGACACTGCCCCCGCTCCTCCAAAAGAGTAAGTAGATCTTAGAGGCAGCTTCAGCATGGTCTCTATTATCCCTTTATGTAGTGAGATAGGCTTTCTGTTTGGGGAAGGGGAACTATTAAAGTGTCAGGATTACAGGAAAGAGGGTCAAACTAAAGTGCAGGACGGTCTTCTCATGGTGGCCCCCAGAATCTGGAGAACACTTTCTAGAGATCCCTTCCTGTGCCAACAAATACCTTCTTATTGCCGTAGACCTTTTAGACATAAATTGACCAATTTTTGGCTTCACTTTGAGGAACATTCTGTCCCATAGTGCTTGAAATATTTGTATGTGAATTATATTTAGGTCCTCCCCTCCATTCATTTCAACTGCAGGGTGCGATAGAAATACTATACTAAGATCCCGTATCTGCAGGGGGTATATTCTTGGCAAAACCACATATGCAACGAAATACAATTGAATTGCCTCATCTGGTTCCAGCCTGCCATAGAATTCCACTGGAGGACTTAGAAGAGGAAAAGCAACGCAAGTCTGTGCAAGCTAGATCTTCTGATGCAACTTCCAGGGGGAAAGTATACTACAGAGTTGCCTGGAGGGTCATAATACATTTCTAGAAAGACGATTTTCCCACTAAAAATGGGTAAAGTGAAACCATAGATAAGGTTTTCACAATTATAAGGGTTGCTGTAATAGGTATATGAGAGAGGCACTGCTACTTACAACTTTGAGCCCTGTTTTACACACTTTCTAATGCCTTCGGAATTAAAACCAGAGGCCATCTTGCACTGCACAACAAAGGGTTTCCTGTCTAGACCTCCAACTGATTGGGTTTGGAGCTGGGGAAATGAATTATACCTGCAGCAGAGTGTTCTGATGCCTCTCTGTGAGCATCTGCAGATGTTTTAAAAAAGAAACACCTGAAGATGGTTCACTTCTCCCCCACTTCCCAAAAACAGGCCGAAACCTTGCCAAGGACCCTACCTGATTCTAGAAAACTTCCAGCAGCGGAACATACAACTCATCCAGTCCATCAAGGAATTCCTTCAGGACGATGAGTCTCAGTTCAACAAATTCAAGACCTATTCGGGGCAGTTCAGGCAGGTGAGGAGCCCATATTTTCGAAGTATTTGCCACCTTTTGCTCATTCCTCACTTCTCTTCATTCCACAATCAAATAATCCTGCCTGATACTTTGTTGGAATATCTTTCCTTGTAAATTGAATCCACATTTTTGTCTTAAATGTTTTGATTATTCTAAAATAAAATATCCCGTAATTTGTTTCACGAAAAGGGGCTTTTGCAGGGAAAACGTTTTCCCCATTTTTGTCTGTATTGTTTTCTGGGCTGTCACATTTTCTGGGCTGTCTATTCAAGGTGAAAGTTTGGTATGTGGTGCTCTTAAATTCACAGAGTATAATTCTTTTGTTCTGATCTGTCCCAACATTTGGAGACTGCAGTTATCACATATAGTAGTAATCCTCCATGTTTTCTTTCTAGTTTATTTATTTTTTCATGTCAGGAGCAACTTGAGAAACTGCAAGTCACTTCTGGTGTGAGAGAATTGGCTATCTGCAAGGACGTTGCCCGGGGGGTGTTTTGATGTTTTGCCATCCTTGTGGGAGGCTTATCTCATACCCCCGCATGGGAAGCTGGAGCTAACAGAGGGAGCTCAACCCACTCTCCTCAGAATCGAACCGTTGACCTGTCGGTCAGCAGTCCTACCAGCACAAGGGTTTAACCCATTGCATCACCGGGGGCTCTTCTTTCTAATTGATCATTCAAGATGCTCTGTTTTCATTATGATTGAATCTTAACAGCTTTTCCCAGCACCATATGTAATATTTTATAATGGTATGCTTTAATATTTGTATTATGTTTTATGTATTTTATGTTGATGTTTACACTTTCTTGTACCCTGGCTTGAGCTGTTAAGGGAGCAGGAAACCAATATTTTGTTGTTGTTATTTGAGTCTATTATTTCTAGGTCCTTTTGCAAGAACCCCACATAGGGTAAAATGTCCCAACTTTTCTCTCACATTTCCAGCATTTTCTAGAGTTGTCTTTGCACTCTTTAGAAAGTCTCCCTGGTGCCGAGTGCATCATCTTGTAGCGTTTTTCTTCCAATCAAATTACCGCATTTCATCACATAATAGTCACAGTTTTAATCCCTTTTTTAAATAAAAAAAGGGGTGTGACTATTACACGGTGAAAAAATTCTACCTTTGAATCTCCCGAATCCTGTGTTTATTTTTTTTAAAGGTCTTACCTGCGAGACAGGAAAAGGAGGGACGATCTATTTCTGTTTGTTTTTTTAAATGGCCTTGCCTCGGAGAAAGATGGAATCAAGTCCCTTCTTTTCTTCCTTCTTCTTTCTCCAAAGGCAAGGCAGTTTACAAAATGGAATGGAGCTCTTTAGAGGAAGGAGGAAAGATCCAGATTACAGAGACCTCCATTCCAAGTTTTTAAAACTATCTAAAAAGGAAGGAGGGAAGAACTGAGTTCCAGAAACCTCCGTTCTACAGTATTTATAGTTTTTCAACCATCTTGCCTTTAGGGAAGGAAGGAAGGGAAAATCCGCTCCAAATGATTTTGCGACTATTATGCAAGGAATCTAAAAATACTAATTTTTGCATGTGTAGGTTTCCGTGCCGGCTTCTCACTCTTCTGCTTTCTAAAATGTTCAACTCTCCCTCTCTGCTCCAGGGCCAGATTTCTGCAGAGCAGTATTACCGAAGCTGCCAGGAATTGCTGGGCGAGAACTTCCGAAGGATCTTCAGCGAGCTGCTGGTGCTGCTGCCAGACACAGCCAAGCAGCAGGAACTGCTGGCCACCCACAATGAGGCCCGGGCCAAGGCTGGGAAGCCACGGAAGAACCCCCGCAAGGCGGCCTGGCAGCCGGAGCCAGGCCAGGGCCTGGACTGCTGCGTCTGCCCCACCTGCCAGCAGGTGCTGACCCTGCAGGACATGGCCTCCCACAAGGCCTTGCACTTGGAGCAGGAGGAGGAGGAATTCCCTTCCCTGCAGGCCATCAGCCGGATCATCAGCTAGCTGTGCCAGGTGAACCAATAAAAAAGAGCCGTTTCAGTCTTTAAAAAAACAAGCAACACCTGCTTCTTGGGGGGGGCAAGCTCTCAAGAGAGCGGATGGCTCTGTGGATGTCTCTGTGAGTCTGAGGGGGAGGAAAATGCGCTGGCATATTGGGGAGGCAGTAGAGCCAGGGCAGCTCTTCTGCTTTTTTCAAATAGGCTGGCATCACAGGGTCACAGGCTTTGTGCCTTGACTCCCCACCAGAGGTGGGGGATTCGTTGTTTTCTGAATTTAGTCATGGAGCACAGGTGGGGACGTTTTTACTGAAAAGGGTTAGGATGGTTAGCCGCAAAGGGGAACCATTGGGAATGGGGAAAGGTGCAGGCAGAAGGAGCATGGGAGTGAAGATAGGCGCAACAAGCCCTGTCCCTCTTCACTCCTTTCTTTATGGCAAATTTGAAGCTGCTGTTAAGCCTTTATATTGTTTTTGGGTAAGAGAAACCGCCTTATTCCCTTCCCCTTCTGTTAGAACTCCATGTAGGAACAGACCACATTATATGCTTTTCCTTCTCCCGATAAATATGTATTTCTAGCCCAGAGGTGCAATTCAGGTTGCGTTCCACTGTTTGGGAGGAAGTAACAGCACTCCACCTCTGACCAGCTGGCTCATTAAAGGCAGCCCCACATTGACCATCACCCAACGCTGCCGTCTCATGCCTCCAAACTCCGTTTCTGGTGGGTGTTAATGGAGGGCAACAAGATAGGATTTTTCTAGTCCTTCTGCGGAACAACCTTGACTGGCTTTTTCTGTTTCCTTCCAGTAAACAAATCAGTTGCTTGGCTTAAAGAGTGAAAAACTCCAAAGTTAGAATCAAAACAAAATAGGGAGCCCCATTGGATGCCCATGTAGACCAATAATATGCAACTGATAGCTTTCAGGTAGATTTTCTCACTGCTATGGCTTTTCCCATCCAAAGACTAACCAGGCCTACATGTGCCTGAAATTTGGTGCCCCCCCCCCCCCAGTGTTTGGAGGTTTGAGGCACAGGAAGGATGGAGATCTAGATGTCACAAAAGGGAGATTTAGGGATAGCACAAGAATGCAAGCTGGATGACCTCTCTTTGGCTCTCAGGCCTTGGCACTTGACACAACGCTCCTCAGAACGCTTCTCCCTCCATTGATTCCTGCTGGGATTCCCACAGGTTTTGATGGGGGCAAGTATAGCAAACTGAGCAGCTACTGTAGATGTCACCTTCCTATTTGGGGTTTTAACAGACACAACTCCCATAAAACAGGGCACACAACTTGCTCAGTCTTACAAATAATCCTTTGCAGCCCATGATCCGTTTCGTTGCCTTGTCTGGATCTCTGGCCATATGTTTATCCTGCCTTTAGCCAATGTTGGCTTAAATAAACCAGGGTCAGCGACACTTCCATTGTTCAGAAGAGGTCCTCAGTTGTTACAGAGATTCTCAGTTGTTATAGACACCCACAGGCTGCATTTAAGTTCCGCTTTATCCACTTTAAGAATGTTCCACGGCCTACTTCTCCCTCCCCTTTGTTTCTGTCATAGGACATTAATGGAGATGCCGTTAAATCTTAAAATCTTTATTGGAAAATAAGTTGCAGTCAGTTCACAGACAATTAAAAGTACACAATCACAGATTGGTGGTTTTTGTCTTTCCATATGGTCTTTTATCTTTCTATAATAGTCATTGTTATTATGTACATACCAAAAAAAAGAACTGTAAACATTTTTTAAAAAAAGAAAGAAAAAACTTCTTTTACACAGACCACTTTTCGACCACAGTATACATTGGAGGAATAACAACTGCAACTGTATGTTGTTGTTGTTTTCGGTAGCAGCAGTTTCGTGCTTTGGAAGAGAGGTATCTGCACGTTTGGTATGTTTTATTGGATGCTATGCAAAGGAGGTGGAAATGTGTGCGTCACAGCAAACTGCAGGCTGCTGGGAGGGAATCCCTCTTTTGCTTTCTTTCTTGTATTTCTATTATCAGACTTACAAGCAACAGAGGAGGCCTTGAAGCAAAAGTGGGAGGGACATCACATGTTTCACAGGTAAAGGCAAAAGGGTTTGGCCCTTCTTGTGAAGCAATTCCGTACTAGAATGAAGGCAGTGTGAAGGGAGGCCTGGTTTAGTAACCTGTTTTTGCTCCTGTGGCATAAAAAGAAAGTTGGCTTGGCAAACATCAGGACTTTTGATAGATAGCCCTAAAGGCTGGGGTTGACTGGATTCGTGAAGGCCATGTGAGGCTTTCCTTGGCAGGGTTTTACTTCGTGGAAGTTCCTCCGAGGTGAAGAGAGAGAGAGGTTATCCACACAAAAGAAGGCCACCCAAATGTTTATGTGGCTGAGCAGGGATTCAAGCCCTGTTTTTCCCCAAACCAGTCTCTGGTTGGAAATCCTCAATGGAGAGGGACTGGGAGCAAAAGGAGGATGGGGTTTACGGCTTCAGGTGTAGAAGCAACGAGTTGGTATGGGAGGACCTGGAAATACAGAGGCACATTCTCTCTAGGCAGTTTTTAGGACCTCCAGCACAATTCAATAGAATATCTCTGCAAACCATACAGTTGCACTGGATGGCCTGGAAATACTAGAGAGATGCCATTATACGCTTCCTATAATACGCTTCCTCCAGAAGCAGCTCATTTGAGTAGGATTCACATTTCCATGCTGCTAAGTCCCCTGAGAAAACGGGGCTACATTTATTCAAGTCTCATGAGCCATCGAATCTAATGCACACCTCCATTTTCAAAACCCTGAAACCAAAAAAGTATTTGATGAATATAATGTGCAGCAGCAAAAGGTGCACTCTTTGCAATACAGTGTTCCCTCGCTACTTCGCGGTTCGCTTATTGCGGACTCTGTTTCCCGGATTTAAAAAAATATTAATTTAAAATATATATCATGGTATTTTCACTGTTTTGTGGGGTTTTGCCATCACCGCTCTCCAAGGCGCTTTCCCTCCTCAGTCCTCCCTCCCTCCAGCCTTGAAGGACCTTTTCTTCCTTTACTTTATTTTAAATGTATAAAGTGTATAACTACTAAAATAATGTATAAATATTACAATAAATAGAGTATCCCTACATTGCGGTTTTTCACTTATTGAGGTAGGTCCTGGAACCTAACCCTAGCAATAAGTGAGGGAACACTGTATGCCCACTACAGTTGCTGCCTGCTTAGAATTCCTTCTTTTAAAATCATTAGAACATCAAAGCAATGCAAAATGAAACCTGGGTGCATATATGCTGTAGAATGAATCCACTTGGGTCAATGCTATGGAGTCATGGGGGCTATACTTTTGCAAGGCCTTGAGCTTCCTCTGCCAAAGAGTGCAGATGCCTCACCAAACTACAAATCCCAGGATTATGTAGCGTTGAGCTATGACATTTAAATAACCAGTGACATCCCTCAAATAGAAGTTGCAGGTGCTTCTTAAGCAGCTTCCCCTATTTGGCTCAGCACTAAGATGACTGTATGACGAAAACCTAATGCGCACCCTAATTCTAGCAAGGTAATTTAGCCAAATAAGATGGGTGTTAGATTCAAGTAAATGTAGTATATTGTATGTCACAAAAAGGATGTTGGCCGCTGCCTTAGGCACCTTGAACACACCAATAGAAGGGTATAATCTAAGTCAGTGGATCAGTCCATGGGTAACCTTCACAATTCCTTGTACCGTCCAAGCCGTTTGAGGGTTCCCTTGCTGCACCTGGGTGAGCAGCGGGCCCTCCTTTTGGCCAGAAAATAGTCCTTCGGGGAAGTCACTTGGCCAGGCCTTATTTGATGGATGAGAAAGCCTTCCTACAAAACAACATTAAAGCGAATACATTTGGAGTCCTTTCAGGCTCAAGGAGAAAAATGAGTTGGGGACAAAGATGTTGAAGAAAATACATCTGTAGGCATAAGGTGCATACATTCAAAATGGTAATTATACAGCACAAAAACACTGCTTTCCACTCAGACTGAAGAACATGGACTCTCTCTTTTTTTTTTCCTCCTCCTTTTTACAGGCAAATACACGGATACTCTGGAATGGATTCATCTTTTTTATAGATAGAAAAAATACACTTGTACCGAACAGACATTTATATTTTGTACAATCTCAATAAGAAAGAAAAGACATTTAAGGTGTATGACAGCTTCCGTCTGTTGCCTAAAAATACCAGAAAACACACGGTCGCCCGCTAGGATGGCAGTGTTCTCTCTAAGGGAAATATTGCTATAGTTTGACTGCTTTCAGACCCTGTTTGTTTTGGAAACTCTTTCAGGTTCAAACCCCGCATGATTAGGGTTTTTGGATACGAGACCGAACCCGGTTGTGTCCTGTTACGAAATCGTAAATTGGGGACAGATGCTAAAATGTGAATACAGTCCAATTTGGTATTCCAATACCCATCATTTAATGGAGTAACCATTATTCTAATAATATGACTCATATGCAAGACTTATGAAGCATCTCCGTACACATAGGTTGGGGTTTGCAGCAACTTTGGAAGGAATCTATAATTTTGACCCCAAAACCTGCCCTTGACTTACACATCATTGTGTACAAGAAGTCGATCCCATTGATTCAATTGATCCCATTGACTCATCACATGGAGATGGACAAGATGGAGATGGGTTCAGGGCACTCAATCAATGGCCGAATGGTAAATCCAGCACTTTCTGTATAAGTCTAGACCAGCCATGGGCAAACTTGGGCCTTCCAGGTGTTCTGGACTTCAACTCCCACAATTCCTAACAGCCAGGAATTGGGAGTTGAAGTCCAAAACATCTGGAAGGCTGAAGTTTGCCCAAGGCTGGTCTAGACCAATATATAGGTCATATTGAAATGTATAATGTTGGATTCAAGGCTACTCAATCAATGGCTGGCTGGTCAATCCAAAACTTTCTGTACACACTCGACTTATGGATTTCAATATGACCTTGTTGAAGTCGAGAAGTCTATACAGAGTGTTGAGTTTACCAATTTGCCATTGATTGAATATATGTCTTTAGCAAAATGCCACGCCTGGTATAGGGACATGTATTACAAACATAGCCCAAATCTTTCAAAGGGTAGAATGGCACTGTATGACAAAGGCATAGAAAGGGAGCCATATGGCTGCATAACACCACATTCCTTCTCAATGTATTGGATACCATTTTGAGAAGACCATTCCCATTGAGGGGTGGTGGGTTTCCCATTCTTGGCCCTCTTTTATTTATCCCTTTCCTCCAAAATGGCTTCAAATTCCTCTTTCTAATTTGGGAGATGGAGAAATGTACGAGTCGGAAAGTTGGGATGCTCCACTTTGCTTGTTTTTAGGCCCTTCTGGACCTGCCGTAATGCTTCATTTCTTGCTCTTGTGATGGCTGTTCCAAATCTGAAATGTTTTCCTCCCCTTAAGTGCAAAAACGTGATTTAAATAAGTGAAGGGAACATGTTTTAAAGCCCAGAATCTTATCTAAAAACCTATATGTTAAGCTAAAGTTTGCAGCCTAGATTCATTCATTTCAGGAATTTCGTAACTGCATAAAAAGTAACATAATTAAATTTTTGGCTTAAGATTTTGGCACGCTCTTTTTGGGGAAAACGAGAGGAACCCAAGTGACATATCCTATGGTTTAAAAGGGAAAGAACGAATGCAGGAGAAAGTCCCTTGAATGAAAACTAAGAGAATGATATTTTGGGGGAGTTTAGCCCTGAAAGACAATATAAAGCATCTACTTATTTGGGGGAGAAAAGTGGAAAATGGGGAGGGGGGAGTTTTGGAAAAACTGACCGAGCGACAGCTCATTTCCTGTGCGTTTTCCAGCCGTGAGCAGCAGCAACCGTCCTCGAATGTCCTGCTTAGAGGGAACACTGTTGAGTTTGTGTTTTGTATATATATATTTATATATATTTATGTATGTCTATATATCTCTTTTAAAAAAGAAAGAAGATCCTCGGACAGGTAAAAGACAAGAACCAATACCACCACGGTACAGAATCCACTGTATCACCAGATGAGCTAAGAGTTAAAAGTTGAACCCAGCACACATTTAAAACTCGTCACACATGTAGAAAACTAAGAAGAGGACTCTTGGAATACATCTCGCGACCAACCAGTTGACTATACTTTGCACCATAGAAAGGGAAGCCAAGCCCATTTCCATTGGGCCAGGGTCCCGTTTGCTATACAACCACATGGGACGATACCCCTCCCCCCAAAATAATAACAGATCCCGCCATGCTCCTCAATAAGCCGGCACCTGGTAGCCCTTGGGGCTCGTGTCCAAGGTCTCGGAGAATGGGGGACTCTGGTAGGTGTCCGTGCTTTCCACGCCTGAGCCGGTGGGGTACCCGGGGTATCCCGCGTTGGGATCCGGCGGGAACTGGTCCGTAGTGAAGAGCGACATGTCCGTCCCCAGGCGGAACCGTTGCAGCGCCTTCAAGGCCAGGGCCACCTGCATAAAGGGTGAAAGGATCTGTTGGAGGGTGGGTGCAAACAGGGATCTGTTCGCACTTGGGGAAGGCACTAAACACTTCTCTGGGAAACAAGTACTCCAAGTTTATTTATTTATTCATTTATTTATTGGACTTTCAGTTGCCACTCCCCAGAGGCTTGGGGCGACTCACAAATTCAGGGAATAACAAACAGCAATAAACCTAAAATTAATAAAACACAGCAATAAAACATTAAAAATTACATAAAATAACAGCATTTAACTCGACTGACAATGTCTAGGGTGACTCGGTTGGAAAAGCCTGTCGAAATAGCCAGGTTTTGCACGATTTCCGGAAGGCCAGGAGGTCGCTAAGTGACCTGGTCTCTGGTGGCAGGGAATTCCACAGCGTAGGGGCAATGAGAGAAAATGCCCTTCTCCTCGTAGCCGTAAGATGGTAGGCTTTAGCACTTGGGACAAATAGAAGGTCTTTATCTTCAGATCTCAGTGATCTCATGGGATTGTACGGGGTGAGGCGGTCCCTAAGGTACACTGGCCCCAGACCATACAAGGCCTTGAAAGTCAAAACTAACACTTTGAAAGTGATCTGGAATTCAATAGGGAGCCAGTGCAAATCCCACAGCACAGGTGTAATATGGCAGCCCACAGGCGTTCCCGTGAGCAGCCGAGCTGCGGCGTTTTGCACTAGCTTGAGTTTCCAGGTCACCGACAGAGGTAGGCCAATGTAGAGAGCGTTACAGTAGTCTAATCCTGAGATGACCGTCGCTTGGATCACCGTGGCTAGGTCGCGACGGGACAGGTAGGGGGCCAGCCTCCGAGCCTGGCGAAGATGGAAGAACGCAACTCGGCTAACCATGGAAACCTGGGTTTCCATGGAGAGCCGAGTGTCCAAATGGACTCCAAGGTTTTTTACTGAAGATGATGGGCATAACGCCACACCGTCCAGAGTCGGAAGCTGGAGTTCCCTCCCGTCCGGGCAGCCCAGCCAGAGGATCTCCATCTTAGCTGGATTCACCTTCAACCTACTGGCTCGCAGCCATCCAGTAACGGCCTCAAGGCAGAGATGGAAATTATCGGGAACAGAGTCGGGTCGGCCCTCCATCCACAGAATGAGCTGAGTGTCATCAGCGTACTGGTTGAACATACAGTTGTGATAGTGGACCTGGGTCAGGCATGGGCCAACTCCGGCCCTCCAGGTGTTTTGGACTTCAGTTCCCACAATTCCTAACAGCCAATAGGCTGTTAAGAACTGTGGAAGGTGAAGTCCAAAACACCTGGAGGGCCTGAGTTGGCCCATGCCTGTCCTAGAGGAAACACTTCTAGCAAGCTCTCTAGGTTCTCCAAGACATTCCTATGGTCATATGGTAGAAGGTGACCATGGAGATGTGCTGGAGGACTGATTCATCTTAATAATCTACTTCTTTCCCTCTTCTGCTGCTGCTTCTACTACTTCTACTTTTACTACTACTGCTTTTACTTCGTCTTTGTATGCTTCTCCTTTTACCCTTCTGCTGCTACTTCTACTACTTTTACTTCTTCTATCTTTACTTCTGCTTTATCTCTTTCTGCTTCTCCATTTACCCACTTTTATCTCAATTGAGATGCAACAAGGCCTGGATTTTCCTAATTCTGCAAAGGTGGAAAGCCTACTACAATTAATTTGGGAAGCAAATGTTATCTCTTTTTTGGTTGTTGCTTGGCCAGGTGGTGCATAACACATTTTAGACACCACTTGAACAGCCATGGCTTGATGCTATAGAAGGTGTAGCTTTACGTGGTGTTTAGCACTGAGTGGAGATCAACTATACAGTGCAGATGCACCGCTGGTCATGGATTTGGGATGCGTGCAGGGGGTCTTTCCTCAACTGAAAGGGCCTTGGTAGCTGAAACACTTACCCATGAGATGATGGAGAAGAAGGAGAAGGCAATGGCTGCTCGGGCCGCATCTCCGGCGTGAGAGGCTGCTTTGCTGGGTGCCGTCCGCTGCCACTGGTTGGCCAGAAAGCAGAAGGACACAAACCACAGGAAGGCCCAGAAGCCTGCAAAGGAAGAAGGGAAAATTGCAAAGAGTGGTCAGTCACATCTCATCCAGCAAGAGGATTCCCTGCAGTATGCATTTCTTAAAGGAGTAGGGTACAGCATTGGCTTTCTCTTCTCAAAATACATCCTCCTTCAAGCAGGCCTTTGACTTTATAATCTATAAATTTGCTTGGCTACAATATCACCGAAGGCAAAGGAGCCCTCTCTCATCTTGATGCTTCCTGCCGGGACCCACCTGAGAAACCCAGGTCGGCCAGCACTACGCGCTTGCGGTCCTTGACGCTGCTGATCTGTTGGAAGTAGAGGTCCACCACCAGGAAGAAGCTGCAGGCCAGGAAGGCGATGAGACCAATGGTGATGGCGTAGTTACAGGCGCTCTCGTTGGCATTGAAGGCACAGCGCAGCACCGGGGACTTGTCGGTGTTGACGTAGCCCTCATTGATGATGGAGCCAAAGACCACAATGGCAAAGACCTGCAGGAGGAAGAGGAAGACCCAAGGCAGGTGAGACATCCATCCATGGATGTATATATGCTTCTGTCCGTCTGTTAATCTGTCCACCTATCCATCCGTCTTATCCATCCATCCATCCATGTATTTACCTATCCATCTATTTATTCATCCAACCATCTGTCCATCTATCCATCCAGCTATTCGTTTGTCCATCCATCCAACCACCTGCCTATCCATCCATGAATTTATATATACATCTGTCCACCTAGCCACCCACCCACCTCTCCATCCATTTATCCTCCTATCCATGTATTTATACATCCATCCATCCATTCTTTTCATCCATCCACCTATCCATCCATCTTTCCTTCTATTCATCTTTCCATCCATCCATTTGCCTATCCGCCCTTGTATTTATATATGTATCTATCGATATACAGTGGGGGGGAAATTAAGTATTTTGTCAGATACCAATTGTACAAGTTCTCCCACTTTAAAAGATGAGAGAGGCCTGTAATTGACATCATAGGCAGACCTCAACTATGAGAGAAAACATGAGAAAAGATATCCAGGAAATCACATTGTCTGATTTTTAATGAATTCATTTGCAAATTATGGTGGAAAATAAGTATTTGGTCACCTACAAACAAGCAAGATTTCTGGGTCTCACAGACCTGTATCTTCTTCTTTAAGGGGCTCCTCTGTCCGCCACTCATTATTTGTAGTAATGGTACCTATCTGAATTTGTAATCAGTATAAATGGCACCTGTCCACAACCTCAAGCAGTCACACTCCAAACTCCACTATGGTGAAGGCCAAAAAGCTATCGGACACCAGAAACAAAATTGTCGCCCTGCACCAGACTGGGAAGACTGAATCTGCAATAGGCAAGTAGCTTGGTGTGAAGAAATCAACCATGGGAGCAATAATTAGAAAATAGAAGAGATACAAGAGCACTGATAATCTCCCTCAATCTGGGGGACCACGCAAGATCTCACCTCGTGGAGTCAAAATAATCACAAGAATGGTGAGCAAAAATCCCAGAACCACACGGGGGAACCTAGTGAATGACTTCCAGAGAGCTGGGACCAACGTAACAAAGACTACCATCAGTAACACACTATGCCGCCAGGTAGTCAGATCCTGCAGTGCCAGACGTGTCCCCCTGCTTAAGCCCATAATGTCTCGGGCTGACTGAAGTTTGCTAGAGAGCACTTGGATGATCCATAAGAGTATTGGGAGAATGTCATATGAATGTCAGATGAAACCAAAGTAGAACTGTTTGGCAGAAACACAACTTGTCATGTGTGGAGGAGAAAGACTGCTGAGTTGCATCCAAAGAACACCATACCTACTGTGAAGCATGGGGGTGGCAACATCATGCTTTAGGGCTGTTTCTCTGCAAAGAGACCAGGGTGACTGATCTGTATACATGAAAGAATGAATGGGCCCATGTATCGTGAGATTTTGAGTGCAAACCTCCTTCCATCAGCAAGGGTACTGAAGATTAAACGTGGCTGGGTCTTTCAGCATGGCCATGATCCCAAGCACACCGCCAGGGCAATGAAGGAGTGGCTTCATAAGAAGTATTTCAAGGTCCTGGAGTAGCTTAGCCAGTCTCCAGATCTCAACCCTATAGAACAGGGGTCAGGAACCTTTTTGACTCAGAGCCATGAAAGCAAAATATTGGGAAATTTATTTCAGTGAGAGCCATATAATATATAAAATATATTTTAAGACTGAATTCAACTAAATGTGAGTATATACGTACATACTATGAGAAAAGGATTCCCCTGGCAGAATGACGGGACACTTCAGACCTGGCTCTGCAAAAGGCATGCTCAGGACTCTGGGAAGGAAGAGAAGGGGGAAGGAAGGGGGAAATAAAGAGACAGACAGACAGAAAGAGGAAATAAAGGAGCGAGGTGGAGAGGTAGAAGGAAAAGAAGAACGAACTATGGAAAAGGAAGAAAAGAAAAGCAGGAGAGAGACAAGGAGGGGAAAAGAAAGAAGGAAACTGGAAGGGAGGAAAGGAAAGGGTGGGAAAAAGAAAGGAAAGGGAGTGAGGAAAAAGTAAAATAATGAAGGGAAAAGAAGAAAAGAAAGAAGGGGAGAGAGGGGGAAGTGAAAAGAAAGGAAGGAGAAGGAAAGGAAGACTTGGGGAAAAAGAATATAAGAGGAAGGAAGGAAGAAGGAGGGAGAATAGAGGAAAGAAGGAGAGAGAGGGAGGGAAAAGGAAGGAGAGAAGGAAAGTGTAAAGGGGAGAAAGAAAGGAAGATGAAGGAAAGAAGGGAGAATGGAGGAAAGAAGGAAGTGGAGAGGGAGGGAAAAGGAAAGAGAAGGAAAGAATGGAAGAGGAAGGAAGGAACGAAGAGGGAGGGAGGAAAAAGAATGAAAGAAAAAGGGAAAAAGAAGGGAAGAGGAAGGAGGGAAGGGGGAGGAGGGTGCGGGGCCAAGGCAGACCTTGGTGCCAATGTAGGCGAGGCAGTCCCTCCGGAAGGCGTTGAAGAGGCCGCGGCTCTTGAGCTGCCCGACGATGAGGGCGATAAGCTGGGCGTCCCCTGGGGCCAGCGACGCCAGGGCCAGGCCTGCCTCCCCTGAGGCCCGTGGCGGAGGATGAAGAAGACAAGAACGAGGCTGTCACCGGGCTCCGCTATCCCCGGCGAAGAGGGCGCAGGGCCCCAAGAGCAGCAGGGGATGAGGAAGAGGCGGCGATGGCGCAGAAGCAGCAGTCGTGGCCCATTTGTGTCACTCCTCACTGCATGCTGGGAAACTGAGGCCCAGGCTGCTCTGGAGAGCCAGATGCACTCACGAAGAGAGCCACATCTGGCTCCTGAGCCATAGCTTCCCTACCTCTGCTATAGAAAACCTTTGGAGTTGAAAGTCCGTGTTGCTCAGCGACAGCCCCAAAACATCACTGCTCTTGAGATCTGCAAGGAGGAATGGGCCAACGTACCAGCAACAGTGTGTGCCAACCTTGTGAGGACTTACAGAAAATGGTTGACCTCTGTCATTGCCAATAAAGTAATCAGATGAACTTTTGTTATGGACCAAATACTAATTTTCCACTATAATTTGCAAATAAATTAGTTAAAAATCAGACAATGTGATTTTCTGGATGTGTTTTCTCATGTTGTCTTTCATAGTTGAGATCTACCTATGATTTCAATTACAGGCCTCTCTCATCTATTGAAGTTGGAGAGCTTGTATAATTGGTATCTGACTAAATACTTTTTACCCCACTGAATCTGTCCACCTATCCATCCATCCATCCACCCATCCATGTATTTATACATCCATTCTTTCCATCTATTTATCCACCCACCTATCCATCCATCTTTCCATCCATCTGCCTATCCTTGTATTTATATACGCATCTATATATCTGTCCACCTATCCATCCATTCTCCCATTCATCCACCCACTTATCCATCCATCTATCTATCCATCTCTGTATTTATATATGCATCTATCTATTAATCTGTCTACTTCATCCATCTATCCCTCTATTTATCCACCCACCCACCTAAACATCTATGTGTGTATGTGTGTGTGCATACACACACACACCTTTGTATCCATCCATCCACTGATCCAAACCCTTATCCATCCATCCACCTATCCATGAATGTATGTTTATATGCATCTGTCTGTTCATCTGACCATCCATCCATTCATTTGTGCACCTATCCATTTCCCCATCTGTCCATCCAAGTATGTATATATGCAACTATCTGTCCATTTTTCATCCATCAATCCAACTTATCCATCTGCCTACCTACCTAGGTATCCACCTATCCACTTATTCATATGACCAACCATGCATGCATCCATCCATTTATTTATTCCTTCCTTTTATCTACCTAGCCATCCACCCTTCCATCCACCCACCCAAATTTTATCACACTTGCTTTTCAAAGTGCAATCTATTTTGTGCCTTTTGGTTGACCAGATCAAGGTACCCCCACCATGGCTCTTCCAATGAAAAGATGCTCAAGCCTGAGAATAACGAGAAACAGCCGACGTATAACTGGAGTGACTGAGCGCATGAGGAGGATGGCGCCGAAATGAAGGCATCATCGCTTTCTTTTGCACTCTCCCTCTCCTTGGAGCTTTCCTTTGGGCTTTGATCTCATCCATGAATGATGAGGAAAGGCTCCTTCCTGCCCCGTTCTGCCATCCGTTGAAACACCAGCAGCGATTTCAGGGGAACGTTTGCCAAAAAGGAGCCACATGGAGGAGAGGCGGGGGCACTGGGTTATTCAGCCATTGGGTCAGTTTTGGGGAGGTCTACTCCATTTTCTCGCCTTCCCAAATTCCAAATCCAGGATGCAAGAAAGAGGGCTGGTGCCTCACCAAGCTCCAACTCCCATTGGATTGCTGTGAGTTTTTCGTGCTGTATGGCTTTGTTCCAGCAGCATTCTTTACTGACGTTTTTCCTGCATCTGGCTGGCATCTGCAGAAGTCTGTTGGCAATGAATCAAGTGGTGTGTGTGTGTGTGTGTGTGTGTGTGTGTGTACCTACCTGTGGAATCATGTCCAGGGTGGTAGAAAGAACCCTTGTCTGTTTGAAGCAAAGTGTGAAAGTTACCGTTAGTAAGCTTGGATAGAACGAGTAGCCAAGAAGCTGCAAAGTCAATCTAAAGGTAGCCTGGTCTTTGTTGCCTGGAGGCATTCTCAGTTAATTGGCAATTTGATTGTTCGCTGTCTGCACTTTCCCTGTTTTTGAGTAGTGTTTCTTATTTACCAAATCAACCTGATTTTGTTCATTTTGGTAATTTAATACTGGTAACCATTTTTTCTTTCCGAGGCAGGAGCGACTTGAGAAACTGCAAGTTGCTTCTGGTGTGAGAGAATTGGTTGCCTGCAAGGAGGTTGCCCAGGGGACACTCGGATGTTTTGATATTTTACCATCCTTGTGGAAGGCTTCTCTCATGTCCCCGCATGGGGAGCTGGAGCTGACACAGGGAGCTCATCTGTGCTCTCCCTGGATTTGAACCTGCAACCTGTTGGTCTTCGGTCCTGCTAGCACAATAGTTTAACACACTGCACCACTGGGGGGCTCCTTACTGGTATCCATGAAAATAAACAAAATATGGTTACCAGTATTAAAAACACCAGAATCAAGACACTAAATAAGGAACACCACTCAGAAACAGAGGAACTCCATACAGCAAGCAATTAAGACCTCCCAAACATAGGATGCCTCCAGGCAGCAACAGCCAACATTCAGAAACCCTCACTGATTGACTTTGCAAACTTCATGGCTACTCAAATGCTATTCAAGCTTGCTACTTCCAACATTCACACTTGCTTTAAACAGACAAGGGTTCTTTCTCCTCAGGTATATATACACTCCACTTGCTTCACTTCCAACAGAACCTGTGAAGATGCCAGCCACAGGTGCAGGCAAAACCCCAGGAGAGAATTATGCTGGAACATGGCCATACTGCCTGAAAAACTCACAGCAACCCAGTGATTACGGCCTGAAAGCCTTTGACAACACATACAACTCCCATTCTTCCAAGGGTAGAATGAATGTGCTTTGAGCCCACTTTAACGGCCATGGCTCAATGCTATATGGCAGTGTTTCCCAACCACTGTGCCGTGGCACACTAGTGTGCCGTGAGTGATCATCAGGTGTGCTGTGGGAAATTGGAACCTCCAGGAGGGGAGGGGGGAGAGTCTAGTGTGTTGAAGTATAAAAACCCTAAGAAACTACCTCGATAAAGGCACTCCATGTGTGTTCATAGTTGGGCATATTGAGTATTCATGCCAAGTGTGGTCCAGATCCATCATTATTTGAGTCCACAGTGCTCCCTGGATGTAGGTGAACTACAACTTCCAAACTCAAGGTCAATTCCCAAGCAAACCCTTTCAGTACTTTCTGTTGGTAATGAGAGTTCAATATGCCAAGTTTGGTTCAATTCCATTGTTGCAAGAGTTCAGAATGCGGTCCTGATCCAACATTGTTTGAGTCCACAGTGCTCTCTGGATATAGGTGAACTACAACTCCAAAACTCAAGGTCAATGCCCACCAAACTCTTATAGCATTTTCTCTTGGTTATGGGAGTTCTGTGTGGGAAGTTTGTGTCTTTCTGCCATTCCTGCCAGGATATCTATGTTGTGTTCATCGAAACAGGCCCAGGTTTCACACTGAGTGTATAAATATATTTTAAAACATATTAACTATATGTATTACTGTGTTAGAGTGTCATTTTGTGTCATTTTGGTTGGTGGTGTGCCCCAAGATTTTGCAAATGTAAAAAGTGTGCCGTGGCTCAAAAAAGGTTGGGAAACACTGCTATATGGAATAATGGGAGTGATAGTTTTACAAAGCCTTGAGCATCCTCTGTCAAACTGCAAGTCCCAGGATTCCATCACAATGAGCCAGGACTGTTAAAGCAGTATCAATCTGCATCCGTTCTACAGTACAGATGCACCTTTTGCATGGCACTCACGGGAAAGAAGTACAGACAGAAGCAGAATAAGGTGCTATACTTCTATAGAGGTCAGTTAAAAATAAAACACTCCGTTCCGGTTTTGGTGAAACAAAATGCACACCGTTTGCACACCACCGCTTTGGGGGTTTCGTCACTTTTTCAACCGTCTGTATGCAAGAGCTTCCTTTTTCATGGAAGCAACGGTGCAAAGCACAAAAAAGGGAATAAAAACGTGTTCAAAAGGCCATTTCTTATTCTAAAACGTGGCTGAGGGGGAAAAGGAAGGGGCCTGAGGCTGTTAGGAATGGTGGGAGTTGAAGTCCAAACACCTGGAGGGCCGAAGCTTGCCCAGGCCTGGTGTAGATAGTTGCACCCAATGCCAAAAACAGGCACTCTGTACATGCTCTGGTGACACAGTTTGGTGGGATGCAACCACCCAGTTGCTGCTGGAAAGGCTTATAATTATTATTTTCCATCTATTTATTATAATTGAATATTAAATATCCAGCCTTTCTCTGATGTCGGAACTCAAGGAAATCCCCTTCACTTGATGAGAAACAGGAACAGAAAACAACACAAGCAAACACTGCAGAGAAAAAAGGAAAGTGAAATGAAGCAGAAAGCAAGGAGAGGCCAACTAAGGCTGAGATATGCCAAGTAAGAGTGCATCTACACTGGGGAATTAATGCAGTGTGACACCCCTTTGAATGCAATGACTCACTGCTATAGAATGATGGGAGTTTTAATTTTACAACTCCCAGGATTCTAGGAGTGTTTGTGCTTCCCTGAAGCTACAACTCCCAGGGTTTGATACTGCTGAGTCATGGTGGTTGAAGTGGAATCAAACTGAGTTAATTCAACTGTGTAGATGCACCCGACCATCACAAATACACACACACACACACACACACGTTGTTTCAACAATACCAACCAACACAATGCCAAGACTGCAAGGTTTCACACGGAATCTATCCCAGGCCTTGGAGATGCAAGCAAGGCACAGGAAGGCTTGCAATGCAAAGGTGTGAGTGCACCTGGCCAATAACATGCACACAAACATGCACTGGGCCTTCCACACAAGTTGCTCTCACAACATCAAGTGATCACAATGTCAAGGGTCCAAGGCGCCAAACCGTTTGTATTTCAGGCCAAAGAGATGCAAAAAGGTCAGAGGAAGGCTTGCAATGTGAAGGTGAGAATCACCTGGATATTAACACACGTAAACACCACCAGGCCTTCCAGACAATGCCAACCATCTCTATGCCAAGGTGCCATCCGGTCTCCATTTCAGGTCATAAAAAAGCAAGCAAAAAGAGAAGAAGGCTTGCAAGGCACAGGTGAAAGCTCACCTGGCTATTAATAAAAAACACACACATCCATAGAGACTGGGCCTTTGTTTTGACAATGCTAACCTGTCCCCCATTTCAGGCCATAAATAAACAAGACAGAGAAAGGCCTCTAATGCAAAGATGAGAGCTCAACCTGGCCATTGCACATAAACACCTACAAGCACGCCAGGCCTTCCAGACAGTGCTAACCATCTCTATGCCAAGGTTCCATCCGGTCCGCATTTTGGGCCATAAAAAAGCAAGCAAAGACAGAGGAAGGCCTGCAATTCACAGGTGAGAGCTCAACTGGCCATTCACACAAACACATAAAAACACGCCAGGCCTTAAAGACACTGCCAACCATCTCTATGCCAAGGTGCCATCCGGTCTCAATTTTGGGCCATAAAAAGCAAGCAAAGACAGAGGAAGGCCTGCAATGCACAGGTGAGAGTTTGCGTGGCTCTTAACACACACACACACACACACACACAAATAGGCATGCACTGGGCCTTCCACACAAGTTGCTTTGATAACATCAACTGATCACAATGCCAAGGATCCAAGGTGCCAACCCATTTGTATTTCAGGCCAAAGAGATGCCATTATACACAAACACACACACAAATACACAGACACACCAGGCCTTCCAGACAATGCCAACCATCTCTATGCCAAGGTGCCATCCGGTCTCCATTTCGAACCATTAAAAAGCAAGCAAAGACAGAGGAACGCCTGCAATGCACAGGTGAGAGCTCACCTGGCCATTGCACATACAAATACATAAAAATAAAAACACATAAAAATACACCAGGCCTTCTAGACAATGCCAACCATCTCTATGCCAATATGCCACCCAGTCTGCATTTCGGACCATAAAAAGCAAGCAAAGACAGAGGAAGGCCTGCAATGCACAGGTGAGAGCTCACCTGGTCATTAACACCAACATGCCTGACCTTAAACCATCTCCATGCCAAGGTGCAATCTGGTCTCCATTTTGGGCCACAAAAAAGCAAGGCCTCCAATGCAAAGGTGAGAGCTCACTTGGCCATTGCACATAACCAACTACAAATACACAAACACACCAGGCCTTTCAAGCAATGCCAACCATCTCTATGCCAAAGTGCAATCCAGTCTCCATTTCAGGCCATTAAAGCAAGCCGAGGCAGAGGGAGGCCTGCAACATAACAGTGTGACCTGATCGTGTGACCTCACCTGATCGTGACACACAAACAAACATACACAAACATGTAAACACATGGGCAAGCTCCCCTCCCTTCTTCCTTTCCAAATCAATATTGCCTGGTGCCGAAGGTTTTTGCAAAGCAGGGTCTCCATGTACATAAATGAATAAACAACAAATATTTTTCTGCCAATTACAAGAAAGAAAGAAATATATCAAATTTCCATCATTTAAAATATATATATATATATATACACTTTGTGTCAATTAAAACAAATAAATATACAATTTTCCTGCCATTTTAGGAAATCATAAATACATCATTTTTCTTGCTGTGTAAAAAATGAATAAGCAGATGTTTTGTCTTGTCACACACACACACATATATCTGCCATGAATAAGGGTGCAAATGGAAACAGGAATACCCTGCCCATAAAGTCTCTATGGCATTTCCAAATATGGCCAAAAACTGGCCCAAGCAGGGATTGTGGGAGGCCATCTCTCATTCTTTGTTTTTGCTGTTTCAGACAGGTGTGGCAATGCCTTTTAAATAATAATAATAATGACAATAATAATAATGCGTAGGATTTAATAGGCATTTTGGGAAGGACCCCAGAATTAAACTGGGGCAATTGGAGGAGAAACCATTTCCTAGTTCTGTTTATTTCCTTGAACCATACAATCACTATTTATAATAATAATAATAATAATGGTTTGCAATGGGTTGGAAGGGCATTTGGGGGACACCATTGCTAGAATCCCATTAGAAGTCTTTCCTAATCCTGCTTATTTTATTGAACCACTATTTTAAAAACATTCAGTATATGATGATGATGATGATGATGATGATGATAAGGTTTTCAATGGGGTTGAATGGACATTTGGAAAGCACCCTTGTGGAATCACAGAAGGAATAATAATAATAATAATAATGTTTTCAATTGGGTTGAATGGACATTTGGAAGGAACCCTTGCTGGAAAGGAAGGAAGGAAGGAAGGAAGGAAGGAAGGAAGGAAGGAAGGAAGGAAGGAAGGAAGGAAGGAAGGAAGGAAGACAATAATATGATGAAGATGAAGACAAGAATGACAATAAGGCTTGTAATGGTTTTAGGTGGGCATTTTGGGAAGGCATCCTTGCTAAAATCAAATTAGAAAGATAAAGAAACCCTTCTTGTTTCTCTTTATCTCCCTGGAGCAATCACTATTTTTTAAATAAAAAAAATCAATATAATAATTTTAAAAATTCATTAGGGTTGAATTGACATTTTGTGGGCCCCACTGCTAGACTCAAAATAGAAGGGGAAAATAAACCTTTCATTTCCCTCTCCTTGGACAAATACAATTACTATATTAAAATGCAATATAATAATAATAATAATGCTTGCGATGGAGTTGGATTAGTATTTTTGGGGGGCCCTTGCTGAAATCAAATTAGCAGGGAAACCTTTCCCTTCCCTCTCCTTGGACAAATACTATATTAAAATTTCAATTTATTTATTTATTTATTGTTTCAATTTATATACCGCCCTTTCCAAATTGGCTCAGGGTGGTTTACAAAATGCACAAGGTAACATAGCACTAAAACGATAAGAACATTAAACAGCGTAAAACAATGCTTCTGTCAGCATACAGATTGACATGGCTTAAAGATTAAATGCCTGCCAGAAGAGAGATATAATAATAATTATTATAATTATAATTATTATAATTAAGGCTTGCAATGGAGTTGGATTAGTATTTTGGGGGGACCCTTGCTAAAATCAAATTAGCAGGGAAACCTTTCCTTTCCCTCTCCTTGGACAAATACAATTACTATATTAAAATTCAATATAATAATAATAGTAATATTATAAGGCTTCCAATGGGGTTGGGTGAGCATTTTGGGGAGAGGGGGGGCACCCTTGCTAAAAATCAAATTAGAATGATAAATAAACCTTTCCAATTCCTCTCCCTGGATCACACAATCACTATATTAAAATGCAATATATGAGAAGAATAATAATAATAACAATATACAATATAATGATGGGGATGATGTTTGCAATGGGGTTGGATAGGCATTTGGAGGGGCACCTTTGCAATCACTGTATGAAAAATGCAATATATGATGATGAAAATCATATGCAACATGGTGATGATGATGTTTGCAATGAGGCATCTTTGCAATCACTATATGAAAAATGCAATATATGAGAACAATAATAATAATATACAATATGATGATGATGATGTTTGCAATGGGGCTGGATGGGCATCTAATGGGGCACCTTTGCTTGGCTCCCAACTAGGATAAAGGATACAGAAACCCTTTCCTTGGACCAATGCAAGCCCTATCTTAATCAAATGCAATAGGCGATGCCTTGCTTGCATTGCACCTGAGGATGGTTGGCAGCCCTCTTTTTGCATTGCAACCTGTCCCATTTTTGCAAGCAGGTGAGCTTTGCAATGCATTCTAAAGAGAGGGTGATCTAGGATACTCACCCCAGAGATGATCCTAAGGATGGTTTGGGGCCTCTGGATGAACTCTATGGGCTCCACAGCAGCCCCTGCCCGCCCGGCCCCAAAGGATGCTCCTTCCATGGTAGATGATGGGCCTCTCCAATCCCTCCCTCTTCTTGGATCCTTTTGCAATGATCTCCAAGGGAAGGGCGAGTCCTCTTTGCAGCGCCTCGCCTTTGCAGCAGCAAAGCAGGAGGAAGAGGAGGAGGAGGAGGAAGGCGAAAGAGAAGGGGGAAGGATGGGCCACTGAGCCAGCCCACTCGCCCACGCCTCCCCACTTTCCCCCCTCACCTATGGAGGATGCAAAGGCGCGTCTCTCGCTCTCCAAAGCCCTCTTCCTCCTCCCCCCCTCTAAGGAAAAATGGACTCGCCCGGCGCCGCGGCCCCGAAGCAGAGGGCGGACTGTGCCATTGCAAAAATAGGGGGGACGCGGAGGAGAGGCTGGGAACAGGGCGGAATCTCATTCATTTCCAAGCAGTTGCAATAATAATAATTATTATTATGTAATAATTATAACAATCGATATAAATTATATTTATAAATATAAAATATACATTTATGAAATTAAAAATATATATAATAAAAATAATAATATATAATATAATAAATTAATTAATAAGCTCTTAGGAGCTGTCCTAGGTCTATGCAAAAAGCAGCTGGTCTCAATTTAGAGGGGGGGAAATTCCCAAATGGTAGGCATTTGGGGCTGAGAATGTGTTACAGCCTGGAATAATAATAATAATAATGTAAGACTCATCTATATTGTTGAGTCATAGGGAGGAGGAAGCAAGCTTGTTTTCTGCTACCCTGGAGACACAGAACAATGGCTTCAAACTACTGGAAAGGAGATTCCACCTGAGCATTTGGAAGAATTTACTAACTGTGTGAGAGAGCTGTTCAGCAGTGGAACTCTCTGCCCTGGAGTGTGATGGAGGCTCCTTCTTTGGAGGCTTTTAAACAAAGGCTGGGTGGCCTTCTGTCAGGGTTGCTTTGAATGCGATTTTCCTGCTTCTTGCTGAAATGGGACATGAATTTAGGGTGGCCTTGCCCTGGAGGGCTGAGACCCTAAGTTCCTCTAAAGCCAGGATTCTTGATGGAAAACCTTGGTGCGATTTGAAGCGCCAGAAATCCCCTAAACCCCCAAGAGAGATTCTCACCAAGGTCCGAAAGTGTGCGTGACATCGGAGGTGACCCTGCTCCTCTTGGGCTCTGTAGAAGATAGTTAAAAACCAAGGGATTCATAGTTTTCCCAAGAACACCAGGCTGGAAGTGATCCCATAATCCCCTATCTGTCCCCCACATGGGAACCTAAGGCTCTTCCCATGGCCCCACGGCCCCACATGACAATGCCCCTGTAACCCACACTTTATGAATACACCCAGTTATTTTCCTTTTGCATTACTCTTATGGACTTTTGCTCATTCCCAAAGCTTTTTTCCCTTTCTGTCTAGGACCCCTTTCTCTTGGGCTATCTTTTATGAATCTAATAAACTGTGTATCTTTTTGGTGGGTAGGCAGGGGTGATCAGGATGGCATATTTTCCCCATAAACCCCAATGTATCTCCTCTCATGTTTTCCCATGTATGTAATTTTAAAAATATGAAAGTGCCACTGTTTACCTTTAGCCAGCTGCCTGGGGCGAGCCTTGCCAGCTGTTAGCTGATTCAATCACCTCTCCACTAGCCTCATTTGCATGAAAATAGCAGGAGCCAGCTCTTTCCAAAAAGGGTCTTTCCCTTGGGCCAAAACTGGTTTCTGCTAATCAATAGACAAAGGCTTCTGCGATTTGTCTACCTTTGGGCTATTGATTAATAGGCAAAACTATATATTTCATAAACGGCCACCTCTGCTAGCCTCGGAAACTGGCACATGGCTCAGTTTTTTTCACTTCTATATTATCCAGAAGACTGAGACTCCCATGAAAAGCTGTATCTGACCCCTTCTGCCAACAGGAAAGGGCAATTAAGGACAGTTCTCATTTCCCACAGAAGAACAAAATACTTTTTTCTGACATGAAAGGTCAGGGGCTTGGATTAATTAACATATGGACAAATCTACTCAAGGAAACTCCAGCTGCTTTGTTTTGAACACATTCCTGCTCCTTGCTCCCCATTCGCCAGAACAGAAGTGGCACTGTTTCACTATTGGACCAAACTCCAGCTGCCCCAGCAATTCCATCCAATCAACACAAAGCTGGTCTGGGGGTGGGAAGTGGGAAATTTGAATCTGTAACCTTATAAAATGGCATGTAATTTCAATGTAACTTTATGACTGCTTTGCGACAAGGAATCTACAGTTGTCATCCTCCTCAGCTGACGAGAATAAAAACCTCAGTGGCATCTTCTTCCAGACTTCTTTGGTGAGATCATTTGGGAAAGGGATTTTTAGTTTATTTTAAAAAACTTCACCAGAGGTCCTGCTGAAATCCTCGTATTAGGAGTACTTCTGGGCCTCTGCCCCCTATGGGCCAGGCTAAATTGTTCGGCAACATGTGCACCGAGAGTTCTATCTCAGCTGAGAAGGATGACAGCCGCAATCATTCACCATGCTGACATAAGTTTATTTCAGAATTCCATGCCATTTTTATAATGTTACAGAGATTCAAAAAAGTTATTCCCGGGGCACAAGGATTAGGAGACAGAAAAGTGAGATCGCCGAGAGTCTTAGAATTAGTCTAGGAAAAATATGAAACCAAGATGGAGATGATCCGATGATCCTTTGTTTAAGTTATAGTTATGTTAGAGGCTGAAAGGGACACAATGTATCATTATGGAAAGGAGAAAAGTTGCAAGCAGAGGTTTCTTTTATTGGAGGATTAGCTACGATGTTAGGAGAGAGGAAAGGAAAGCAAGGCAGGAACATATCTTCTACTGAGGCTGCTGCTGTAACCACGCTACCCAGCCATGCTGGTCCAATGGGGCATTTTGGAACTGCGGAACTCCCTGCTGCAGGCCAATCCAACTTGGAAACAGGGGGTCCTCCGGGGGTGTCGACTTCATTGGCAGAATGGGGTTGGACTAGATGGCCCACGAGGTCTCTTCCAACTCATATGATTCTATGATGGAATAATCAGTCTTATTCTTATTCTTATTATTATTACAGATTGGGTCTTCCCTAACAACAACAACAAGCCAGTTTCATTATTCCATTGTCATAATTATTGTTATCAATTACAAATAATAATAATAAAATAAAGTAATACTTTGCCTGTATTGATGGAATAATCAAACTGTCTTCTTCATATTATTATTATTACAGATGGAGTCTTCCATAACAACAACAATAATAATTCACCTGTAATGATTGATGGAATAATCAAACTGTCTCCTTCTTCTACTTCTTATTACAGATCTAGTCTTATTGTTATTACAGATTTACTCTTCTCTAATAATAATGGAGCCCAGTGGCGAGGTGGGTTAAACCACTGGGCTGCTGAACTTGCTGACTGAAAGGTCAGTGGTTTGAATTTGGGGAGCGGGGTGAGCTCCCGCTGTTAGCCCCAGCATCTGCCAACCTAGAAGTTCGAAAACATGCAAATGTGAGTAGATCAATAGGTACTGCTTCTGTGGGAAGATAACGGTGTTACAGCAGTCATGCTGGTCACATGACCTTGGATGTGTCTATGGACAATGCCGGCTCTTTCACTTAGAAATGGAGATTAGCACCATCCCCCAGGGTCGGACATGACTAGACTTAATGTCAGGGGAAACCTTTACCTTAATAATGATGATAATAATAATAATAGGAAGAAGATAGTTTGATTAGTCCGTCATTATCAATTACAAATTAGGTGCTCTTACTGCTTATTACAGGGGAAAAGCGAGCTGATTCCTAATCTACCATGTACCATGCAGCTGTGGACAACTCTACATAGGGACCACCAAATGCAGTGCCCAGACACAAATCAAGGAACACGAAAGGCACTGCAGACTACTTCAACCAGAGAAGTCAGCCATAGCAGAGCACTTGATGAACCAACCTGGACACAGCATATTATTGGAGAACACAGAAATGCTGGACCACTCTCACAACCACCAAGTCAGGCTACACAGAGGAGCTATTGAACTCCACAAGCATGTGGACCATTTCAACAGAAAGGAAGAAACCATGAAAATGAACAAAATCTGGCTACCAGTATTAAAAAAATATATAGAATCAGGACAGTAAATAAAGAAGAAAACTCCATCACAGGGGAACTCTAGAGAAGCAGCTATCAGGGTTAGCTAATCACCTCCCAACAAAGGATTCCCCCACGCAATAAGAAGCCAGACCTAAAAACTGCTAGGCCATCAAATGCTAATCAAGGTGACCAATTGAAACATTCACACCTAGCTCCAACAGACCAGAGTTCTTTCTCCCACCCTGGACTTTCCACAGATATAGAAACCCAATTTTCCTAATTTCCAACAGACCTCACAACCTGAGGATGCCTGCCATAGATGCAGGCGAAACGTCAGGAGAGAATCATAGAGTTGGAAGAGGCCTCGTGGGCCATCCAATCCAACTCCCTGCCAAGAAGCAGGAAAATTGAATTCAAAGCACCCCTGAGAGCCTCTGTTTAAAAGCTTCCAAAGAAGAAGCCTCCACCACACTCTGGAGCAGAGAGTTCCACTGCTCAACAGCTCTCACAGTCGGGAAGTTCTTCCTAATGTTCAGATGGAATCTCCTTTCTTGTAGTTTGAAGCCCTTGTTCCGCGTCCTAGTCTCCAGGGCTCCAGAAAACAAGCTTGCTCCCTCCTCCCTATGACTTCCCCTCATATACTTATCCATGACTCTCATCATGTCTCCTCTCCGCCTTCTCTTCTTCAGGCTAAGCATGCCCAGGTCTTTAAGCCGCTCCTCATAGCGCTTGTTTTCTAGACCCTTGATCATTTTAGTCGCCCTCCTCTGCACACATGCCAGCTTGTCAACATCTCTCTTCAGAATAGAGTCTTCCCTAACAACAGAATAGAGGAGTAGCATGACTTCCCTGGATCTAGAAACAATACTCCTATTGATGCAGGCCAAAATCCCATTGGAATTTTTTGCCACCGCATTGTTGTTGTTGCTGAAGATTTAACCTGTAATAATCAGTCTGGTCCTATGCATTTTGAATAAGGGAAAACTCAACTTATCATCATCATCGAATCCATTATTGGCTCTCTCATGCCTCTCACAAGTGAAACCTGTTGGAAGGAAAAATATTTGTACATCTTTGTCTAGGGTTTTTCTTTTACACACACTTCTCCTTTTTCTGTTCTGCTTTCCTTTCCTCTGCTTCACAACTCTGCTGTTGACCTTTGTTGTGTTTTATTTTGTATTTTTTTCCATTCATTTGGGCAAAGAGGTGTGAACGGGTGCATCTACATTGCAGAATTAATGCAGTTTGGTGCCACTTTCAATTACCATGGCTCAATGCTATATGGGGTCCTGGGAGCTGTAGTTTGACAAGGCATCTGTCTGTCTATGTTTCTATGTATTTTTGTTTCAATCGTCATCTAAAGTATCTATTTTACTATCAATCTATCTAATTTTATATCTATGTCTTTTTCTATCTAGTTTTCTATTTGTATATATTCATCATTTTTATGTATCTATCTATGCATCATCTATTTTTCTGTTTATTTAGCTGTATCTATTTTCCTATCTATCTATTTTTCTATATCTATGTATGCATTTTTCTATGTATGTATATAAGCATCTATCTATTTTCTATGTATATATCTATGTATCATCTATTTTTCTATCCATCTAGCTCTCTATTTTCTATCTATTTTATGTATGTATGTATCTTACCTATATATATATATACTGTATATATATAAAATCAATTTTTCTATCTTTAGTTATCTATCTATCATGTATCTATATCAACCTATCTACTTTTCTGCCTACCTATGTATCACCTATCTATTTATATATTTTTATCTATTTTTCTATCTATCTATCTATATCTATTTATTTTTCCATGTATTTTCTATCTTTATTTTTCTTTCTATCTATATGTATTATTCTATATCTGTTTTTCTACCTATGTATCACCTATCTATTTTTCTTTCTATCTATCTATGTATATCTTTTTATTTTTCTATCTATTTTTCTATCTATCTATCTATTTTATTTATTTATTTATTTGCTCCATTTATATACCACTTTTCTCAGCCCTCGGGCGACTCAAAGCGGTTCACAGTAGAAAAATGCAATGCTCAACATCATTAAAACAATTAGAACAATGGCATAAAATCTATCTATCTATTTTTCTATCTATCTGGTCTACATATGTATCACCTATCTGTTTTTCTATCTTTATCTGTTTTTCTATCTTTCTATCTATCTATGTATATCTAATTATTTTTCCATCTATGTATTTTTCTGTGTATCTATCCATGCATTTTATGTCTCTGTTTTTCTATCTATCTATCAATCTACCTACTTACCTACTTATGTATCAACTATCTATTTTTCTTTCTATTTATGTATCATCTATCTATTTTTCTGTCTCTATCTATCTATCTCAATGTTGTTTCTGGTTGCTTGAGAGTGATTATTAAAACGAGTTCTCATACTACACCCCAGTATGCTTCACTATACCATCAATTCTGCATTGATAATAATATGGAAATATACTCATTAAATTAAGACAAATAGACGATCTTAACTTCAACTTAAATTTCTGCAAAAACTTATTTTTGTTTTACTTTTTAGTTATTTAAAATTTGAGTTCTCGTTAACTGAGAGTCTACTGTCTATAAGATTATTGTTTAAAGTATTACCCTTTTGAATTTTGCTTGCAAGTTCTGGATAACTGAGAGTCTGCTGTAAATATGATTACTATTTAAAGTAGTATTCTTTTCATCAGAGTTGTAGTATAATAATAATGATGATGATGATGATGATGATGATGATGAATTTACGATATATATGAATTTTAAAATATTATTTAAAATATTCATTTGAATGTTTTTGTTGCTGGTTGCTTGAGAGTTCCAGTTAAATGTATCAGTAGTAACTGAAAAGGACATTCAAGTGCCACCTTGGAGTTGGTTGAGGTAGGCACGATTTCCCTGGGTACTGGTTGTGGGGGGTCGGGAGCAGGTCAGGGTTTTGCCCTCCCTTCTGCTCGAGATCCCCGTGTACAACTGGTGGGCCACTGTGTGATACAGAATGCTGGACTAGATGGGCTGAGGTCCGATTCAGCATGGCTCTTCTTATGTCCTTATGTTCTTATGTAAATAACAACAACAATAACAATAATAATGGTAACAACAAGAACTGAGAGCCTTCTGCATATATGGCTTCTTTGGTACAACAACAACAGAAAGTCTACTGTATATATGGCTTGTGTGGTGCTATCTGCACATATAGGGCCTTGCAAAAGGAACCGGTCAAATAATCAATAAGAGTTGTGGTTTGGAATAATCCAGGAAGGAGTAGGAGTGGAAAGCAGGCCAAATGGCGGAGAATATGCCCTGGTTTCATTTGTAAGAGGAAAGGCTTATCAATGGAAGCTTATCAGTTCCATGCTTTGCAGTGTTTAGCCTTATCAGTTGCAACAGGACGTGGCAAAGGCCTTAGATCCGGCAAGTCGGGTGCCTCTGTTTTATGAATTAATGGACTTTGCCACATTTCCGGCCTTGCAAGCAAAGCTATACTATTATGGAGATGATAATAATAAGGAGGAGGAGGAGGAGTAGAAGGAATGGCACAGAAGTAGGGCATCCCATCTTCAAGACACTGAGCGTCCAATGTTGCATCTGATGTGATTCATGTCTCAATGTTGTGCAATGCAGGGAGCTGTAGTTTGGTGAGACCCCAGTCCTCTATTTCCTACCCCCTTTCTTCTCTGTTTTCTTCCTTCCTTCCTTTTTTTTATCTTCCTTCCCTGTTGTCTTTCTTTCTTTCTTTCTTCCTTCCTTCCACTTTCTGCCTTTCTCTTCCGACCCTCTCTATTTCCTTCCTTCCTTCTCTTCCTTCCTCTTTTTTTCTTTACCCTGTTTCCTTCCTTTATTTATCTATTTAAATTTTTTGTACCCCGACCTTCTCATCTCCAAGGAGGGAACCGCAAAATTCAATGCCAGACACATTTAAAACATCTTAAAACAGTATATTAAAATACATAAAAACAGAGATACATAAAGACCACATTGCCATTAAAACCACATTCAACTGGGTCTATAAAAGTGGTCACTCATTTCAGATTGAAATCAATCTCAGCTTATTCTGGGAAGGCCTCGTTCCACATCCAAGTCTTCACTCGCCTCCTGAAGGACAACAGGGAGGGGGCAGATCTAACATCGTTGGGAGGGAGTTCCACAGCCGAGGGCCACAACAGAGAAGGCCCTGTCTCTCATCCCCACCAGACGCGCTTGCGAAGGTGGCGGGATCGAGAGCAGGGCCTCTCCGGAGGATCTTAATGTCCTTGATGGTTCATAGGGGAGAATTCATTCGGACAAGTAAACTGGGCCGGAACCGTATAGGGTTTTGTAGGTTAAAACCAGCACTTTGAATTGTGCTCGGAAACTAATTGGCAGCCAGTGGAGCTGGCGCAACAAGGGAGTTGTATGCTCCTTGTACCCTGCTCCTGTTATTAACCTGGCTGCCAAACGTTTGACTAATTGCAGTTTCCGAACAGTCTTCAGAGGCAACCCCACGTAGAGAGCGTTGCAGTAGTCTATTTGAGATGTAACCAGAGCATGGACTACTGTGGCCAAGTCAGACTTCCCAAGGTACGGGCGCAACTGGCGCACAAGCTTTAACTGTGCAAAAGCTCTCCCGACCACCGCCGAGACCTTGGGCTCCAGGCTGAGCGATGAGTCCAGGATCACTCCCAGACTGTGAACCTGCGCCTTCAGGGGGAGTGTAACCCCGTCAAGCACAGGCTGTAACCCTATGCCCTGTTCGGCCTTGCGACTGACCAGGAGTGCCTCTGTCTTGTCTGGATTAAGTTTCAAATTGTTTGCCCTCATCCAGTCCATTACAGCGGCCAAGCCATTCTCTTTCTTTTCTTCCTTCCCTCTCTGTTTCCTCTTTCCTTCTTTCTTTCTTCTCTTCCTTCCTGTTTCCTTCCTTCCTTTCTTCTACTCATTCACCCTTTCTTCTCTTCCTTCCCTCTCTGTTTCTTTCCTTCCTTTCTTCTCTTCCTCTTTTTTTCCTTTACCCTGTTTCCTTCCTTTCTCTTTCTTCTCTTTCCTTCCCTCTCTGTTTCCTCTTTCCTTCTTTCTTCCTCTCTTTCTTCTCTTCCTTTCCTGTTTCCTTCCTTCCTCTCTTTCTCCCTTTCTTCTCTTCCTTCCCTCGTTGTTTCCTTCCGTCCTTTTTATCTTTCTTTTCTTCTTCCTTTTTTCTCTTCCTTCCCTATTGTTTCTTCCCTCCCTTTCTTTTGCCTCCTCGAATGGCGGTGGAGTCTAAAGTTTAGTACGTGGGCCGGAGACAAAGGTTTTGATGGGCCAGATTTGGCCTGCGGGCTGTAGTTTGAAGGCCCCTGCTATAGCCTTTCTTTCTGGAATAAATGCATTTTCCCTCAATGGAACGAATCCTCCATTTTTATCTTAATGATGGGTCTATGGACCATAATAAATGTTATTGTTTATCCCTTTCCCAGAGTCCTCGGTGGCGCAATGGGTTAAACCCTTGTACCAGCAAGACTGCTGACCGAAAGATCAGCAGTTTGCATCCGGGGAGCATGGTGAGCTCCCATCTGTCAGACCCAGCTTCCCATGTGGGGACATGAGGGAAGCCTTCCACAGGATGGTAAAACATCCAGGTGTCCCCTGGGCAACATCCTTGCAGACAGCCAGCTCTCTCACACCAGAAGCATCTTGCAGTTTCTCAAGTCGCTCCTGTCCCGAAAAAAACCCCTTTCTTACTTTTTCAACCACAGAAACTGGTACGCCATTGCGATCCTTCCCTACGCATTGACCTTTGTGGTTTTCCTTCCATGTTTTGTAGTTCTGCATTTGAAAATGCCATTGGTGTAGGATACCTGTTTTATCGGCTCTTGCATGTAAATACTGCATATTAATAATATGTGAATAAGCATGCAAAGTGGTACAACCCTACAAGGTAGATTTGCGCTGTTATTAAATAGAAGGTTGGGAAATTGAGACTCTGGGATTAGAAAAACAGCTTGCACAAGGTAGCTTTATTTTATTTATTATTTTATTTACTTCATTTCTATACCGCCCTTCTCATCCTCTTTAATGTAATGTATTCTGGTCCCTTGCCCGTAGGGAACTATAGATCTCTTTTAAACACATAAAATTTAACTAATACTTTAGCTCAGAGTTTCTCAACCTGAGGGTCGGGACCCCTAGGGGGTCGCGAGGGGGTGTCAGAGGGGTCGTGAAAGACTATCAGAAAAACAATTCGGGGTTTTATCTTTGACCCATAATCTCTGTATTGCTACCCCTTTTTTGTTGTTCTACTGTTGTAATGTTTTAATTTGTTTAACTCAATAAAACTTTTTTTTTAAAAAGAAAACACAGTATTTTCTCTTGGTCATGGGGTCCTGTGTGGGAAGTTTGGCCCAACTCTATCATCAGTGAGGTTCAGAATGCTCTTTAATTGCAGGTCAACTATAAATCCCAACAACTCCCGAAATGTCAAGGTCTATTATCCCCAAACTCCACCAGTGTTCACATTTGGGCATATTAAGTATTAATGCCAAGTTTGGTCCAGATCCATCATTGTTTGTGTCCACAGTGCTCTCTGGATGTAGGTGAACCACAACTCCGAAACTCAATATCAATTCCTCTTGCAGTATTTTCTGTTGGTCATGGGAGTTCTGTGTGCCAAGTTTGGTTCAATTCCATCGTTGGTGGAGTTCAGAATGTTCTTTGATTGTAAGTGAACTATAAATCCCAGCAACTACAACTCTCAAATGTCAAGGTCTATTTTCCCCAAACTCCACCAGTGTTCACATTTGGGCATATTGAGTATTCATGCCAAGTTTGGTCCAGATGTAGGTGAACTACAACTCCCTGGATGCTCCCTGGATGTAGGTGAACTACAGCTCCAAACTTAAATATAAATTCCCACCAAACCTTTCCATTATTGGAGACGAGCCCCAGAGAGAGCCCATCTGCATCTTAGTTGGTTTGACCCGCAGCAGGAAGTTCCACAGTTTCTCCATGCCCGTTTGAGCCAAATGAGATGGAAAATGTGACTAACCGCGGCTGCCTGACTGTTTTCTCCTCCCTTTGCCTGCTTTCTCACTGTCTCTAACAATGTAACCCATCCCCCCAAAGAGAAGCCTGAAAATCGCAACATCGTTTCCTTCCATAGCAATACATAGTGTCCCTTTGCATGCCTCCAAGCCACAAAACATGAAATAAACCTTCCCGGGGGCTGCGGAAGAGGCCCTCCCGCCTCCCGAAAATTACAAAAAACTGCGGATACGAAACCGTGAGATCTCAAGTTTCCTTTTTGATCCCTGATTTTTCTATAAGAAATTAACAATATCTGCCATTTTCGAGTGTCCCTTTGCATAACCACTTTTGTAAAAAATAATATTTTTCAGCTCTTTTTCCCAAAACGCCACAAAACAAATGGATAATAAACCAGCCTTTGGTTCCCAGGCTATGGAATCTATGCTGCCTTTTTCTTTCTCCCCTCGAGTATGGGACTGGCGGGGCAGTGGCCATTGGAGTGTTTGGGGATGGCTGCCAGGCAGTCCCTCCGTTTTTCCAAGTACCTAAGGACCTTCTTTCACAGTATAGCCAAGGACTTTCTCCCTGCTTTATGGACTGTATTACTGGACTCTCCTATCTTGTTTTATGGACTCTTTTTTACCCGGGAAGTGCACCCACCATGGCCCCTCCCCTCTTCCTCATCCAAAAGGGATGTTTTGCAGAGATCTCCAGACTTGAACTTTCCCCCCCATGCTTCCCTGAGTTTCTCTATGAAGTTACTGAATGATATGGGCAAATGAAAAAATGATGAAAATAGAGATCCTTCTCCCCCTGAACCTCAATGTATTTTCCGCATGACCCCTCCTTTTCCCTACGGTGAAATCAAAAATAGCAGAACCGCAAATTCTTCCTGCATGGACAATGCCAAAGGTGAAAATGAAAATCATCCTTCTCTTGCCCCTCTCTTGGGCAAACATATGGTAATCACCTGGCTTTTTGGAAAATCCGAATCTAGAAGAAATCTAAAAGCCACTTGCCAACTTTGTCACCCAGCACAATGGACTGTTTTCAGGAACCCGAAACTGCCATACAACCATATCTCCTTCCACAGAACTTTTAATGAAACACCCAATGACAGATTACGGACACTGTGCTAAGACAATCAAAAAGCCATTTTATTGACAATAGGTGGCAGGATGGAGGACCCCAGGGGATCTCTTTGGCCAGCCAAAGCTTCACCAGCATAATCCTGAACCCATCAAGGAAAATTCCATCCGCATTGTTTCAACATTCCGCCTCCTAGCTGTTTCAAAAATTCCATCCAATCAAGACACGGCGCGGGAATAGGGGCGGGTGGGAAATTTGAATCTGGCTGTTCTAAAAATGTATTAAAATGATTGTAAAATGCACAATAAACATGTCAAACTTTGCGAACATCAGGAAATTGCAGCTTGTCATCCTTCTCAGCTGGGACAGAACCTCTCTCGTTGGCACACTTCCGAATCTTGGTGAGACACTGCTCTGGGGCATTTGAGGGTTTCCCAAGGCACTTGGATCGCTCGCCAAGGCTTTTACCAACTAGAATCCTCGCTTTTAGGGGTGCAGGGTCCCTGCCCATAAGGCAGGACCCCCGTAAATTGACCCTCGTTTTCAGTATTTCCTGTTGGTCCTGGAAGTTCTGTGTGCCAAGTTTGGGTCAATTCCATCTTTGGTGGAGTTCAGATTGCTCTTTGATTGTAGGTGAACTATAAATCCCAGCAACCACAACTCCCAAATTATAACATTAATTCTCCCCAGTATTCAAATTTGGGTGTATCAGGGACGAGAGACAGGGCTTTCTCAGTGGTGGCCCCCGGCTGTGGAATTCCCTCCCCAGGGACATTAGATCAGCCCCCTTTCTTCTGACATTATGAAAAAAGTAAAAGATCTGGCTCTTTGAACAAGCCTTTGTAAACGCAGCATAATGGATGAATATAGAACCAGGAAAGAGTGAACCTGGAATGGCTTAGACAATGCTTTTGGAAATTGAGCCAATAGGAAGTCACTGGTGATTATATGTTTTTAGTTATTTGTATATGGTTTTGATAATGTGCGTTTAAATGTTTTTAATTGTGTTTTATGACTATTGAATTGTTGCCAGTTGTAAGCTGCCTTGATTTGCCTTCTGGCTGAGAAAGGCAGCATAGAAATACCATAAATAAATAAATAAGAAACTCCATGCTTCCTATGAAGGCAACAAGGAACTGCTAGTTTCCCATTCTGCACAAAACAATTTGCCGTCAGTAGGGCTTCCCAGTAGTGATGCAGAACTCTTTGGCAGTGTTCTGGAACACATATAGCACACAGAACCCTTATGGCCAACAGAACATAACGGAAAAGGTGTGTGTGTGTGTGGGGCAGGATAATGGCCCACCTGCGTGTGAGTTGTAGTTCACCCAGAGCACACTGAACCCCTCAATAACAGATCTGGACCAAACTTGGCACAGACCCAACATGTCCAACAGTTAATGCAGGCAGTGTTTGGAGGTGATTGCCCTCGGAATCTGGGGGTTGTAGTTCACCTGCATCCAGAGATACTGTGACCCCCACCGACAAAGGAGTGGGACCAAACTAGACACAGAGAAGCACCATGAACAACTATAACATGCTGAAGGGTTTTGTGGGAATTGACCTTCATTTTGGGAGTTGTAGTTCATCCTTATCCAGAGAGCACTGAACCCAGCCAACACCCGATCTGGACCAAACTTGGTTTTATTTGTATTGTACTGTGTGTTTATTTTAAGCATTGTTTTAGACCTATTGCGCCATAGGTGAACCGCCCCGAATCCCTTCAGGGTACAAAAATAAGTACAAAAATAAGTTTGATAAATGTGGATTTAATATGCATAGATATGAATGAACTGAATTAAAGCCATGAATGAATGAGAGCTAATAATTTTGGAGACATCATTCTGAAGATTAAGGCCTGCTATGACTAAACCAGGGCTGTCCAACTTCTACCGGCCCAGGGGCCTGAATTCCGGTCACTGATGACCTGGGGGGCCTAAGGGTCTGCCTCCGCCCCCGGCTCTGCCCCTGCCCTGCCCCCCTCTCCCGGCTCCGCCCCCACTCCCCGGCTCCGCCCCGCCCTTAATATTAAATATATTTAATTCCATCCCCCCCCCTTATTTTTATTTAATATTAAATATATTTAATTCCATCCTCCCCTCTCCCCTTATTTTTATTTAATATTAAATATATTTAATTCCATCCTCCCCTCCCCCCTTATTTTAATGTATCCCATCTCCCCTTATTTCATCTTTAAATATATTTAATTTTATATTTAATACATGAGGGGAGATGGGGGGGGAGGGAATGAGGAGCCCCCTGCTTCGGCCTACCTTTTCCAAACGCGCAGGATCCAGGAGTACCCGGACGACGAGAGAGGTGACGACCGACTGAGTCGAAAAAGGTCCTAATCATGTCTGTGGGCCTCAGCGATCCAGTAGTAGAGTAGCCGAAGAGTATCGCGAGAATACGCAATCCACACGGGATTTCGCTGTCAACGCCGGCGTGATCTCGCGTTGACAGCAAAATCCCGTGTGGATTGCGTATTCTCGCGATACTTGCTCCAAACCCGGAAGTAGGTATTTTTTTAAAAAAATTATTATTTATTTTATTTTTCAATTTTTATTTTGTATAAAAAAGCTTAGGGGGGCGTAGGGAAGGGGCTGGGGGGCTGCATACGGCCCCCGGGCCGCCAGTTGGACAGCCCTGGACTAAACCATTAACTACCTGCTTGCTGAATTGTAATTAAAACCTGCTAATGAGAACTGAAATGGTTGAACTGCCCTAGTAAACTGTGATCAGAACTGTGACAGTGATAAGAGAAATGTTTATATCTGTTTACATCTGTCAGCATTTGCTGACCAGAAACTGGATTAACTCTAAAGGAAATTATCTCTGTTTACATTATCAGAGACAATGGTTCCTTAAGTTAAGGAAATGTTTACAAGGTTCCTTATGTTAATAAGGAAGTCAACGCAAGGCTCCTTACGTTTACCAACACAAATTAAGGAGAGTCAACATTTGCCAGGAAAATGAAACTGATTGTAAAGAGCTCCAGAAAGATCTCTCGAAATTGAGTGAATGGGCAACAAAGTGGCAAATGCATTTTAACCTAAACAAGTGTAAAGTCATGCACATCGGGGCAAAGAACCCCAACTACACTTATCAACTGATGGGGTCAAAGCTTTCCGAGACAAACCAGGAAAGGGATCTTGGGGTTTTGGTGGACAGCTCAATGAAGATGTCAACCCAGTGCGCTGCAGCAGTGAAAAAGCAAATTCTATGCTTGGCATGATCAGGAAGGAATCGAAAATAGGTCGGCAATGTTGTATTACCTCTACAAATCGATGGTAAGGCCACATTTGGAGTACTGTGTACAATTCTGGTCTCCGCACCTTAAGAAGGATATAACGGAACTGGAAAAGGTACAGAAAAGGGCAACAAGAATGATCCAAGGGATGGAGCGGCTCCTTATGAAACCAGGTTGCAACGCCTTGGTCTTTTCAGCCTTGAAAGACGGCGTTTAAGAGGTGACTTGATCGAAATGTATAACATCATGCATGGGATAGAAAAGGTGAATAGAGAAAAATTATTTTCTTTGTCACAAAACACTAGGACTAGAGGGCACTCCCTCAAGCTCCAAGGTAGGAAAATTCTCGGACTTGCTCCAAACCCGGAAATATTTCTTAAAAAAGAGGGTCATTTTATTTTGGAACTTTTATTTTGTAGAAGAGGTTGGGAAGGCTGGGGGCCTGAACAACTTCAAGGCAGGAGTTAGACAGATTCCTACTAAACCATTATCTACCTGTTACTGAAAAGGACATTAAAACCTGCCACCTCGAGAACTGAAATGGTTGCACTGCCCTAGTACTGGTTGTCAGGGGTGTGACAGTGATAAGGGTTTTATCTGTTTACATCTGCTCAGATCCCGACCAGAAACAACTTAACTCTAAAGGGAAATTATCTCTGTTACATTATCAGACAATGCTGGACTAGATGGGCTGAGGTCCGATTCAGCATGGCTCTTCTTATGTTCTTATGTTCTTATGAGATGGAATCAACATGTTTCAGGCTGGAAAACATCTATCATTCACTTATAACTTTGGAACAACATCAGCAGAATATTCCTACGAGTATTAAAAGACTCCAGCTAATAATTCTCAAGTGTGGCAGACCAGAGGAGTCTGGCCCATCCGCTGCTCTTCTCCATGGGAATAGGATTGTCAGCTCTGCAATGGGAAAGTAGAATTCTGGTCACTTGCCTCCTTTTCTCAAGGGAAGAGAAAGGAGTGTGACTTTGGAGTCATTATACTTGTACATTTGCAGGGAGTCGGGAAAGAGGATGCCTTTTGGTATTTTGGACGTTTTGAAACTGTGTGTTGGCAAGCTGCAGAGAAAGCAGAGCCTGGCCTAAGCAGGTGCTTCTCCAAGGAGGGAGAAGGGATATGGTAATATTTGGATGAATGAGGATGAGTGAATGTGTACATGTAATGTGAATGTTGTTAGCCAATGTAACTGTAGGTTGTTTGTGAATTCAATGTAGTTACATAGAATCCGTATGTCTATATGCCTAATGTCATTCTTTGTGTAAAAGTGTAAAAGTTTAATACAAATAACCTATACTTTAATGTTATTGAAATGTTATTTATAATAGGAATTAGGATACAACTGGCTGAGCTCTGGGGACAGCTGGTCACTCTCCTCATCGTGGGGTTGAGGGGATCCAGGCATGTCTTCATAGTATTCTGTGTCCAAGAGGAGCTATCTGTCTTCTGTGGTTCATGAGGATCTATCACTGTCTACTGTGGTCCATGAGGAGCTATAAGTGTCAAGGGTGACCTCTGTGCATGCTTCTGTGGGTCCCCTGCCAGCACAGAGTTGCAGTTCCTGCTCTCTGGTCATCCTGTGTAGTGTTTTTCAGAGCCTCTTCTCCGCTTGCTGAGTCAGCCCTACTACCAACTCTTCATAGACAATGCCAGTGAAGGAAGGGCCCCAGAGCTTGGTGGTAGATGCGTGTCCGGTGCGGGCAGTGCGTGTCTGCTTCTTTGGGCCGGAGGAGGTCCTCCTGGGAAATGCTGTTCTCCTCGGATGGAAAACATGGATGAAGGAGGCCTCCCTGGTCATCAACAGAGGAAGAGCAGGTGCCTTGCAGGACAGCGGGGGAAGGAGACCCCTACTGCTCTTCCCAGTGGGGACTTGAGGGTTCCCCAGCCACAGGCAATGCCAGGGAAAGGTGGCTGCTCCATTGCATTCCTTGAACTTCAGATTCCAGATGCTGGAAAATCTTTTGTTCCCGAGTACCTCTTCAACGCTTGTGTTAGGAGCCAACGGGCTGTGTTTGTGGGGCGGAAGGAAGAAATGTGGGACGGATACGGATTCCCTGATTTTTCCTTAAAGGTCTCAGCATCAACTGAATATACAGACATATGTTGACATACATACATACATATCCCAAAGTAATAGGAAATTTAAAGCACCCTGGTGTTATTGAAGTCCCCCGCCAATATATTTTTTAGTTTATTTGTTCAATCTCTTCGGACTCTTCGTGACCTCCTGGACCATCCCACACCAGAGCTCCCTGTTGGCCATCACCACCCCCAGCTCCTTCAAAGTCAAGCCAGTCACTTCAAGGATACCATCCACCCATCTTGCCCTTGGTCGGCCCCTCTTCCTTTTTCTATCTATTTCCCCCAGCATCATTGTCTTCTCCAAGCTTTCCTGTCTTCTCATTATGTGGTCAAAGTACTTTATCTTTGCTTCTAATATTCTTCCCTTCAGTGAGCAGTCGGGCTTTATTTCCTGGAAATGAAAGCTATACATAAGTCAAAATAATAAAAGATATACATAGTTTTACCAAGGACAGAGGACCTGAGGAACTAGAAATGGCCTCCAACCTCGCAGTCCACTCAGGATGCTCCAGAAGATAATCAGCAGCCCCTCAGACTCAATCCGCATATCCGTATGCACCACCGAACCAGCTGTTTGGCTCGGGCCATTCCACTCTGGGGAGACTCGCCAGCTGATGATTGCAATGTATCCAAAGTGCCTCCTTTTGACTCCAACCACTCTGTATCCCATTTCTTTACCAACCTACAAGCCACTCTAAGCACCTTTGCAGTAGCATACGAGCAGCTCGGCATCTCATTGAACATCGAGAAAACCAAAGTGTTCATCCAGCAGTCACCAGCCAATCCGTCTGCAATGCCAGAAATACAGCGTAATGGTGCAGCATTAGATAATTTTGGCCATTTCTGCTTCCTTGGCAGCCATCTCTCCACAAAAGTCAACATTGACACTGAAATGCAACACTGCCTGAGCTCTGCAAGTGTAGCATTTTTCCGAATGAAGCAGAGAGTGTTTGAGGACCGGGACATCCGTAGGGAGACCAAAGTGCTTGTTTATAAAGCTATTGTACTCCCAACCCTGCTATATGCCTGCGAAATGTGGACTGCCTACAGATGTTACAACCAACTCCTGGAACGATTCCATCAGCATTGCTTCCAAAAATCCTGCAAACCTCTTGGGAAGACAGGCGGACAAATGTCAGCGTGAATGGGGGTGGACTAGATAGCCTCTGGGGTGTCCTTCAACTCTATGAAGAGGTTACAAAGCCCATTTATATGTGTGTGTGTGTGTGGTGTGTGTGTGGTTATTTGGGGACAATGTTGGCCTCCAAGCTTTACTTAGTTGCAGAAACTTGGTTTAAATGTTGTCAAGTTATTCCTGACTTAAGGCAACCCCATCATGAGGTTTGTGGGCTGTGAAAGTGTGGTTTTTCATGACGGGAGTTGGGATTCAAGCTCTGGACTCAAACCACTACATTACTATTATCCCACTTGATCAGTACAGAATGGCACAGCTGGATTGCAAAGGGATTCCCTTCCCTTCATTTCCCCAGCTTTGCTCTCTTTCCCCCCAATGCACATCATCATCATGACGCTTTTTGGCTCCATGGCAATCGGATGCCATGGCAACTGTGACGTCGCTTCTGTGCTCAGGACCGGGAGGACACTCACGCACACCTTGCGCTCCCAACCTTGCATCCACTCCCTCCAATCACTCTCTGCTTTGACCCCAAAACTAATGATATGGGGTATGAGCTCTGAATGAGTTTCATGTCCAATCCGCCCAACCTTCTAATACTTTCTCCCCCCTCTTCTCTTTTGGTCCTTCTTATTCCACCTTCTTTGTCTGTCCATCTCCACTGTCTTCATCATCACAGGCGAGTCCTTGTCTTTCTGCATCACACTTTTAAACAGAAACACCCTTCAACAGGAAAGAAACTTAAGAAGTAGACACTGGGAGAAAATTATACCCATCCATCCATGCTACCGATCTATCCATCCTATCTACTAATGTACATTGTATTTACATACTGACCTATCCAACCATGGTATCTACCTCCCCTCTCGATATCAATATTTCCTTTTTATCCATTCATCTTTCCTATTTATCCACATAGTATCTATCCATTCAAATTCCTATCTACCTACCCATCTAACCATCCTGTCTATTCATTCCTCCCATCCATTCATCTAAGGCAGTGTTTTTCAACCTTTTTTGAGCCGCGGCACATTTTTTACATTTACAAAATCCTGGGGCACACCACCAACCAAAATGACACAAATTGACATTCTAACACAGTAATACATATAGTTAATATGTTTTTAAATGTATTCATAAACTCAGTGTGAAACCTGGGCCTGTTTCGATGAACACAACATAGATATCCTGGCAGGAATGGCAGAAAGACACACATGAAGGTCTTGTTCAACAGCTGGGAGTTATAGTTCACCTGCAATCAAAGAGCATTCTGAACTCCACCAATGATGGAATGGAATCAAACTTCCCACACAGAAATACCATAACCAAGAGAAGATACTATGAGTTTGGTGGGCATTGACCTTGAGTTTTGGAGTTGTAGTTCACCTATATCCAGAGAGCACTGTGGAGGGGAGGGAGGAAGATGTGGAACGAGTCCGCGCAGTAGCGCCCACACGGGTCATGTCGTCCCCCCTCCCGCAGAAGCAGCAGCGTGAGCAAAGCGAGGCAAAGCAAGCAGAGCGAGGCTGGGAAGAAGGGAGCCCGAGCGGAGAAGAAAAAGTGTTCGGCAGGAGGGGGAAGAAAGGGTATTGGAGGTTCCAATTTCCCACGGCACCCCTGATGATCGCCCACGGCACACTGGTTGGGAAACACTGATCTAAGGTAAAGATTTTCCCCTGACATTAAGTCTAGTCGTGTCCGACTCTGGGGGGATGGTGCTCATCTCCACATCTAAGCCGAAGAGACAGCGTTGTCCGTAGAGACCTCCAAGGTCATGTGACCAGCATGACTGCATGGAGCACCATTACCTTCCCGCCAGAATGGTACCTATTGATCTACTCACATTTGCATGTTTTCAAACTGCAAGGTTGGCAGAAGCTGGGGCTAACAGCGGGAGCTCACGCCACTCCCTGGATTTCAACCTGTGACCTTTTGGTCAAAAAGTTCAGCAGCTCAGTGGTTTAACTCACTGTGCCATCAGGGGATCCATTCATCTATCTATTATATAGATGTACTATTATTTATACCCCGCTTTCTCTCCCAAAGGAGACTCAAAGCAGCTATTTATCCACATAACTATCCTTCCTACCTATCCATCCATGCTATCTATTCTAATCTATCCACCCAACTTCCTTCCTTCCTATTTATCCTCTTATCTTTATCCATATACTATCCATCCCCTACCTTCCTATCTATCCATTCATGCAATCCATCCATCCTTCCTATTTATCTACAATCTTTCTCATCTATATATTTATCCACATACTATCCATCATTCGACCTTCATATCTATCCTCCCACCTACCCTATTTATTCAAATTATTATTTATACTCCACTTTCTCTCTCCTGCAGGAAACTCAAAGGCCACCCTGAGTCCCCCTTCGGGGAGAGAAGGGCAGGGTATAAACATAGGAAATAAATAAAGCAGCTTATCTTTCTCATCTGCATATTTATACACATACTATCCATCTTCATATCTATCCATCCATCCGTGCTATCCACCCATCTATCCATTCTCTCTCCACCCACCCATCCTTCTTATTCCTCCCTTTATCCACCTACCTTTCCATCCATACCTTCTGCCAGTTTATGCATATGTATATATGTATGCATTCTGCATTTAACTGGAAGCCTTGCCCATCTCTCCGCAACACAATAAAACATTATCTTGGGGAAACAATATGCCTTCTTCCAAGGCCTGTTATCACTGGAGGGAAATGTTATTATTTTTTAAGACAGAAAGCAGTAGCAGTCAAATATTCCTTTTTATTCTTTGGACACCAATACACACTTTATTTACCATCGCCTTCACAGAGTGCTCTCAAGCAATTTGTATTCTTCATCATGAAATGCTTACGGAAAGAATGACAGATTATGGCTTTTTTTTTCAAAATTCAAGATTTCCGTCATGAAAAATGCACCCAACATTGGCAAGAAAGTCATTAATACAAGTTGGATTATAGACCATTTTTAAATGTGCTAAACAAGGCTGCCGTTGGGTAGTTTTACACACACTCTCCCCCATCAGTTACCTTAATTCTAGCAGAATTACAGAGAAATTCAGATGTCCCACTGAATTGTACCATCTCCAGTCCCAGTTTGAGTAACATACAGCCCATAAGCGTATTGTTCTAGACTGGGCATTATCTGCTCCTAATCGGACCTTGGGGAAGTTACTTTTAGGACTCTTTAAGACCGGCATTTCAAAATGCAATGTTACTAAGCCCAGAAAGGATCACAAAACAAAAGCAACGTAGTATGAAGATTGCACAGATGGCCAGAAGTCCCTAGCCCTTGAGTCCTTCATTCTTCCATGGAAGCATGAAAGGCACAGAAATGTATACTATCCAAGTCAGTGCTTTTACGAAAAAAATCACGCCAAGTCTTTGTATCGGGGTTTCAATGTGTGCCGTTTCCCACTTCTGCTGTAATGTCTTTGCTGCGCAATTCCTAGGTTTACAGGGCAGAAAATGGAGCTAAAACAGATCTATGCAAATTATTAGAAATGTCTCAAAACAAGAATTCAGCAATGACTCACCTAAACCCATTAACCAGATGCCCACAATCTGCCAGTTTATCAAACTCACTGTAATGATTTTGAAATACCAGTCAATGCAGGAGCGGCAGCAAATACAGAAACAGAAGTAACAAACGGAGTATCAAAGGATAATCTTATTGTTAACAACTATGTTTGTGTAATAATCATTTATCCAAACCACAGATTTCAACATTCAGGTAAAACGGAAGACTCCAGTTAGATGCAAACTGGGATCCCTGAAGTCCAAGTCACATGAATCCAATATGTGGCTTAAGTTAATCCATTGTTATATGGCTGTAATTTGACCTGCAGCTCTGAATGTTTTGTACCCCTGGATTTAAGTTTTTGGCACAAACGTTGCAAATGCATGCCCCAAGATCTACCCAAAGGTTCTCCAGCCTCCCACTTCACTGTCACACGAGAGACGGGTTCATCTGATATGTTCAAAACATTTGAAAACACACAGTACACACTTTCTTACAGGTAAAAATAATGCTCAAAAGAAGGGGATATTTATGCCCCTTTTTACATGGTCTGGCTCAAGAGACGGAACAATGAGATCTCTTACTAGCAGTTGAAATGAGGGGATAAATGTAAACAGCTATTATTTTATCTTCCCTGCACTGGATCCATCCAGATTTGATTTTCTTGGGTTTTTCATTTAAAAAAATAGATAGATAGAGCCTTTGATCCAGTTCCAATAGTCTCTCAAGTTCTTCTAATCGCAGGAGCCGTCTTTCCATCCATCTCGCCAGCGCTCGTCAACGAGGGAACAGTCAAACTCAGGCTTCCCCAGTTTTCGGTTCACCTCATTGTGGATCCGGCAAAACCACTGTGTCAGATTGCGCCGGCTGGAGGCGTCAGGCTGATTCCGTCGTATCCTGTCGAAAAAGAAAACAGTGAGGCTCCAGTGTCATTGACTGAGTCTTTACCTCCAGTCCCTGAACCTGAAAAGACCTGGTCAGAGGACCCATCTAGAATACCGTTATAATGCAGATAGAACTGCATATGTTTCCCCATGTCTGGCGTAGACTCAAATAATAATAACACAATAGAGCAAGGGTGTCTATAACGTACTACAACAACCACAAGCAGGCTAGAATTCAATTTTCATATAAATATATATTGCAAAATATCCTTAAACCGCAATTCCTAATTAATGAATATATACATACAAAGAAAGGAGACGCGCTTATACATTACCCAATGGTAAGTATTCTCATAGTATCAACAAGACATAGTCCCATTAAAGTGATAGTCCTTCGGTAGTCCAATAAACCGGATTATAGTTTCTTTTTGTAAAAAAAAGCGTGTCTCAGTCCATAAATAAAGTTTTCAAGATTGGAAAAGCAGTGTTAGATAAAGAGTTCCAGGGAAGCTGAACTTTTTTACAAAAAGGTACTATAATCCGGTTTATTGGACTACCAAAGGACTATCACTTTAATGGAACTATGTCTTGTTGATACTATGAGAATATTTACCATTGGGTAATGTAAAAGCACGTCTACTTTCTTTGTATGTATATATTCATTAATTAGGAATTGCGGTTTAAGAATATTTTGCAATATATATTTATATGAAAATTGAATTCTAGCCTGCTTGTGGTTGTTGTAGTACGTTGTAGACTCAAATAATGCAGTTTACCTGCATTGAACTGGATTATATGAGCATATTATGCAGTTCTATCTTCATTATAATGGAAGTAGATGGGGCCAAAGAAGGCAGACTCGAATTGGATTAAGACTATCCAATTTGAACCCCCATCCAGACACAGAAATTCATGCATCCACATTGGACAACTCTGCCCCCTCTATTATTTTTTTCTGTCTTGTGAATTTTAATAAATTATATTTTTTTTAAAAGCAATCATATCCATCCACACATGCTTTGGGGGATGTGTGTATGTGAATGTGTATATATATGTGTGTATGCATATATATATATATATATATATATAGAGAGAGAGAGAGAGAGAGAGAGAGAGAGAGAGAGAGAGAGAGAGAGAGCTGCTTCTAGTCCAGCACAACTCTGCTCTCTAGTGGACATGATGTGGAAAGAAACACCTCCTATCAATAAGAAAGGAGATGTACAGCAGCACAATGTGATATATTTACGGTCTCCCAAATGCTGACATTTCTATATTTGGGGATAGGAACAGCTATTATAATAGCAAGGGCTAATTAAAACCTTCCATTTCTCATTCCTGGCACCAGTAGCATTTTTCATCTCTTTATGGAAAAGTCAAAGCTACTAGGCTGTGCCATCAGAAATCTTCTCTGCCTCCGATCAAGCAATATATGTGTTTAGCCAAACCTAACAGCCATTTTGCTTCCATATAGACAAATACATCTGCAGCCAGGTACTCCATTATAGGCTTGATAAAACAGCATATTCATAATCCCTCCCTTCTCTGAAGAATTAGATTCAGGACTTCGAATTGTTTCTGGCCTTGGGTTAAATTGGATTGGACAAACCCCAATCCTTCTAGGTCTCAGTGATTCAGGGAGCTACACTCAAAGGATGAATTGCTACAGTGAACTTTTACAGCTTTGATCAGAGTAGCTATGGGTCATATCTAAAAGACAACAGCAATAAAGGTGAGGTTTCAGATCTATTTCACATTTGCAGTTTTCTAACCAGTTCAATACAAAGTGGTTTCTGTATAATCCGAAGAGAGGCAATTGAAACTAGGGCTTCTTAATATTTTCCCAGTTGTTATCCTTTTCTGTCTGATAATTTTTATGTGACCACAGGTGTGAGTGTGTGTGTAATAAACCAGCATTTGAAATGCTTGTTAAACAGGCTAATTTTCCTTTTTATGAAGTACAGATAAAGCATTTTTTACCATCCACTGTAAAGATTTGTGAAAATAAGTGGCATTCAGAAACTTTTTGTCACATTTTTGTAATCCAACATTGTGCAAAAGGGGACCCCATTTGGGGCTGGGATCCACAGTTTAATAAGCAGTCATTTAAACGAGGCAACATGATTCTTTATACAGGAATGATTGTGTGAGAAGTCTTTTTGTGTTGCACAGAAGGCCTCCAGCCAAAGTTAGCTGATAAGAGTCACGTTCCTCTGTGTGTAGATATAATCACATTGTTTACATAGATATTATCATATAAATGCAGAAAACATAGACAAATGAGGCACTGTGTGGATCAATCACCCAGAATTTCAAGAAAAACAAGTTCCAACATGAACATTATTGAATGTGTGTGGCTTTCTCAGAAGACAGAGGAACAGATGAATATCCTTCCTTTATATAACATAACCAGAGTTTTCTTGCCACATAATTGCTGTTTCTCTTAGTACTGGGCACATACAGGCAATCCCCGAGTTACAATCATCCGACTTAGAAATTACTCCTGGTTACAAACAGGGGGAGACAACAGGAAATGAGACAAATCTTCCCCTCAGAAGGGAAATCTACTCCTGGAAAAGCTATTATCATGGAGAAAAGGTGTCTCCACTGAAGCTTTATCCCCAATCCCTGTTTCCACAACAAGCCAAATTTTCCAAAATCCAAATATCATAGGGACAGAAAGTGAGGTGGAATCTTCTGAATAGTGGCAGAGATAAACAAAGGAAACACCACAGAGGTGCTAACCCTTCCCTATACCATCCAAAGCGCTCTCTCTCTCTCTCTCTCTATATATATATATATATATAGAGAGAGAGAGAGAGAGAGAGAGAGAGCTGAAGTTACTCTTCAAAAATGTACCCGATCCTACTTGTAAATTCAACTTAAGAACAATCCTACAGAACCTATCTTGTTTGTAACAACCTATATGTTTGTTATGTATGTACACACACACACAGATAAGTAATCCTCACCTTTTCCTAAAATCTGCTCCGCATTCGTCACAAGGGAAAACCTTGGAGAATAAGGTGATGAACTGGAGCATTTCCTGCTGCTCGGTTTTGTTTGGCCTGTCAGGGTAGTAAGCTGCCATCGTATGCAGGAAGGACCAGGAACTCCTCCCTAGGTCCTCCCGATCCAGAGGACAATCCGAGGGGATCTCTTGCAATTCGGCTCCAGCTTCCTGTTAGGAAAATTATTTTGTTTTTTGTTTTTTCAAGTTGGTGGCAGTTTTAAACCTATTTTAACTATGGACTTGTTTAATGACTTTTAAAAACCGCAAAGTTTTAAATGTAGAAGTGTTTGAGTCTACATAGCACGTCCCACCTCAGATCCAAAGAAAAACACTGAGATATCAATATTTTAACACATAACAATGATAAAAAATGGATTTGGAAACTCAAATGTGAGGCAAGATCCTATTTTTTCTTTTTCTATAATTACACAGATTGAGGCAGCTCCCTCTGGCAGTAGTTTCTGATTTAATGACAAATGCATTATTGTTGGATTTTCATTGCCTGGGAGAAAGGCTTTTGGGATTTCCTATTTCAGGTGCCAAAATCAGATTTAGGGACATAATTTGTACTGCTTTGGGTAGTAATATATTTTAGCCCCACAGAAGACAAATGCTCACATTTTTATACTGAACTCTTAAAAAAGCAGTCACATGTTCAAAATAGCAATAAAGGACAGCCAAAATTTATGACACACTGGAAGGAACGATTAGCAAACTTGTATTGTAACACACGAAAGGACATTTGACACTTTGTATTATGGTTACAAATTATTTTTAAAATGTTTAAAACTCATCTCCAGGTTCTATGTGGAAGATATATCCCAATATGAATTAGTTTTGTGATTATAGACTTGGGCCCTGGCTCCAAGGCATCTCATATAAATATATGCAAATATTCCAAAATTTAAAATCAATTAATCAAAACACTTCTGGCCTCAAGCATGTCTATGTATGTCTTTCCCTGTAAAAATTGACATTTCTGTCTTTATGGAGACACCCAAAACACAGCATTCAGCCTATAAACAAGGGAATATTTTAAGGAGATATATATACACCCAGTGGCCAGATTCAGGATTGTGGGAGGTACGGGCCATATCTATAGCTACCTATTTATCTATACGTCATTGTAAAGCAGGCTCCTGGATCCCTTTGGCCAAACTGGGGATTCTGGGAGGTGTAATTTATAGCTACCTATTTATATTGATATTTCCTTTGAGTCTCCTTGTGGAGAGAAAAAGTGGGGTATAAATAAATGTAATAATAATAATATGGAGGCTCCTTGGTTCCATTAGCTAAGCTGGGGATTCTGGGAAGTGCAGTCCTATCTATTTACCTATCTCTTCTGATAAAGAAGGTTCTTGAATCCCAATGGCCAGGCTTGGAATTCCGGAAAGTGCAGATCGATAGATTGATCTATAATCTATCTATCTATAATCTATCTATTTATCTATCTATCGGTGGTGCAGTGCATTAAACCAGTGAGCTGCTGAGCTTGTTGACCGCAAGGTCTCAAGTTCGGATCCAGGGAGCAGCACGAGCTTCCGCTGTCAGTCTCAGCAGTTTGAAAACATGCAAATGTGAGTAGATCAATAGGTACTGCTTCGGTGGGAAGGTATTGGTGCTCCATGCAGTCATGCCAGTCACATGACCTTGGAGGTGTCTACGGACAACTTCCGGCTCTTCAACTTAGAAATAGAGATGAGCACCAACCCCCAAAATGTTATTTATTTATTAGATTTATCAACCGCCACTCCCAATGGCTTGGGGCGGTTCACACTCAAAACAAAGCAGTGCAATAAAAGCAATAAAACAGTTACAATAAAATACAATTTAACCTGTGTATTAGGACTCGAAAGCCTGCTTAAACAGAGCAATCTTACAGGCTTTATGAAAAGCTAGCAAATTTCGTAAAGCTCGAGTCTCAGGAGGTGACGCATTCCAAAGAACTGGAGCAATAATGGAGAACGCCCTTCTCCGAGTTGTGGTCAGATGGTACGATTTCACACTGGGCACGACTAGGAGTTTCTGCTCTTCAGATCGCAGTGATCTTGTGGGACAATATGGGATAAGGCACTCCCTCAGGTACACGGGCCCCAGACCATACAAGGCCTTGAAAGTCAAACTAGCACTTTGAAAGTGATCCGGTACTCAATTGGGAGCCAGTGCAGTTCCTGCAGGATCGGTGTAATATGGCAGCTCACAGGAACTCCTGAGAGCAGGCGAGCTGCGGCATTCTGCACCAACTTGAGTTTCCGGGTCACTGTCAGAGGCAGGCCAATGTAGAGAGCATTACAGTAGTCTAGCCTTGAGATGATCGTAGCTTGGATCACTGTGGCCAGATCGTACCGGGACAAGTACGGGGCCAACCTCCTAGCCTGTCGAAGATGGAAAAACGCCACTCTGCTGACAGCGGAGACCTGGGCCTCCATAGACAGCAGAGGGCCCAAAAGGACTCCAATGCTTTTTACTGATGACGGGCATAGTGCCACACCATCCAGGGTTGGAAGCTGGATATCCCTACCACCCGGATGACCCAGCCAAAGGATCTCCGTCTTCGCTGGATTCACCTTCAACCTACTGGCTCGCAGCCATCCAGTAATGACTGGACTTAACCTTTACCTTTACTATCTTTTTCTATCTCTCTCTTTAGCTATCAATCTTTATTTCTCTATTTCTCTCTATTTATCTATCTATCTATCTCTTTCTCATCTATCTATCTATCTCCTCTATTTATCTCTCTATCCCTATATCTCTTTATCTTTCTCTATGTATCTATCTATTCATGTCTCTCTCTCTCTTTCTATTTATATCTCTTTCTCTCTATTAATCTATTTATTTCTGTATTTTGTTACATCCTGTAGATTACTGCAACGCGCTCTGTGTGGGGCTGCCTTTGAAGACAGTTCAGAAACTTCAGTTAGTACAATGGTCAGCAGCCAGATTGCTAACTGGGGTGACATAAAGGGAGCATACCACCCCACCCCCCCTGTTGTGTCAGCTCCACTGGCTGCCGGTCCATCTCTGAGCCCAATTCAAAGTGCTGGTTTTGACCTATAAAGCTCTCAATGGTTCTGGCCCAGCTTACTTGTCCTAACGCATCTACCCCTACATCTCGCCTCAAAATCTAAGATCATCTGGGGAGGCTCTGCTCTCGCTTCCGCCAACAGCTCAACTGCGCCTGGCGGGGACGAGGGACAGGGCCTTCTCGGCAGTGGCTCCCCGACTATGGAACGCTCTTCCAACTGAATGAAGATCAGTCCCCTCCCTCCTGGCTTTCCGAAAGAAACTAAAGGCATGGTTTTGGGACGAGGCTTCTGGGCAACAGATGTAAGCAGCACTTTAAGGGCCAAAATGGCAATGGTGATATGACTGACGAGACTGGTTTTGACTGTGTCTCCTTTGTATGCTTTGAACTATGCATTGTTTTATTCTGTGATGTTATCTTCGCAATTTTTGGAATGGCCTCTCCCGGGGCTGAATTGCAATGCCGCCCTGAGTCGCCCTTCGGGGGTTGAGAAGTGGCGGCATACAAATGCGAGAAAGGATTCTCTCTTTCGGCCTACCCAGCCATCTCTCTCCTCTACCTAGATGTCACTGTCAAGGAGGCTTTCTCTCTATCCCAGGCCTGGGCCAAGTTGGGCCCTCCCTCCAGGTGTTTTGGACTCCAACTCCCCTAACAGCCTCAGGCCCTTTCCTTTCCTTTCCTTTCCTTGGAGGGCCCAAGTGAGGCTCGTCGTGCTCTGTGCCTTCCCGGGCGCGCACGGCGAAGGCAGGCTCCAGGCCGCGGACTAGGCCTTACCGCGGCGCCTTGCCTCTTTTGGTCGCGCATCCAGCTGCGAAAGTCTGTGCAGGCGCGGCAGGCCGGCTTCTTCCGCCGCGGGCCTTCCTCCGGGGCCTGCCTCCGGGCCGGGCGGTCCTCCTCCTCGGCCGGGAAGCGGAACGGGAAAGGAGGGCGACTCGGCTCCGAACTGGGCGCCGCCATCTTCAAAGGGCGGTGGCGGGGACGGGGGAAAGGCTTGCGCGCAAAGCATGCCGGGCCGGAGTGGGCGGAGGAAATCCGTCGCCGTGGTAACGCCGCAGAGCGAGGGCCAATGGGGGGGAGCCGTTGCCGTGGCAACGCCAGAATGGGGCGGGGCCTTCAGGTTGCTTTGCAATCAGCAACACTTGGAACCTTTTTCCAAACCTGAGTCATAAGGGATGCTTTCCATGTGTTTAATCTTTTAACAGATGCATTTGAGTAACTTTATGTGTTTTTAATCTATGTATGTATTAACAAATAAAATATTATTATAATAAAATACATTACCAATAAATATATACAAATTACTAAGAAATGCATACAACAATAATCAAATTAATATTATTATAAAATAAATTACTAATAATACATATACATTACTAATAAATACATATACATTAAATTACTAATAAATACATACAGCAATAATCAAACCAATATTATAAAATAGATTACTAATAAATACATTTAAATTACTAGTAAATGCATACAATAATCAAATCAATATTATTATAAAATAAATTAATAAATATATATAAATTACTATTAAATACATACAGCAATAATCAAATCAATATTATAAAATAAATGTGAGGTCTGTTGGAAAGCAGGCAAGTGAGCTTTATATATCTCTGGAATAATGTCCAGGGTAGAAGACATTATTCCATTATTCTTCTCTGATGGAAACAGTAACAAAGCCCTGGAAGCAGCAAGGCAACAAGATATGTGGGTGACACCTTCACCATTTGGAGCCATGGAGAAGAAGAACTCAACAAGTCCCTGGACCACCTCAACAGCATCCGCCCAAACATCCAATTCACCATGGAATGAGAAAATGAAGGAAATCTGTCATTTCTAGATGTACTAGTCATCCGCAAACCCAATCAACAATTGGGCAGTTTACAGAAAACTTACACACACTGATAGATAGCTACATACAAACTCCAACCATCACCCAAGTGAAAAAAGAAGCACAATTACAGCCCTGGCAGACCATACAAAAAGAATCTGCAAAGCCCACCTCCTCCAAAGTGAATGGAACCACCTAAACTGAGCTCTACAGGCCAATGGAGACTCCACCACAGACATCAGAAGAGCTGCAAGACCAAGAAGAAGTCACGAGAGTCAAGACAAAGATCCACCCAGAGGAAAAGGGTTCTTACCGTACATCAAGGGAACCACTGACAGCATAGGGAATCTGATGAGGAAACACAACCTACAAACAATCTACAGACCCACAAAGAAAATCCAACAAATGCTCCATTCAACAAAGGACAAGAGGGATCCTCCAACCACTGCAGGAGTCTACCGTATACCATGCAGCTGTGGACAAGTCTACATAGGGACAACCAAACGCAGCAGCATTGCCCAGACATGAATCAAGGAACATGAAAGGCACTGCAGACTAATTCAACCTGAGAAGTCAGCCATAGCAGAGCACCTGATGAACTAACCTGGACACAGCATAATATTTGAGAACACAGAAATGCTGGACTACTCTAACAACCACCATGTCAGACTATACAGAGAAGCTACTGAAATCCACAAGCATGTGGACAATTCAACAGAAAGGAGAAAACCATGAAAATTAACAAAATATAGCTACCAGTATTAAAAATTTCTAAAATAAAGAACAACACTCAAAAAGCAGGGAAATTCCAGACAGGAAATAATCAGGGCCAGCTAACACCTCCCAACAAAGTACTCCCCGAGGCAGGAAGCAGCCAGGCTTTGAAGCTGTAAGGCCATTTAATGCTAATCAAGGTGGCCAATTGCAACATTCACACTTGCCTCAAGCAGTGAAGAGTTCTTTCTCCCACACATCATTCCACAGATATATAAACCTCACTTGCCAAGTTTCCAACAAACCCCTCAACTTCTGAGGATGCCTGCCATAGATGTGGATAAAATGTCAGGAGAGAATGCTTCTGGAACATGGCCATACAACCTGGAAAACCCACAGCAGCCCAGTGATTCTGGTCATGAAAGTCTTCAACAACACATTGTATCAGTTATTTCAGCGGATCTAATCCTATTATTTATTATGCATATTATATCCTATTATTTATGATATACTATATATATTATATCCTATTATTATTTATTATATATTATATCTTACTATTTATTATATAATATATTATTATATATTATAGTCTATTATTTATTATGTATTCCTAATATTTACTAATATTGGATACAGTCTTGTTTACTCCATGTGAGATCTACTTAAATAAATAAAACATAAACACCATATTGGAATTAATGAATATAAATAATAATAATAATAATAATAATAATAATAGGGTCACCTTGTCCAGCAAAGGCAACAAGGAAAATGTTTTGGACGTAGATCTCAAAATCTGGGTGGAAATTGACATTCTTGGCTTCTTGACCTTTTTTTGGGAAACAGAAACATGAGAATTAGAAATAGATTATAAATTATTCTGATTAATCAAGGTTCTTTGCCACCTCCGGTGGACGCATCAGGAATTGCAGGCCCTTGATGTGCCCAATCTTTAAAACCTCGGAGGCCCCTTTAAAAGTTCAAGGGTCGGTGGCTGTTCCCTTTTGCCGCCATCTCGTGGTCGTATTTAAAAATGCACCCTTTGGTTTGCAAGCTACAGCCCGTGGGCCGGATATGGCCCACCTGGCTTCATTGTAGGGCATTACTATTAATGATTGAATGAAGGTTTAGAGCAGGCATTGGCAAACTTTGGCACTCCAGGTGTTTGGACTTCAACTCTCACAATTCCTAACAACCTACCGGCTGTTAGGAATTGTCAGAGTTGTAGTCCAAAATACCCGGAGGGCCAAAGTTTTCCCAAATCATGACTAAACATGCCCTACAATGATCTTGGAAGTCCGTATCCCATTGCAGAGAGAATGACCAGCGGTTGAGATCAGCTGTGAAAGCAGCATTTAAGAGCTTACAATGGGATAACTTATTGCTGGCAGCAACGTTAGACCCCAAGCCTTGGACCTTGTGCTTGAGAGTAGCAGAGCACTTGATGAACCAACCTGTACACAACATATTATTGGAGAACACAGAAATGCTGGACCACTCTAACAACCACCATGTCAGACTACACAGAGAAGCCACTGAAATCCACAAGCATGTGGACAATTACAACAGAAAATGAACAAAATCTAGCTACCAGTATTTTTAAAAAACTATAAAATCAGGACAGTAAATAAAGGTGAACACTCAAACAACAGTGGAATCTAGGCATGAAACAATCAGGACCAACGAACACCTCCCCACCATGGATTCATCCAGTCAGGAAGCAGCCAGTCTTTGAAGCTACAAGGCCATTCAATGCTAATCAAGCTGGCCAGTTGCGACATTCACACCTGCTTCCAACAGACAAGAGTTCTTTCTCCCTTTCTGGACATTATTCCGCAGGTATATAAACCCCACTTGTCTAGTTTCCAACAGACCTCACAACCTCTGAGGATACCTGCCATAGATGTGGGCAAAACGTTAGGAGAGAATGCTTCTGGAACATGGACATACAGCCCAAAAAACTCACAGTTACCTAATAAATACACAGGTTAAACATTGTACTGGGTTTTAAAACATGTTGCACCGCACTGGAGGCAAAACCAATTAAAAACCAATAGGTATTGACAAAGCTAAAAGACCACCCTCATAATGAAAAGTGGTCAACCGTTTTCGAAAGCTAGTTTCCACATCCAGGTTTTTATTTCTTTCTTAAAGTTAGCTAGAGATGGCACTGTCTGATTTCTTTAGGGAGAGCATTCCAAAGCCAGGGATCCACCACTGAGAAGGCCCTTTCTCTCGTTCCCACCAGCCATGCTTGTGAGAAGGGCCCCCCCTGGAGGAGCTTAAGGCCAGAGTTGGTTCATAGGGGGAGACATGATCACGCAAATAGTCTGAACGTGAATGGTAAAGGGCTTCATGGGCTACAGAGGAGGAGGAGAAGGGGGACAAACATTGAAGGCAGTGCTTTGCAAACTCTGAAGATGCCTGTCATAGATGTAGCTTGTGGGTGAAACTTTCAAGAGAGAATGTTTCTGCAACATGGTCAGACAGCCCAGAAAACTCGCAGCAACCCTTTGTGTAAGAAATGCTTTCCTTCACAAACAAAGCCTACCCCAGTCTACAGCCTCCTCTAGAGATTTAGATACTTCCTGAAGTCTGGCCTCCTAGAGAGTTGAAGTCAGTTGTGCTCCTTAGTTGAGAAGAAAAGCTAACATCTGTCTGGAACTGATGGAGCCAGCAAGTTTTAGCTGGAAAACAACCTGTCAGTCATTTACAACTTTTTTAGAACAACATCAGCAAGAAATTGCTGTATAAGAGACCTTTTTACTTTCCAAAAGCACCGCAGACAGGAAGAGTCTGGTCATCCGCTGCTTTCTCCAAGGGAGGGAGAAAGCTGGTGTATTTGGCAGAATGGCATATTCACAGGGAAAAGCAATCTGGGCTTCTCCAGGAGCAGGATAAGGGATGGTAATGTATGCATGGATGAAATGTAATATCCCCTTTGTTTGTGTACCCGATACAGCTATATGTAGTCTGTGTCTACCTTTTTCTCTGTAAAGTGTGCGTGATATACTCTGTCTCACTGTAAACAAAATAAAATAATCTTTTTAGTATTGAAGTACCGTAGTATTCATGACACCACCAGCCATTAGGCAACGGACTGGAAAGCCTTAAATGCTGCTTTCACAGCTAATCCCTATTGTTGGCCGACTTCTCCATGATTCTGTTTGAACGTCTCAGCTAAGTGTTTACTCTTCTCTGCTCCAGAAAAGAAGACACCATTAACCCTTCTTCAGCTTGCTCCACCAAAACCTCTCCATCACCTGGCTCTTCTTCCCCTCTCCCTCTCGTTGTTTAAAAAGGTTGAGGACCCCCAAGATGAGGACAAGGTGCTGGTACCATTACCTTCGTCTTCTTCGACCGCTGCTTTCTCTTCTTTGGCTTCTGTCGGGGACTTCTCTGGATCAGGTCCGCGATGGTCGAGGTGGAGGGGAAGCGGCACAGGGCCGTATCTTCGGTGGGGGGCAATGGGGTCCCATGCCTGTTTTCTATCATTGTTCCATATTTCTGCTCTATCTTTAAATCTGCAGAGGCCCCTTTAAAAGCCCAAGGCTCCATGACAGGTCCCTTTGCCATCACCTAGTGGTAACATTTAAAAAGGCACCCCTTGGTTTGCAAGCTACAGTCTACGGGCCAGATATGACCCACTCAAGCTCATTGTAGGACATGTTCATTAATGATTGGATGAAGGTTTAGAGCAGGCATGGGCAAACTTCAGCCCTCCAGGTGTTTTGGACTTCAACTCTCACAATTCCTAACAACCTGCCAGTGGTTAGAAATTGTGGGAGTTGGGAGTCCAAAACACTTGGAGGGCCGAAGTTTGCCTAAGTAATTAATAAACATGCCCTACAATGATATTGGAAATCCATATCCCACACTGAGAGAATGGCCAGCAATTGGCATCAAGGGTGAAAGCAGCATTTAAGAGCTTACAGTGGGATACCTTATTGCTAGTGGCAACGTTAGACCCCAAGCCTTGGACCTTGTGCTTTACAGTAGCAGAGCACTTGATGAACAGACCTGGTCACAACATATTTGAGAACACAGGAATGCTGCAACGTTATTCCCCGTGTCTTGGATCTTGTGCTTTAGAGACCACTGGACATGGATGGAACTTGGGACTTTTTCATGACTTCAGCATTGGATTGTGGACACAGTTTCGTCATGTGCAAGTTCAGCAACTGGATAGACCCACAACTATTTTGTGACTCCTCTGTTGCTTGTTTCTGATTAAATTTGTTGTTACTGAGAAGTAATTGGCTTACCTGGGTCTGTAAGACTATGCCATTGGTGATTTCAGGGCGAGGTGCTTGATGCCCCTTCCTCCCCTCTGTTTTAATGCTGGTATATTTTAATATTTTAATTTATATGCTAATGCTTTTATGTTAAGCTGCTTTAAGTCCCCTTCAGGAGAGATAAAGTGGGGTGTAAATAATAATAATAGTAATAATAATAATAATAATGCCTTTGCTCCTGGCTCTCGCCTTTGTCAGCTCTCCACTGCCAAGTACCTCACCAGGGTATTTCCAGTAACATAGTCCCAGTCCACCAGTTGGCTCACAATAACAACAACTTTGTAGGAGTAAGCAGAATAATAGCCAAACTCCAGTCCTTAGTCCGTTCAATCACCACATCTACAGCTGACAAAACTGTCCAAACTTCAAACTCTCCTGTTTACTTAATCCAAGGCGTGGTTTCAGAGATTGCCATTGTGATAAATGTGATAAGTGGTTTTAATAAAATTGTATGAAAGGTGTATGGCTGGGCCCTTTAGAGGCGGAAGATGCCATCCTAAGAAACGAGGCCTGGAAAACTACAGAAAGGAGGTGAAGAATTCATGAACTGTAATTAAAAGTTGCTGATGAGAACTGCTGGCATTAACTGTTGAACTCTTGATGGAAAACAACATGTTTACATTACCAGGGACAATGATTATTTGCAGTTGATGAAGTCAAACAATGCTCCTTAGTTAAGAAGAAAAGCTAACATCTGTCCGGAACGGATGAGTCAGAAATTTACAACTTTTTAAGAACAACATCAGCAAGAAATTGCTATATAAGAGACCTTTTTGCTTTCCAAAAGCATGGCAGACAGGGAGGGAGGGAGGAAGCTGGTGTATTCGGCAGAATGGCAGATTTGCAGGGGAAAGCAATCTGGCCTATGCACGGGTCTCTTCTCCAGGAGCAAGAAGGAGGGATGGTAATGTATGTATGTATGAATTGCAATATCTCCTTTTTTTGTACACCCAATGTGTGTCTACCTTCTTTCTCTGTAAAGTGCCCATGATATACTCTGTCTCACTGTAAACAAAATAACCTTTTTAGTGTTTGACAAGTATTCATGACATCACTAGCCACCAGGCAACAGACTGGAAAGCATTGTCGAGGGCTTTCATAGCCAGAATCACTGGGTTGTTGTAGGCTTTTCAGGTTGTATGGAAAGCCTTAGGTCAGTGGTTCCCAACCTTTTTGACCAGGGACCCCCTTGACCAGGGACAACTTGACCAGGGACGACTTTGACCAGGGACCCCTTTGCCTAGGGACCCTTCTCTCCAACATTGGGACCAAAAGGGTTACAAATCAGTTTTTGGTCAACTTTAGATTCAGTTTGGGTTGTTGATTCAGAAAATTGCGATGGATAGACCACATCAGCTCTAGTTTCTGATACAGATCATATGCCATGGTCAGCAACAGGGAAGGAGTGGCAGGTGGTGTGAAAGGAGCAGAAATAAAATGAAATAAATAAAGAGGAAGGAGGCTCACGGACCAGATTTTCATCCTTGTGACCACTGGTGGTCTGCGGCCCACAGGTTAAGAACCACTGCCTTAAATGTTGCTTTCACGGCTAATTCCTATTGTTGGCCGATTTCTCCATGATTCTGCTTGAACGTCTCAGCTAAGCATTTACTCTTCTCTGCACCAGAAAATAAGGCTCCATTAACCCTTTCTCAGCTTGCTCCATCAAAACCTCTCCATCGCCTAGCTGTCCTACCCCTTTCCCTCCGACTGTTTAAAATGTTTGAGGACCCCCGAGATGAGGACAGGGTGCCGGCACCATTACCTTCCTCTTCTTCTTTTTCTTTTGACGTGGCTTCCTCTTCTTTGGCTTCTGTCGAGGCCCTCTCTGTATTAGGTCCGCCATGGCCGAGGTGGAGGGGAAGGGGCACACGGCTGTCTCTTCAGTGGGGGGCAGCGGGGTCGCGGGCCTTTGGGGGAACCTCCTCGGACCGCACTGTTTGCTGCGGGTGAAGTAAGGCGAGGTGTGGGGGGCCTTGCAGTCGGGTTCGGGGGCCACGTTCGACTCCGCTGCCACCTTCTTCTTCTTCACCCAATAGAAGACCAGCATCATGTGCCGCTTCTTCCTCCTCCGGCCGGTGGTCTCTTCGGATGACATTGCGGATCCTGAGTTGAAATCATGGGATCCCTTCCCCGAAGGACAGGGAAGAAAGCCCCCCGAAGGGACCAGGAGCTGTCCTAACAATGGCAGCCCTTGGATTTCATCACTCAGGATGTCACAATAGGTCTCCCATGAATGGGTAGATGGGTAGACTGAGCTCTGGTTACACTGTGTGACACAATTTTTGTTCCTGAGTTATAAGTGTCATTTCCTAATTGGTCCTATCATAAAAACATGGGGAAAGTTTATTAAACTGGCAAAACTTTGTTTTTGTGGGATGGACATCCTCCAGCACATTTTGCTCTAGTTTTTCAATGAAGATCTCATCAATTCAACCTAGTTTGTGGCAGCCACAAAAATGGAGTTTCTGAAGTAGAACAACTAATTCCAAAGTAAGTACCACAAGATTAAACAGGAAAGAACATTTTCAAATCAGGAACAGAATTTGTTTTGTCCAAATTTTGTTACATAGTATTATTGGATGTGAGTTATGGCAGCAGCTTTTCATTCGACTTTCTGTAAAAGAAAAATGGAAGACTGGAGCCCATTGAATCAGCTCAATGGCTCAAACAAAATACAGGCCTTAGGAAACATTATCGTCGTCATCATCACCATGCATGCTTCAATGGCTCTTAAAGTCCCAATTTTGGCACAAAGAGTGGATCGGGACCCTCCAGTCCTTATTGTGTAGAATAGTATCCTAAATGTTTAGGATGACTTTCTGCAACTATTTTTTGGGTGCATCTACACTGTTGAATTAATCCTGTTTGGTACCATGGAATCCTGGGATTTATAGTTTGCAACAGTTTTCTTTTGGGCAAAAGTCCTTGTAAAACGATACCTCCCCGGAATTTGAAGTAGTTCAAAGTGGTGTCAAACTGCATCAAATCTCCAGTGTAAATGCAATCATAGACGGTGCATTGGTCCAATAATTATAGATAATATAGTTTCTGGTTGGAAGCCATTCTAATATTCCTCTTTCCGTGATACAAATTCCTCCTCTTCCATTATCATGATTTCCAACTTTGAGGGTGCTTCTACATTGTAGAATGGATGCAGCTTGATACTGCTTTCACTGCTTTGCCCCTAGGCCAGGGCTCCTCAAACTTTTTAAACAGAGGGCCAGGTCACAGTCCCTCAAACTGTTGGAGGGCTGGATTATAATTTGGAAAAAAAACCCATGAATGAATTCCTATGCACACTGCACATATCTTATTTGTAATGCAAAAAACACTTGAAATACAATAATTAAAATGGAGAACAAGTTTAATTAATATAATCTTATTAGAATTTCAATGGGAAGTGTGGGCCTGCTTTTGGCTGATGACATAGGATTGTTGTTGTGTGCTTTCAAGTCGTTTCAGATTTAGATTGACCCTAAGCGAGGGCTGGGTAAATGACCTTGGAGAGCCGTATCCGGCCCTCGGGCCTTAGTTTGAGGACCCCCGCCCTAGGCAAACTGCAAATCCCAGTCCTGCAAAATCTACACATAGCAATTTCCATAGAAATTAAAATAGCGTCCAGCTGCACTTGTCCTGCAAATGTTTGTCATTTTTGCGCATCGCCTGAAGCTACAAATATGCGCTTTTGATGCTTTCCAGGCAACAGTAATCAAAGGACTGATGAATAAAAGGGCAAATTCAAATGAAAGAGAGTCATTGTGTCTTTGGGCCCTTCTTCTGAAATAAAGACAGGTCTCTTCCATCTGGAGACTCTCTCAGCAAAGAGCAATGGGCCTTTTGTCTTATTTTCAGCCCAAATGTCACCAGGAAATACACCTATCTTACTACCAGAGTCTGGGAAAATTGCTCTCTATTTTGCAGTTGAAAGCTATAATAATAATAATATAATTTGAAAATACATCACACAGTCCTAGACGCTTGGGAAGTGTTCGACTTGTGATTTTGTGATACGAAATCCAGCATATATCTCTCGTTTGCTGTGTCATACTGTGTTTTTGTGTCAGAATAATAATAATATGCATTTAAATCCCACTTTTATCTCCTAAAGGAACCTTTCTTGGACTACTTTCAAGTACAAGGAAAGTCTCAATTAGAAGAGAAAATACACATTTTAACTTTTATTATGTGTATAGATATATAATCTACGTGTGTGTGTGTCTCTATAGTTATATTATATAATTATAACAACAATCTATTTGGAAATAAATCCCTTCATGAATACGGGGCTCTTATTATATATCGTGTGTGTGTGTGTGTGTGTGTACACATACACATAATATTAATGTATAAAATATATATTATTTATACATTCCATATTTTATACATACATAAGATTGTACATAAAAATAGTGTATGTGTGTGTATGTATATGTGTGTAGCTTCCATCAATCCAAGTATGCTGGGCATTGCAACCCTGAACTCATTTGGGCCAAAGCAAAGGGGGAACTGGGTTCATCCTATCTCTTTTCTAGTCCAGAAGGCTTTGAGGCAGCCACTTCATCCAGGTAAAGTATTCAAGAGCAAAGAGAAAGTGCAAAAGGCAGGTAGGAAAAAGGCCAGGGTCCTCTTCTGCCCCTCCTCTTTGCTCTTGAATATTTTCCCTGGATGAAGCGGCCTCAAAGCCATTTGGGCCATAGAGGAGAGAGGATGAACCCACAGAGGTTCCCTTTGGAGGTGAAAGCCATGGCTTTGCTGAAACATGGCAAAGAGAAGGTATTTCCCATTTGCATCCTTTGTATTATAACTGTTGCAAGAAGGCGATTGAGTTGCTTTGGGTCTCAGTATAAATAAAACAATTATAACGATGATTGTGATGATAAAAATGATAATGATTCTCAGTATAATTAAAATTAATAACAATAACAATAGTAGTAGCAGTTTGGGAGCAGCTTTGGGTCCCATAATAATAGTAATAATAATAGGCCAGTATAAATAAAATAAATAATAATAATAACAATAATAATAAAAAAAGCTACTGAACAGCTTTGGGTCCCAGAATAAATAAAAATGATGATGATGATAATCAGGGCCGTAGTCAGGATTTTGATGGGGGGCTGAGTTTGGTTCGGGGGGCTGAGACGGGGTGGAAGAGGGTCTACCCTAGCAAAACTTTTGTATTGTTATTCCAATAACCCTATTAATGTGGGATATAATGAGCATGGTGATCAGATCATGATATGAATAGACATAACAGTTTAAATAATGTACCAGTAAGGCCTTTTCGCGGACCACCCTGAGAATTTCGGGGGGGGGGGCTGAAGCCCCCTTAGGCCCCCCGGCTACATGCCTGATGATAATGATTCTCAATATAAATAAAATACCAAAAATAAAAATAATAAAATAAAAATAATAAAATAAAATAATAATTAAATACATACATACATATATAATAGTAATAGGTTGTAAGCTGCTTTACTTAATAGTAATAATGATAATTATAATGATGATATATAATAATAATAATATAAGGTTGTGAGTGAATGTAGTAGCAGTAGCAGTAATAATAATTTGTTCCTCTCCCCCCGCCCCACCTTCAGATCTGCATGTTTTCAGTGTCTTGGTCGGACCATAATGTCATCCTAATCTACAGGGCATTTGAAGAATTTCGGAAACTCCATGTAAGTTTCCTTTCGACCCAAATTGATCCAAAGTCAGGAGAATACCTTTCCTTTCCCCATTAGAATAATGATATGGCTAATTTCTCTTTCGCTTTAGGAAACACTGAAAAGAAAATTCCCTATTGAAAGAGGGTTATTGAGAAACTCAGATCGGACCATCCCCAAGTTTCCAGGTAAAAGGGCTTTTGCGAGGTTTATGTCATTTAATAGGTTTTATTGTTATGTTTTTAAAAAATGGTCCTGTATTTAACTCTATTTTAATGTTTGCATGCTTTAGGTTTTAGTTTATTCATGGTTAGGATTTTTAGTTTCCATATATGTATGTATGCATGTATATGTATATGTGTGTGTTTTGTATATGTGTAAATGCATACAGTGTTCCCTTGCTATTTTCTCGGTTTACTTATTGCGGACTTGCTGTTTCGCGGATTAAAAAAATATTAATTTAAAATATATATCATGGTATTTTCACTGTTTTGTGGGGTTTTGCTACTGCCACTCTCCAAGGCACTTTCTCTCCTCAGTCCTCCCTCCCTCCAGCCTTAAAGGGCCTTTCCTTCCTTTCCTTTCCTTCACTTTATTTTAAGTTTATAAAGACTTAAAATAGTGTATATCTACTAAAATAATGTATAAATATTAAAATAAATAGAATATCCCTATTTTGCGGTTAACTTATTGCGGGAGGTCCTGGAACCTAACCCCAGCAATAAGTGAGGGAACACTGTATATGTGGATGTGCATTTGTGTGTGTGTGTGTGTACACATGTGGATGTGTATATGTATATATGTCTAATTTGTAAGGAATGAATACTAGGAAGAGGATGGCTGGCCTTCTTAGAAGGCTCTTTTCCTTATCTTCTTCTCTCTCTCAAAGGTATCTATGGGATCCTATGGAAGAACCAGAAAGGGAGCCGGTGCCTAAAGAACCTGAAACAGATGGAGGTTTATTGCCAGCAGGTGCTGAAAACCAAGCCCCAGATCTCTCACGGGGAAGATGTGGTCTGTTTCTTTGAAGCCCGGAACCAAGACCTAGACCCCGACTTTCCTCAAAACAGGTATGTGTGTGTATATAATGACTGAATTATTTTAAGTATTTATTTTTAATCCTCCTCTGTTTTAATTCTATTTCAATGTTTTTGGTTTTTATTTTACGTGGTTAACATTGCTAGCCACTTTGAATCTCTTTTAAGTAAGAGAAAGCAGATTATTGTTGTTATTATTATTATATATCAGCCATAATAATAATAATAATGTTTGCTGCTTTGAGTCTCTTTTAAGAGAGAAAATACAGAAAATTAGTAACAACAATGACAACAACAACATACTAAACTCTGGGTTGAACATCCAAATAGGAAGGCCAGCCTTTTCCTTTTCCCAGAATGGGGTTGGACTAGATGCTCTTTGGGAACCCCTTCTAATGCAGTCTCCTTCTCTGGAGGTTTTTAAACATAGGCTGGATGGCCTTCTGTTGGGAGGGCTTTGACTGAGGGTGGGGGAGCTTTTGCCAGCTCCTTTTCTCGAAACATCTCAGTATTTATTTGGCGGCCTTCCATCCAAGTCCCAACCAGGCCTGGTCCTGCTTAGCACCTGAGATCAGATGGGAATTGGATACCTTTAGGGTATTTAGGTCCTGTATTTATAGCTAATGTTGTGTCTTTATTCTTAACAACTCAACATTATTATATTGCACCCTGCAAAGCTTTTGCAGGGGATACTGGAGTCCTTGCAGATGTCTCTCCATCCTTTTGCAGCAGCATCACTTTTCCTTCTGAAACGGGAGGCGGACAAAGAGGGCCGCTTGCTCTCAGCATCACTGAACCCATCGTCTGCCCCACCTTTGCTTGTGTCGCCCCCTTTGAAACTATAGATCTTAAGGACAGACCCTTCAGAGCCCTGCAAGGAGAAGGCCTGGAAGTTCTCCTGAAGGACAGAACAGGTATGGAATCTGGACAACAGGCGCAGGGATTCCTCTTTGCAGAATGACAAGATGATTATTATATTTCCGGTGCCTTTTATTATAGGCTGGTGGCTGGTAGAAAACAACTGCAAGCAACTGGCCTGGTTCCCAGCCTCCTTCCTGGAGGAGACTGAAGACGGAGCCACAATGGAGGACAGCGAAGAAGGCGAGCCCCATTTGTATTTTGGAGACCTATTATTATTATTCCTGCATGGACTGGGTGGCCCTTGGGGTCTTCTCCAACTCTGGAATTCTATTACTATCATGATGGGCTGGATGGCCTCTTTCAATTCTGGGATTCCATTATAATTATAATGATTATTCCTGCATGGACTACATGGCCCCAGGGGTCTCTTCCAACTCTGGGATTCTATTATTATTATTATCATCATTCCAGGGCTACTGTATTATGTCACAGAATCCTATGAGGGCCAGGAGGAGGATGAGCTCTCTGTGAAGTCGGGGGTCTTGGTGGAAGCGCTGGAGAAGCCGGACAGGGGCTGGTGGCTGGTCCGGTAAGGCAATCTGGCTGCTCACTGACCTGTCTGGACAGATTCTATTGGGCCACCAATTTTGACATCTACTAATCCCTTGCAAAGGAAGTAGACTAGATGACCTCAGGGCAGTCCCCTATCTCCTGGGCATGGGATGCCAGAGCTTTGTGGGATGCTCTGAGCAGGTCATCTCACTACTGGGGAATAGCAAGACCGAGGACCCTAGAAAGTCATGAGTTTGGAAGGAAACCCCAAAAGCACTCGAGTCCAACCTTTTTCTGCCATAAAGGCTGCTGCATTATACCATTGGTTTATGTTCAGTTTGTGCTTGCCTTCCTTCCTTCTCTCCATGTATGTGTTTGTGTGTGTGTACAGTATACACACATACAGTATAGTCAAGCCATAACCAATATTACTTCCTCAATCGCTGCAGCATCACAGTTGGCTCATATCCAGCTTGTGGTTTCTTTTTCTTTCCTTCACACACACGTATATACATACACACTCTCTCTATATATACACATATACAGTGATAGTCCATATTACTTCCACCAATCTACATACACTTTTTAATAATAATAATAATAATATTGTATGGACCGGATGGTCCTTGCAGTCTCCTCCAACTCTGAGATTGCACCATTATTATTATTGCCCTGTGAGCTGCTGTGTTGTGTCCCTTGTTCCCTGCAAGCTCAGAATGAATGTTGCAAAGCCAGTGGGAGATACTAATAAATAAGGAGGATGAGTTTTGATACCAGGACTCCTTTGGCCTTCCAGGTACAATGGAGAGCGTGGATACGTCCCGTCGGCCTTCCTCCAACCGTATAGAAACCCACACCGCAAATTCCTGGCAATGGTGGAAAGCCAATGGGGAGAAGACGTAGGAAAACACCAGTGTTTCTCTGGGATGAAAAGTGGTGGCTCCAGCCTTGGCAAGGAAGCTCCGGATTCTGTGGATCCTCTGCGTGGCCCCCCTTTAATGCCTCCACGCCCCTCCATCCACGTAATGCTCCAGAGGTGTTCGACTGTAACCAAGAAAACCTTGCAATTGCCTCTGACTTCTGCTTGCAATTGAATGGCCTCCCAAAAGGGAAAGGAAACCAGGCATCTGGGATGGCGAACTTCTGTGTATTTTCAAATACGTATTTTGTAGAGATATGTTTTAATATGTATATTTTATATGTTTATGTGTTTTTAGCTATGTTGTAATGTTGAGACTCATACACACACACGAGAGACAGAGTCCAAAATTTTCTAAACTGGCCAAGGCAGAAGGATGTTGGTAACTTAATCAATATTGTCATAGAGGGAAGAGAATGATCCTTAATGTGCCTTGGAACTTATTATTTGATACCAATGCATGCCTTTTCAGGATCAAGGAGGTTGGACTAGATGGCCTTTGGGGGTCTCTTCTGACTCCTGGAGTCTTTGATTCTAGTCTTGTTTCTCCAATAAATCTGCTAATGTCTATGAGGCTGGGTAGCCATCTGTCAGGAAGGATTGTATTGTATCTTCCTTTATGGCGGAAGGGGGTTGGACTGGATGGCCTTTGAGGGTCCCTTCCAACTCTATTACTATTACTACTATTAATATTATTAAATGGGCTGGATGGCTATCTGTCTCCCTTGATTGTGTCTCCCTTCATGGCAAATGGGAGTTGGATATAATGGCCTTTAGAGGCCCCTTCCAACTTTAGCTCAAAGTGGGGCTTAGCTCATCTTGTGAACTCAAATTAAATAATGCTAATTCAACCAAGAGGGGAAAAAAGGGACGAGAGAACATGCATAGAAAAAAGAGAACACGGGATGAAAACTTTCCCCCTTTATATGTATATATAAAAAATAAAATAAAAACCTTATTGTACAAATATTATCATATCCAACATGGGCAAGAACACAAAAACGGCCCACAATAAGTCCCAGGTCCTTCGGCTGCATTTGCCGCTTGCATCCCTTTTGTGGGTCAGGCTTCCATTTGATCTTCTTCGGAAGCATCTGGAAGCTTCATGTTTTGCCACAAGAAGTCGACAAACATGGAGGCCTGCAGGAGTCGGTTCAACCTCTGGAAGTGGCGCTCTGTGGAGAAAGAAAATCTTGAATGAGACCGAGAACACAGCATCATGTTTTTGAAGCAGAGGCTGGGTGGCCATCTGTCAGGGGGGCTTTGCTGGTGCTTTTCCTGCCAGGCCAAAGGAGGTTGGGACTGGATGGCCTTTGGGGGTCTCTTCCAACTCTAGGATTCTATCCCTCTCTTGAGGTTTTTAAACATAGTGGAATGAGATTATGGCAGAATGACCAACCATTGGGAGGGCTTTCATTGTGCCTTTCTGCAGGAGAGAAGGGGGTTGGACTGGATGGCCCTTGGGAGTCTCTTCCAATTATATTGTTCTCTGATTCAATGTGTGTGTGTGTGTTAATAAAAGGGAAACCCAATGAGCACAAGGAAGGGCCACTTGCCTGTGTAGGGCAGCAGGGACTCCACCGCTCCCTTGACTCCTTCGTACTGCAGCAGCGACTCGGGCGCCTCATTCTTGAGGAGGATCTCCAGCACTGTCTGAGCTGCGACACAATTCCGGGAATTGGTGTTCCATTCGGCAGAGAACTTCAGCACAGCCTCTGGAAGGAGAAACAGAGGGAATAGTGGGTGGTGATGGGGTAATTTCAACAAAAAAAAGAGCATTCAAAAATGGTAAAGCAGCAACAACTGCAGCAATTTAGCAGATCAGAAACTTCCAGTGCCAGCAGTAGAGCCACTGAGCTTCAGCCATTCAGCAGAGTCAAGCTTTAAAAGTTACGAAAGACTTCACTGTGAAAGAACTAGAGGTACTTAGGTATGAAAGTTAACATAAGGCTTTGTTAGAAATATTTAAAAATAACCAAGTATTTTTAATTACAAAAATGCGAGTCAAGTGCTAAAAGGGTTAAATGGATGCAACGACTCAGCAAAAGCTGTAGTTCAATATAAGGTGTGCCTGTTGCTTAGTAGCATCTCAGTCTGAGAGCTCTCAGTGGGAGGGAATGCCTCCGTGGGAGAATAGGCCTTACTGTTATTAAGCCTCACAGTGTGAGTTAAGCCTCGGTATGAGAAGGCTTCATGTGCGAAACTCCAGCGCGAAGGTTGAACTTTATTTGTCCAATGGAAACCTTGTTCTTGTAAATAGTGCAACCATACTATTTTACTACAAATAGTATCACTTTGGGCTACTGATGCTGGGCCACGCTGCTGCTAATAAGTTACTCTGCTGTACATTTATGAGGAGGGTCTTTTGTTAATAAACCCACTCATCCAACAGGCCTAGCTATCTAACTAACTTGCAGCAGACATCTTGCCTCTCTCCAGTCTCACAGAAGAGCCAAACTGATAATTCAGGGGCTTCGCATGCACTCAGGAAAAGAGAAGTAGCAGTCTAGCAAGCAAAGTAATAGGAGGAGAGAACAGAGAGACAGGCAGATAGAAGGGTCAATGAAAGCTTTTTCCTGGCAACCTAACCTATCTGCCTATCTCAGTCCTCGATGAGGACTACAAGCTTATGCAGGATGTGGTTGAGTTCCAAAAAGAAGAAGGCACATCAGCACAGGGTCCAACTGTAATTGGACTGGACTTGTAAATCAGAGACCAGAAAAAGATGTGGCATATCATGCGAATCTGGGATATCCATCACACTTGCATTGGAAGCAGCACCCTAAGAGTGGCTAGTTGTGTCTGCTTTGGTTTACACACCATTCAAGGAAGTAACCCACCTTTCTGGTCCTTCCGCAGTTTGGTGATATTTTCTGCCAGACTCTGGTGTCCGTTGGGCTCCTTGAGAATGGCTGATGGAGACAGGAAAGCAAAAAGCCAGTCAAGAGTATGTTAATCCCGTACGTTCCCCCGAGATCACTGCGTTCTGAGGAGCAGAATTTGTTAGAAATTTCATTAGTCCGCTCCTGCCATTTGTCCACAACTAGGCAACGTGCCTTTTCTGTTGCAGCCCCTGTGCTGTGGAATTCTCTTCCGCCTGAGACTCGTGCAATCCGAGAGCTTGCTCCTTTCCGGAGAGCGTGCAAGACTGCCCTTTTTAAACTCAGTTTTGCTGCCCAATGCATTGTATGACCATGTTCATGAGTTCTAAGAAGAACCACTGTGGTTTTTTAACACTGTCGTTTTGATGTTTTTATTGATTATTGAGATCCAGCCTGCAGGGAGGAGCGGAATATAAAACTGAATAATAAATTAATAAATAATAAGGAAAGGATTCTATAGAGCCACTTCTGAGGAAGGTGGAAGCCAAAAGCACGGTAAGGAAGAAGAAATCCTCCCAAGGTGGGATGGCTGTCTGTCAGGAGGGCTTAGATTGTGCTTTTCCTGCCTGGCAGAAGAGGAATGGATGGCCCCTGGAGTCTCTTTCAATTCTGTGATTCCATTATTATTAGTATTATTAGTACTCCTGCATGAACTAGGTGGATCGGAGTCTCTTCCAAACTTTGGGATTCTATCATCGTCATCATTCCTGCATGGACTGGATGGTCTTTGGCGTGTCTCCCACTCTAAGATTCTATTATTACTATTATTCCTGCATGGACTGGATCTGCCCGGAGTCCCTGTGGGGAGATAGGGCAGAATATACATAAATATTTATTTTATTATTATTGCCCTTGGGGTGTCCTCCAACTCTGGGATTTCAGTATCATCCTCATCATCATTCCTGCATGGACTGGATGGCCTTTGGTGTGTCTCCCAATTCTAAGATGATGATTCTTCTTTTATTATTATTACTAGCTGTACCCGGCACGCGTTGCTGTGCCCTATTTAGGAGATGCGAGAAAGTCTGAGTATGTAAGGGTTGGAATTGATGTTACTTATGGTCTTGGTGGGGTCATGGCTGTGTCGTTGTGGTTGTTCTGGTGGGTGGGATGTTGAAGTCCTGTGGAGTTGTCGGTGTGTGGTGTTGCTGGCATTCTGCAGAGCTTGTGGATATATGTATTTAGCAGTGGTATGTATGCGTTATGTGTGTTGTGTGTCTGTTGTGTTGTGGGTCTGTAGAGGTAGGCATCGCGAGTTGTGTGGCTGTCATGTTGTGGATGTGGTGTTTGTAAAGTGGAGGATTGGTGGTGTGTGGGTGGGATGGTGCTTGGAGAAGAGTTTGTGGTGTTGAGTGTGTAGTTTGTTGTTGTGAATGTACAGTGGTAGTGTGGTGTGGATGTACGGTGTGTAAGTGGGTTAGTTGGTTGTACTGTGTAGGTTTCTGTTTAGCAGTGGTATGTATGCGTTGTGTGAACTATCAGAACTACAGTTCCAAACTCCGACTGCCACTAAGAACCTGCTCCCTCCTAGAGCTTGGTCTTGACAGTTTAACCCACAAACACCAACTGACTAAATTCAATTCACTCAGCATTTTAACCTAGCCTTGGCTGGCTCCGCCCACCGTTACTATGGGAAATGTTAGTTTTTTTCGTATTGTTGTTTTGGGGGCCTTCTAGGTTTTGGGGGGGAAAGTTTCTTTGCTAAAAACCTTCCTTGCCTGAGGCCTATTTTTGTTGCCAAGTTTGGTGTCTCTGCCTTGGATGGTTTCTCTGTCTATGGCAGTCGTTTGATGACGGGCCCTCCTTTATATATATAATTATTCTGCATGGTGGATTATTATTCCTGCATGGATTGGATCTGCCTTGAGTCCCCTCGAGGAGATAGAGCAGAATATAAATAAAAAATTATTATTTATTATTACTGCCCTTGGGATCTCCAAATCGGTGATTTGATTATTATAATTATTATTTCTATTCCTGCATAGACTGGCTGGCCCTTGGGATCTCTTCCAACTCTGGGATTCTAGGGTATTGGGTGTTGAGTTTTGCCATTGTATTTTCCAACAGTAACTATAACAATAATAACAACAAAATAATAATACAGTTCTTATTTTTATTCTCATATATTGAATGTTTTAAAATAGCGATCGTACGGTCCAGGCGCAGGCATGGGTAAACTTGGATCCTTCTACGGCTGTTAGGAATTGTGAGAGTTGCAGTCCAAAACACCTGGAGGGCCAAAGTTCGCCCATGCCTGGCTCCAGGGAGACATGCAGGAATAGGAAAGATCAGTGTCCTCAGATGACCCCTCCTTACCCTTGATGACGCTGAGGACCGTATGGGGCCGCCCCATAGAGAGGGCCAGAGCCAGGGCCTGCGGGTGCCTCTTCTCATGCAGCAGGTTGGACAGCTCTTGCTCCCTGGCAGGACAAGGAGGGAAAAAAGGGTCAGGTCAAACGGCCTTCAGAACAATCTATTGACACTGACATCCCCCGTCCCCCATCATAAGAAGCGCTGTTCACCAGCAGAACTAACTGCCTTGGAGGCTTTTAAACAGAGGCTGGATGACCATCTGTTAGGGTGTGTGTATCTGATTTGACTGTTTTCCTGTATGAAGACAGAAGTGGGTTGGATTGGATGGACCTTGGGGCTCCTCCCAATTCTAGTATTCCATGATTCTATGATCTAGACTTTTTAAGCAGAGGCTTGATGGCCTTCTGTCGGGAGGGCTCTGCTATGTTTTCCTGCCTGGCTGAAAGGGGTTGGATTGGATGCCCTTTGGAGGCCTCTCTCAGCAGAGTCTCCTACTATAGAGGTTCTTGAACTGAGGCTGGATGGCCATCTGTTGGGAGGGCTTTCATTGGGGAAGGGAGTATTTTTCATGTGACACACCAATGAGCTCCGACATACAGTTTGGAAAGTTCTTATTATGGGAAATCACATTCGCACGAAGGGGATGCCTGCATTTCATGCGCTGCCAAAGGAAAAACTCACTTCAGGATCTCTTCCTCCCGCTTCGTTTGCTCCTCTTCAAGTTCTGCTTGAGTGATGTCCTTTCAAAGACAAAGAGACAAAAGAAAAAGAAACAGGCCAAATGGGGCAGATGACGCTTTGGGGGAAATGCAGACGGAACACCCGACCCTCTGGAATCACACTGAAGTTTTGGGGGTTTGACAGAGCAGCCAAGCTTAGACCTCATTTTCAGTTTATCCCATACAGTAAAACTTTTTTAAAATGCATGGCACTAAACACTAATTGCAGATATTAATGGCAGCCTCCTGTCTCTGCCAAATGCAACCACTGCTACCTATTTACGGTGCACTTATCTCTTCATGCATTAATTAACTCAGGTGCGGAGCCAATATTCACTCCCACAGACGAAAGAGGAAATGTCGACTTCTCTCTAAAATCAGAATCTCCCTAAAACACTGTGAGAAGCAACTCTGCTTGAAATAGTTTTTAAAACCTTTTTTCAACGATGGATTTTAGTATAGTTTTTAGGAGTATTTCAAATAAAAATGGTTTTCCCCCCCCTCCTCATTGTATTGTGTTAATTGGCTTTTGGGTAGCCCTTGTGGGTTATGGGAAGGGACACAAAAAGCATGAAATAATACCCTCAATAATAAATAATAATAATAGAGGTCATTATTTCATAGGATTTAAATAAATTATTGTTATTGTTATTATACTGCACTGTTAGGGCAAATTGCAATATTATTGTTATTATTTCATAGGATATAAATACAGTATAAAATATAATTATTACTACTTATTACTACTTGTACAGTACTGTGGAGAGCAAACTGCATTATTATTATTAGTGAGGTTATTATTTCATAAGATAAATAATTATAATAAAATTAATAATAATAATAAGTATTTATATCCTGCTTCTTCTCCCCCAAAGGAGAGACAAACCAGCTAACACTAAAAGTCACACAAGATATACATTAAAGCCCAAAAAGCATAAACAAGCTAAAATACAACTAAACCCAGAACAACAGCAACCCAATCCCCAATATATATTCAGAAATTTTGGCATCAAATAAGAAGCACCAGAATCCAATTAAACCCCTTGAGGTGTTCGATCTAATAATGAAGTAGGCTGAATCTATGAAAGCTCATGTTACCAACTACTTTCTCTCAGTTTGCTGCAATTTCAATAGGTTTCTTTAGTCTTCCAGGGATGTAGTCCAATGCTCAAAACACTAATACTTTTGAAATCTGTGGATTAACCAACTCATTTTGAAAGGCTTTGTAAACTTGACCAAGCACTTATCTCAAACAGAACATGTTAATGCCATAAAGTTAGTGGTGGAGCACCAGTTCAGTTGATGATCCTTCTTCCTCCTGTTCTTATTTCTTCTGCCAAATATTCCTACAATATTTTAACTTATCCAAAAAGGAGTCTTAAAACACGCATGCACGCACACACAAATATATACATACAAAAGGTGCCTTTAAACACACACATATAACTGGCTACGCTGCATTAAAACATAAATATGAATATGTAGTATTGGCTATCCTGCACTCTGCTATGGAGGCCAAATATTTTAAACTACCTTAAAAAGAATAATAATAATAGAAGATAAATTGATGGATCTGGTTCCCTAAAGAAACGGACAAGGAGCACTGATTGGCCTCATTTGGAAACGGCACCTGTTTATTACAATTTCTTGACTGGAAGAAAAGAAGGAAGGGAGGGAGGCTGTTCTATTTAGGTCTGACGATAAGGACGATGAGGAGGATGAGGAAGAGGAGTATGAAGAAGAGCATGCAACAGCACATCCAGCCCACAAGGGCTGCCTGGGGGCTGTTGAGAGGCGGGGGCTGTACCTTCCAGAGCAAGACCTTCGAGTCGCTGGAGCCGCTGGCCACCTTATTGTCCTTCTTGTCGGCGTCAAGGCCCCACACCTTGTCATTGTGGCCCTCTAGTGTCTTCACGCACTCGTTGCTCTTAACCGTCCACAGCTTCATCAGGCCATCTGAGCCGCTGGGGAGGAAAAGTACAAAGAGACGGTCAGCATGGCTGGATTCGGGGGACTGATTGGCTTCACGTATCCAAACGCAGTGTCTTGCTGTAGGTGGAGGAAGCCAAGTTATGCGGCTCTTTCCCTAACCATCACAGAAAACATGTCTCAATGTATATATTCCAAGGTAATATATTCTCTCGCAATTGCTAAAGCAATAGTGAAGTCTGGAGCAGCCTCTGTTTCTGGAGGTCTTTAAGCAGAGGGTGTATGGCCATCTGTCAGGAGGGCTTGGGTGGTGTTATTTTGCCTAGCAGTGAGGGGATGCACTGGATGGCCTTTGAAGTCCCTTCCCCTTCCAGGATCTAGAGTCTGGTAAGTCTACTTCCTTGGAGGCTTTAAGCACAGGCTGGATGGCCATCTGTCAGGAGGGTTTGGATGGTATTCCTACATGGCATAGAGGTTCGACTGGGTGGTCTCTTCCAACTCTAGGATCTATAATATAATCATAGCTCATCTCATCTATGATCCCCTATTTGTGGCTGAATAGCAAATCTGTCAGGAGGGCTTTGATGGTGTCTTCCTGCCTGGCAGAAGCAGGTTGGACTGGATGGCCTGTGAGGTCTCTCCCAATTGTAGTCTATTATGTATCTATCAGAACACTCTCTCTTAATCTCATCGACCTACCTACCTATTTCTATCATAACTATCAAAGCTATGGCCATCTATCTGTGGCTGGATAGCCATCTGTGGGAGAGATTGTGTTGCGTCTTCATGTCTGGCAGAAGGGAGTTGGACTGGATGGTCTTTGGATTCTACTCTAGGATTCTATGATATACCTATTACATATATATATATATATATATATTTCTATCAATCATATCTATCTATGTATCGTCAAAGGCTTTTTTGGCTGGAATCACTGGCTGGTTGTAGGTTTTTTGGGCTGTATGGCCATGTTCTAGAAGCATTCTCTTCTGACGTTTCACCTGAATCTATGGCAGGCATCCTCAGAGGTTGTGAGACCTAACCTCTGAGGATGCCTGCCATAGGTGCAGGTAAAACGTCAGGAGAGAATGCTACTAGAACATGGCCATACACCCCGAAAAACCTACAACAACCCATATCTATCTCTTTCCAGTGCAAACTCTGCCCACTTTTAGAAAGCGCTAAACAGTTTTTTTCTGCTTTGGGACCCTTTGCCAGAAAGTGAATGATCTGTCTGAGCAAACAAATGCCATGTTTCCAAGGGAAAGTTAATACCTGCTCAGCACCTGTCCCCCTCGGCTGATGAAGATGATCTTCAAGACAGAGGCGTCATGGCCTTCAAACGTCTGGAAGAAAGAAGGAGAAGAAGAAAAAAAACAATACAAAGGGTTATCTCCCCCACCTGCCCCATTGAGGTACAACAACAACAATAAAGATAATGATAAAAATTGATTTCCCACCTCAAAAACATACAGTGAAAAATATTATTACAAACTCGTCAATCTATCCTTTTAGACTGTTTCTCCATACTACCCTATTCTCTTAATTTTTTTAAATTCAATGTTCAAAACCCAATGGTGTTTGTACTTTTACCTTTATTCCTTTGTGAATGATATATAAATGGTTCCCATACCTCTGAAAAAAATAGTGAGCGACTTCTCCTTAATCAAGCAAGAGAACTTTGTGATCCAATTTTTCTTTTAGGGATAGTTCTTGTCAGAAATAGTAAAATATTTTTAATTACAAAAATGTGAGTTAAGCACTGAAAGGATTAAATGGATGCAATGACTCAGCAAAAGCTGCAGTTCTATATAAGCAGGTGTGCCTGTGGCTTAGCAGGCCTCTGTGTTAGGTCTCAGTCCGCCAGGAAGGCTTTAGTGTGAGGTAGGCCTCAGTCTGTGAGAGAAGGCTGCACAGTGTGACGTAGGCCTTAGTCCAGGGGTCGGGGACCTTTTTGACTCAGAGAGCCATAAAAGCAAAATATTTGGAAATTTATTTCAGTGAGAGCCATATAATATATATAATATATTTTAAGACTGAATTCAACTAAATGTGAGTATATACGTACACACTATGAGAAAAGGATTCCCCCGGAAGAATGACGGGACACTTCAGACCTGGCTCTGCAAAAGGCATGCTCAGGACTCTGGGAAGGAAGAGAAGATGGAAGGAATGGGGAAAGAAAGAAAGAAAGAAAGAAAGAAAGAAAGAAAGAAAGAGGAAATAAAGGAGGGAGGGGGAGAGGAAGAAAAAAAAGAAGAACGAACTATGGAAAAGGAAGAAAAAGCAGGAGAGAGACAAGGAGAGGAAAGGAAAGAAGGAAATGGGAAGGGAGGAAAGGAAAGGGTGGGGAAAAGAAAGAGTGAGGAAAAAGTAAAATAATGAAGGGAAAAGGAGAAAGAAGGGGAGAGAGGGAAGTGAAAAAGGAAGGAGGAGGGAAGTGAAAAAGGAAGGAGAAGGAAAGAAAGACTTGGGGAAAAATAATAGAAGAGGAAGGAAGGAAGAGGGAGGGAGAATGAAAGAAGGAAGGAGAGAAGGAGAAGGAAAGGTGAAGGGGGAGAAAGAAAGGAAGAGAGAGAATAGAAGAAAGAAGGAAGGGGAGAGAGGGAGGGAAAAGGAAGGAGAGAAGGAAAGGGTGAAGAGGAGAAAGGACGGAAGAGGAAGGAAGGAAGGAAGGAAGGAAGGAAGAGGGAGAATGGAGGAAAGAAGGAAGGAGAGAGAGGGAGGGAAAAGGAAGGAGAGAAGGAAAAGAATGGAAGAGGAAGGAAGGAACGAAGAGGAAGGGGGAAAAGAAGGTAGGGAGAGAGGGAGGAAAAAATAATGAAAGAAAAAGAGAAGGGAAAAGAAAGGAAGAGAAAGGAAGGAAGGACAGGAGGGTGTGGGGCCAAGGCGTTGTCAACTTAGGCGAGGCAGTCCCTCCGGAAGGCGTTGAAGAGGCAGCGGCTTTTAAGCTGCCCGACGATGAGGGCGATGAGCTGGGTGTCCCCCGAGGGCATCGAGACCGGGTCCGCAGCACCACGGCCAGGCCTGCCTCCGCCGTGGCAGAGGATGAGGCATTGCCGCTGGGCTCCGCCATCTCTGGCGAAGAGGGTGCAGGGCCCCGAGAGCAGCGAGGAATGAGGAAGAGGCGGCGATGGTGGTGCGGAAGCGGGAGTCGTGGCACATTTGCGTCACTCCTCCCCACTGCATGCTGGAAAACCGAGGCCCGGGCTGCCCTGGAGAGCCAGATGCAATCATGAAAAGAGCTACATCTGGCACCCGAGCCATAGCTTCCTGACCCCTGCCTTAGTCTGTGAGAGAAGCCTCTGTGTGAGGGGTTTTTTCCCCATGTTAGGAGCGACTTGAGAAACTGCAAGTTGCTCCTGGTGAGAGAATTGGCCATCTACACGGATGTTGCCCAGGGGACGCCCGGATGTTTTGATGTTTTTCCATCCTTATGGGAGGCTTCTCTCATGTCCCTGCAAGGGGAAGCCGGAGCTGACAGAGGAAGCTCATCCGCACTCTCCCCAGATTTGAACCTGCGACCTGTCGGTCTTCAGACCTGCAGGCACAAGTGTTTAACCCATTGTGCCATCGAGGGCTCCTTCCATGTGAGGTAAGCCTTGGTATGAGAAAGCATCATGTGTAAAACTGTGTGTAAAGCTAATGTGTGAAGCTCCTGAGGAAGTTCGGTGTGAGTGGAGACTCTGTGAGAGCAAAGCTATTTATCTGCAGGAGAAAGAAGCCCTGTGTGGAAGCAAAGAAGGAAGTATAAAGAACTTTATTTGTGTTACGGAAACCTTGTTCTTGCAAATAGTGCAACCATATTATTTTACTAGAAAGAAAAGCTTCCAAAGGTCTGTGTGTTTTTGTTCTTTTTATCACTTTGGGGTACTGTTGCTGATAAGTTACTGTGCTGTGCATGTATGAGGGACCTTGTTAATAAGCCCACTCGACCAATAGCTCTATAATTAGAGAGTAGTCTTGCTGCAATAATTTTGTACCTGGGTTGAAAGGGTTATTTCCGGCTTAATTGTGTGGTCCTTTACTTTAAAAGTAGTTGTTCGACTCCAGAAACTTCGCTTTTGTGGCTGCCATAAACTAGTTTGAATTGGTTAAGACCTGATGAGATATTCATTGAAAAACTAGAGAAAAATGTGCTGCAGGAAGTCCCGCTAAAACAAAGTCTGCACAGTTTAATCAACATTTTCCATGTTTTTATGATAGAACCAATTAGGAAATGACATTTATAACCCAGGAACAAAATCGTGTTACATAGTGTAATAGGAGCAGAGGACATAGAGAAGAACCCAAGGGCTTTACCTTTAAGCAGCCAAACTCCTGAAGATCCCAAAGTTTTATGGTGCCATCGGCAGAAGAAGTGGCCAAGACCTGGTCCACCGGGGAGAACTGGACGCACCAGATGCCGCGCTTGTGGCCGGAAAAGACCCCCAAAAGGGTGCAGTCTTGGCAGGCCCACAGCTTGGCCGTTCTGTCCTGGGATCCGGTGGCAATGAGCTTGTCGTTGGGAGAGACTGCTACACTGTTGATGTCCTGCAAGGAGAGGAAAGAGCTGTCAAGCAACCAGGGGCACACTTTGAAGCTGCTGACGACTTCTGGTTTCACAAAACAGGTCTCTAGGGCCTCATTGACCCACAGGAGACTTAAATATGGTGGACACACACACACACACACACACACATATATACATACAGGCAGTGCCCAAGTTATAATCCAGTCAGTTTTTGAAGGTTGTTCTTAAGTTGAGTTTGTACGTAAGTCAGAACAGGTATGTATTCTTAAGTGTAACTCCAGCCAATACAGACACACACACACACATCTATCTATATATCTATCTCTGAATAGCATAGGGAAGGGTTAATGTCCCTTTAGTGTTATCGTTTTGCTGTCTGTGCCCCTGTTCAGAAAAATTCCACCCTGTAACCATTGGATTTTGGAAAATTTGACTTGTTATGGAAACAAGGATCGGAGATACAGCTTCAGTGGAGACCCCTTTTTCCTATGATAACACTTCCAGGAGTGAATTTCCCTTCCGAGGGGGAGATTTATTTCATTTGCTGTTGTCTTACCCCCATTCTTAACTAGAAGCCATGTATAAGTCAAATGTTTGTAACTCAGGGACTGCCTGTATATATATATTGAAAATAATTGTTCTCTTGGGACCCAAAAGTGGTGGAAAATGATGCAAAGGGGGGTGGTGGTGTTATTTCCAGAATTGCATTCAAAGATAATAAAGCAGCAGCAACATTAGCAGCAGTTTAGCAGATCAGAAGTTTCTAGTACCAGCAGTAGAGCCATTGGGCTTCAGTAATTAGAAGAGCAAGGTCAAGGTTAAAAATTATTTATTCAAAGAACTACATATCTAGATAGGAAAGTTATCACAAGGCCAGGCTATCTAACCAACTCAGAGCAGACATCTTGCCTCTCTCCATACTCACAGGAGAAGAACAAAACTGAGGACTCGGGGGTTTAGCATGTGCGCAGAAAAGGAGGCATATTCTTGAGAAGTATCACTCTAACAAGAAAGTGATAGGAGGAGAGAAAGGAAGACAGACAGAGAGACCAATAGGGAAAGGGCCAACTAACTCATCTGCCTGTCTAAGTCCTCAATTAGGAGCCCCTGGTGGGTTAAATCCTTGTGCCGGCAGGACTAAAGACCAACAGTTCAGAGGTTTGAATCTGGGGAGAGTGTGGATGAGCTCCCTCTGTCAACTCCAGCTCCTCATGCGAGGACAAGGATGGTAAAAACATTTTTTTAAAAAACATCCAGGCGACTCCTGGCAACGTCCTTGTAGATAGCCAATTCTCTCACACCAGAACTGGCTTGCAGTTTCTCAAGTCACTCCTGACAGACAGACAGACAAACAAACAAAGTCCTCAACGAAGACTACAAACTTGTGAAGGATGTGATTGAGTTCCAATAGCAAAAAAAACCCCTCCATACCAGCTAGAGAGCACTGAGAATACTTTATAGCCATGAATCTATTACGCTATGTAACATTTTTTTAAAAATCTGTTCCTGGTTTGAAAGTGTTATTTCCTGTTTAATTGCACGGTGCTTACTTCGAAAGTAATTGTTCTACTCCAGAAACTTCGTTTTTGTGACTGCCACAAACTATGTTTAATTAGTTGAGACTCTATGAAACATTAATTGAAAAACTAGAGCAAAATGTGTTGCAGGGTCCCTCTCACAGAAACAAAAGGTTTTGGAACTTAACAAACTTTCCCCATGTTTTTATAATAGAACCAATTAGGGATGACATTTTTAACCCAGGAACAAAAACCATGTTATATAGCATTATTATTAGGTTACACCACACTTTCTCTCTACAAAGGAGACTCAAAGTGGCCTACTAAAGAATGAACTATCTCTCTCTCTATGCATCCAGAACTATCTCTCTATCCATTGTTGGTCGGAGGCCTTCCCTTCACAAAGTCCCAATACGACTGCTTTGCAAACACCCATTTACCTTGTCGTGTGCTTTCTCTGTCACCTGGGCCTGAAGGGTCACAAGGCTGTCATCCTCCTTGGCAGGAAGGGGGTCGGGGAGAGGCCACACTTTGATGGTATGGTCTTGGCTGGCGGTGACCACAAAGTTCTCTTTCATTCTGGAAAAAGAAGAGATGATCAAGATGGATAAAAGAGAGGCCAGGAACAACGGAGCCACCTGGGCAGATCATTAAATCCCTTTGAACCCAATATTATCATTATTAACGGGGAACTTTGCTGCACAGTGTAGAACAGCTATGGGGAAACTTTGGCCCCCACTCCAGGTGCTTTGGACTTCAACTCCCACAATTCCTTGGCACGTGCTCGAAAACGGAGGTATGTCCTAGAAGTATCAGTTTAAGAAGCAAAGTGATATGAGGAGAGAACGGAAGACAGGCAGAGAGACCTATGGGGAAAGATGGGATTTTCCTTTCGACTCACTCATCTGCCTAGCTAAGTCCTTAATAAGGACTACAAGCTTGTGCAGGATGTGTGCCGGAAAGGGTACCCAAAGGTAGTTTTGCCAGTTCCTTCCTTGTTGTCAATGTCTTTCCTGGCATTTGTCATTTCCTATCCCAGTGTGTTTGTGTAACAGGGAAAGATTAATGATACCTGGAACAAGCAAGAGCACCCACTCCGTGTGTGTGGCCCTGGCCCTGGGCAATGCAGTGGACCGTGCCGTCTTTTGCCATTAGCCAAATGCGGATGCTTTTATCCTAGAAACAGAAGACAGGTTGGGATATACAGGATCACAGAGCTGGAAGGGTCCCCCAGAAGCCATCTAGTCCAGCCCCTTTCTGTTCAATGTAGGATCTCCAGCCAACACATCCCTAGCAGTTGGAAGTTGCCAGGCCTCTTTCTGAAGGTCCAGATCTGATTTTGGGGGCCCAAGAACAAAGTCGTGATAGTAGCATGGGGCCATTTTTTGGGGAAAAGATTGCTCCATAAATCACCCCATTAGAAACAGCATCTAGGGATCCCGAAGACTGTATGCAGTTATAGCTGGTTGCACTTTGCTGAGGTTGCCTTCACTTCAGGGTTTTAATCCCTCACTATTTTGGTTTCTCCCTCAATCACAGAGGGTGAAGTCTAACTTGTCCATATCTTTCTCTCCATATATATATATATATATATATATATACACACACACACACACACACACACATACGCGTGCACAGTATACACATACTAGCCCGGGTTATTTGAAAAAGTCATTTTTAATTGTACAAAATGTATAAGGTTGTGGGTGAACTACAAATCACATCATACCAGGTTAACCCCAAAAACTTCTTCAGTACTTAAACTTTGTTATGTTGGGCAAGTATACACACTGACACACACAGGTGCACACTCACACACGCTCACTCACTCACACACATACCTATGAGATCTCAACTGGGAAATAAATACCTTTCCACAGCTAGCAAACATCCTCCCCTTCCGGAAGACATCCAAACCCAGGATAGTATCTGCAAGAAAGATGCCAAAGCAGGTAAAAGCATTATAAAGTCTTTTATTCAAAGTTCTTCTGGGTGGTGGCCCTTATCTAGAGGACCTTTTCAGCCGAATGACCTGCCAGAAGAGATTCTATTGCAGCTAAATCAGCGTTGGAATTTAAGTGACAACTGAAGATCTATCCATTCACCTTTTAGCTATAAATTTTAAAATCATATCTTATGTTTACGAAATGATTTTTTGATAAGGTCAATTGGTTGATCAATAAAATTGCTTCGTAAATACAAGGCATGATTGAACAATTCACTGGATGTTATTATAACAGACAAAATAAACACAACATACAGTATACATCTTGTGTTTGCTGTATTTTAATATTTGTTCTGTGTATTTTAATATAGGTATTTCATAGAAATATATTTTAACCTTCTTTTACATAATGTTTTATAATGATGTGTTTTTAACTTCCGGGAGAGGCAGGTAAAAAACAATAATAACAATCCTCAAAAGACTCTGGTGGTCCCAGTGGTAATCGACACACTGGGTGCAGTGCCTAAAGACCTTAGCCTGCACTTAAACACAATCGGCGCTGACAAAATTACCACCTGTCATCTGCAAAAGGCCACCCTACTCGGATCTGCATGCATTATTTGCCGATACATTACACAGTCTTAGACACTTGGGAAGCGTCCGATGTGCAATACAACAGCCAGCATAGTGATCTTGTTTGCTGTGTACTAATCTTGTTGTGTTTATAATAATGATAATAATAATAATAATAAGCTTTACTCTGCTCCTGAATTGCTTAATCTCAATGTCTGTTCTGTTGGCGTTAGGAGCTTCTGATCTGCCGAACTGCTGCTTTACCATTTTGAATGCTTTTTCTTCTTATGAAAATTATGCCCCTGTCTCCTCAAAAACTCAGACTACTGCAGGTTAGAAATGGAGTGGCTGTGTCCAGCACCCGCCAAGGGGCCTGTAAATGCAGCCTGGACACCTTCCCTTTTCATGCACTCTTTCTCTCTCGCTCAATCGCCGTGTAGAAGCCAAGATAAGGAGAGAATGGGTCCCCACCTGTGTGGCCTTGCAGAATCTGGCAGTGTGAGGAGGACAGCTCAAAGACCTTCAGTTGGGAGCTATTGGTGGCCACCACGATATGGGAGTCCTTGGGCCCCACAAACCGGACATCCAGCACTTCCCCATTGTAACCTGAAAACTGGGAAAGGAAGAGGGAAAAGAGGAAGGTGAGCGTGTTGGGAACTTGCCAAATGGAAAAGAATAGAAACAGAGGATGGTGGGGAGGAAGCCGTAATCTCTGAGACAGAAGGGCACCTTTGAGGAAACGGTTTCCTTACAGCAGGCATTAGCCCTCCAGGTGTTTTGGACTTCAACTCCCACAATTCCTAACGGTAGTAAGAGATGCACAACTGCAAACAGATGAATAAACTGATAAGACTAATTAAATGCAGGACCACATGTAATACAAGAGGCATATGAATGTGATAATTAAAAATATACGATGTATGGTTTGAATGGAATTGCATGAAAGGTGTATGAATGGGACCTAATTGGGCTGAAGACACAATTATAAAATATCGATGCCTGGAAAACAACTACACTGTAATTAAAGTTGCTGATGAGAACTGTGACAACGATTAACTGTTGAACTTTTGAGAGAAAACAATGTGTTTACAGGATTAGAGACAATGGCTCTTTAAGTTAAGGAAATGTTTACAAGTTTCTTTGCATTAAGAAGGAAGTCAACACAAGACTGCATATGTTTACCAACATCAATTAAGAAGAATCAACATCTGCCAGGAAGAGATGAAGCCATGATGTTTCAGACTGGGAAAACAACCTATAATTCATTTACAACTTTGGAACATCAGCAGCAAGAAACATTGCTATATGAGAGACTTCCTAAAATTCTAAAAGTGTGACAGACAGCTGTGCTGTTCACCCGCCATGCTCTATTGAGAGAGATGGTGTACTTTGGGAGTGTCAGGTCTGCTGTTTATAGATTCAATGTAGTTACGTAAAATCTGTATGTCTAATGTCATTCTTAGTGTAAAAGTTCTGATACTCTTTCTCTTACTGGAAAATTGCAAAAAAAGAACCTATGCTTTAAAGTTATTGAAAAGTTATTCATAGCAAACAGATACAGGACAAGTTTCAGCCTCAGTCGAATCTTGGTTACGTCATAGAGAAACTTGGCAACAGCCACCTCTAGTATTCTATGACACTATGCTTTAGGGTGGCTGGAGGCTGGATGGCCATCTGTCGGGGATGCTTTGATGTTGCTTTTCGTGCATGGCAGGAGGAGGTTTGGACTAGATGGCCCTTGGGGTCTCTTCAAACTCTATGATCTAAGATGGGAACACATCTCTCCCTATGAACCATCGAGATGTTTAAGATCATCTGGAGAGGCCCTGCTCTCGATCCCGCCTTCTTCACAGGAGCGATTGGCAGGGACGAGAGACAGGGCCTTTTGAGTGGTGGCTCCTCGGCTTTGGAATGCCTTCCCTAGTGACATCAGATCAGCCCCCTCCCTCTTGACATTTCGTAAGAAAGTCAAGACCTGGTTGTTTGAGCAGGCATTTGCTGATGAAATATAACGGTTTAATTAGATCTATGGAATGACGACGATGTAACAGAAAGTGATTTCAATGTGACGCTGAGAACTGTAATTGTATGTTTTTAATTGCTATGGTTATTGTTTTGATTGTTTTGGTCGTGTTTTGATTGGAGGGCAGAGATTGCCTTGTGTAAACCACCTCGAGTCACCTTCGGGCTGAGAGGGGCGGTATAGAAATGTGGTAAATAAATAAATAAAACCTGCTTCCGGAGCTCGAGGGTCTCGGCGTCGTACATGCAGATGTTGTGCTCTGTGTTCACGGCCAGGATCTCGCTCTTTGCAGGAACCAGGGTGCAATGCACCAGGCTGTGTTCGCTAGATATCACAGCAGCCTCCTTCTCTTTGATCCTGGTGGGAAGGTTGGGCAGGGACTGGACGCGGATGCAAGTGGCTGAGGTGGAGTCCCACACCCGGAGCAGACCTACAGGCAGGAAACATGTGTTGGTCATCGAAAAGAAGGCAGAAAGCTTTGAAAGTGAAATTAGGAGGAGCCTAGACCCCTGGTTCCCAAATGTGGGAGCAGTGTGATTTTTATTTCCTTATATCAATATCATGGCAGAAGGACAAGGAAACATGGCTCTGAAACATAAGGCGGTCACCCCAACACAGAGATATTCAACTCTATGCAACACTCAATATTTTACCTTGGAAGAAGCCTCAAAATAATTTTCAGGTTTTCAAGGGGCTTTGAATGAAAACTGTCACATCTTTGACATACCGCATATACTCGAGTATAAGCCGACCCGAATATAAGTCGAGGCATCTAATTTTACCACTGGGAAGACATACTGACTTGAGTATATGCCAAGGGTGGGAAATGCAGCAGCTACTGGTAAATTTCAAAATAAAAGTAGATACCAATAAAATTACATTGAGGCATCAGTAGGTTAAATATTTTTGAATATTTACATAAAACTGTAATTAAAAATAATACTGTCCAACTCTGATTAAACCATTATTTTAACCTCCTTCAAAGTAAATGTGCTTACGTATCTTTCCATTAATAGAGTAAAATAATAAATGTAATAATAGAGTATAATAAATGTAATAATAACAATAATAGAGTAAAATAATGTAAATGTAATAGAGTAAAATAAATAATGTAAATAAATAAAAATAAATAATGTAAATAAATAAAAGAGTAAAATAATAAATAATTCTGACTCTAGTATAAGCGGAGGGGGGGGGGTCCAGCCTTAAAAAAGGGCTGAAAAACTCAGTTTATACTCAAGTATATATGCTACCTTTGCTGCCGGCGGTGAGAAAGCGGGAGCTGGATGTCTTCACTTCCAACTGGGAGATGTCTCCTCCTTCAGGTAGCATGACAACAGCTTCAACGCTCTAAGAGAGATGAAGACATGGTTGAAAGACTCAAAAGTAGGACATGATATCCCCCCGCCACCTTTCCTGTGGGTTTCGGATATTGCTTTTCATGCACAAATTTAATTATTTCCCCCCGAAATATGAATTAAAAATAAAATTATGCACATGTCTAATATGTATACTTATGTATACATAGAATAAACGTGTGTGTATCTACATATAATGTATGCATATGTATACATATATGATATATGTTTACCCTGCCTCGAGTCACACAGAGAGGCAGACAAATAATAATAATAATAGAACTGCAAAGACTCTGGCACAAGCCAGTCAAGGTGGTCCCAGTGGTGATTGGTACGCAGGGTACAGTGTCAAAGACCTTGGCCTGCACTTGAAAACAATTGGCACTAACAAAATAACCATCTGTCAGCTGCAAAAGGCCACCCTACTCAGATCTGCACACATTATTCACCAATATATCACATCGTTCTAGACACTTGGGAAGTGATCCGCATATGACCAAATACAAAATCCAGCATAGTGATCTTGTTTGCTGTGTACTAATCTTGTTATGTATCTAATAATAATAATAATAGAGAAAGCACCAACTGCATCTTTCAATGGAAATTTAAAATCAAACCTAGCTGTGAAAGGCACAAGGATATAATAAGGCTCTGAAATCAGTCAACTGTTAGAATGGAAGTGGGTAGAAATTTAAGGGGGAAAAAAACTGTATCCATGACGAGGAACGACCCTCTTTTTCTCGCACATCATGACTCAAAATGTTAAGTATTTCCAGGGAGCATATGTTTCTATCAAACAGCATCAACCAATGGAGAGGAGCTTCACCTCATAGACTGGGATGGTGACTTTAGATTCTTTCTTGTTCAGGTCCCACACAGTGCAGATCTTATCACGGCCGGCGCTGAAAGAAAACCGGAAGCATTGTCACTGACTTGGGAGTTTGGCAGAGAAGGTCTTGTGAAACTACAGCTCCCAGGACCCCACAGCACTAGGCCACAACACTAGGAAATATTTCTTAGGAAAGCCAAGGACCTCCCTGGGTTGAGAATTCGAAAGGTCCTGTCCAAAATGACATTTCCAATAATTCTGCTAGGGAAAACTGGGAGATGGGGTTCCTTACACGGGGAAACAAAAGCCACTGCTCTATAACAGTAATGTGATCTTTTTAATGTTTGTATTCACCTTGTTTAAAAATTTTCAAAGTGTGTAGTTGTCAAGCACCTTGAGTTCCTTTGGCGACTCAAGGCGGTTTACAGTCGGCACAATTCGATGCCCCCAACAACACAAAATACAGTTAAAAACATTTTGCATAAATATAAAAACCATACAAAACCAATAAAACCGATAAGAACATAAATCCTCATCGTCTCTACTGAAATCATTATCCAATTGCATTTTCCAGTCATTCCGTAGATCTATATTTGTCTGTTACAGCGCATTTGTAAATGCTTGCTCGAAAAGCCAGGTTTTAACTTTTTTAACGAAATGTTAGGCAGGAGGAGGCCAATCTGATATTCCTAGGAAAGGCGTTCCACAGCCGAGGGGCCTTGTCTCTCGTTCCCACCAAACGAATCTGAGAAGGAGGCGGGACTGAGAGCAGGGCCTCCCTCCCCAGATGATCTTAGAGTCCTAGATGGTTGATAAGGATACGTTCGGACGGGTAAGCTGGGCTAGAACCATTTAGGGCTCTATAGGCTAAAGCCAGCAATTTGAATTGTGCCCGGTAGCAAACTGGCAGCCAGTGGAGTTGGCGCAACAAAGGAGTTGTGTGCTCCCTGAGCGCTGCTCCTGTTAACAACCTGGCTGCTGCCTGTTAGACCATTTGGAGCTTCTGAACAGTCTTCAAAGGCAACCCCACGTAGAGTGCGTTGCAGTAGTCTATATAGGATGTAACCAGCTGCTCTGTGTCCCCCCGGGGGGTTGAGAAGGGCAGGGTAGAAATATTGTAAATAAATAAATAAGATCGTAAATAATAGTAAAAATAAGTAGGGAAGAACCAAGAGGCCCATTGGAGTCCCTACCTGATGAGTGTCTCGTAGTCGGGAGAAAAGGCCAGGGAGGTAACTGGGCTGTAATGGTTCTCCAGCTGGGCAATGCATTGGCTGGAGCTCAGGTCCCAAATGCGGATGATGTTGTCCATGGAGGAGGAGAAGAGCTGGAGCTGCGAGATGTCTGGGTGGAATTCCACGAGGCTGGGCAGGAAACATACGAAGCATAGGGACTGCACCAATGACCCAACAACGTCCTCCGACATCATGATTGTTTGGCAAATGAAAAAGCGTAAGACTCCACAGCTTTAGCTTGGCAGGTAAGGTTCACCTGAGTGGAGACAACCTAATTCTGGGCCCTCAGTATATGATTCAAAGCAGAGGTGTCCAACCTTTGTGTCTCCTTTTTTTCCTATTTACTTGCTGTTAGTTCCCTACTCCCCCTCCCATCCCCGATAAGACATCCCCTGAAAATAAACCCTAATGCGTCTTAATTAATATACAACCCCATCTTATTTTCGGGGAAATACGGGCATACAATTAGAAGCAAACAAGAAGTCTCCAGATAATGCAAAAAGACGATTTTAACCTGCTCTGGACCTTGTTCTTTTCACTAGTTCTTCCTTTTCTGCTGTATTTTAACAGAGGGCACTGAAGGCCCAATTGGCCTGGTGTTTGGGATAGGTCAGTGGTTCTCAACCTGTGGGTCCCCAGGTGTTTTGGCCTACAACTCCCAGAATTCCAGCCAGTTTACCAGATGTTAGGATTTCTGGGAGTTGAAGGCTGAAACAATCTGAGGACCCACAGATCGAGAACCACTGGGATAGAGGATTCTGAAGGTAGGCCAATACTGATCTCATGATATTACAGAAAACCTTTAAGGTAGGTCAATATTATTATTGCAACAAACAGAGATCCTTAGGATTCCATTCTGATTGCTGAGTATGGAACAGCAATGCCTCTAGCTTAATTACTAAATAATATGGGGACAACCTAAAGTAGTTCTGCAAAATGAGGACATTTCCTTACTGGACGACACCGGAGGAGCCCTTTAGGTTGTGGGTGCAGTACTGCCTGGGTACGTCCCAGACCTTGATGGTGCTGTCGCAGCCGCCTGGAAAAAGAATAGAGAGGAAAAAAGAGGGCCTAAAACGTATGAGTCAGAGCCAAGACCCGTGGCTCAAATCCATCCCACCATGTCATTTTATGTGGCCCTCCCCCACATACTAGACTACAACCCCTGTATTCATCATTATACAATGTGCCTAGAGCTGATGGGATACAGTAACATCTGGAAGGCTGCTAGTTGTTCTCTTTAGTCAGGAGAGTGGAGTTTGAATTGAGATCCAAGGCCTGTGGATATGATGATGATGCCTAGCTTTACAAAGTGCTTTCACCTTTCCCTAACCTCAGAGCCACAAGGGTTGTTGTGCTGCCATTTCCATCATCCCCAGATAATAAAAAATGATGGGAGTTGTTATTCAATAACATCTGGGGATCCAAACTGGGTAAATACTTAAGAGCACCAATCATTATGTAATAGAATTATAGCTGGCCCTCTCTCTGTAACAATGGATTCTCCATTCACAGATTCAATGGCCCTTCGAAGGCAACCATAGTAAGGCTGAGGTGGCCCTCCATAAACATGGGTATCACTACATCTTGTATGGAGCCATGGTGGTGCAATGGGTTAAATCCTTGTGTCAGCTGAACTGCTGACCTGAAGGTTAGTGGTTCAAATTTGCAAGATGGGGGGAGCTCCCGTCTGTCAGTTACAACTTCCCTTGCGGGGACATGGAAGAAGCCTCCCACAGGATGGTAACATATACGGGTGTCATCTGGGCAAAGTCCTTTAGACGGCCAATTCTCTCACACCAGAAGTGATTGGCGTTCACTTCTGATATGATTTGGGGGGGGGGGGGGACTACCATATTTTCCAGCGTATAAGACTGAGCATATAAGACGACCCCCAACGTTTCCAGTTTGGGATATACTCGCCGTGTAAGACTACCCCTCTTCCAACGCACACCAAATAACAATTTAAATAGCATCAGATTTGATTTCAATATGGCAATTTTCCTATTACTGTACAACCTTCTCTGCCTCTCAGATCTCACACATGTGCTCCTGCACCGCTTCACTGCAGTCTTCAGGAGCGAGATCTGAGAGGCAGAGGAGGAGATACGGTGATAAGATACAAGAGTGGGCCAGACAGGTAAAAGAGGTGTGTTTTCTTGGGCCCAGAGCCACTCTATCTCTTTTTTTCCATACCCCAGGCGCCCTGGACGCCTGCAGCTTGCTCCGCCCTTCACCTCACCATCAGGAGCGCATTAAGTCCACGAATCCTGATGAATTGATTTTCTTCTATAGTACTTATACAGCATTGCCCTTAATACTTTCATACAGTTACTGCATACAGCAGGGACGCGGCCACTGCCATTTTTGAGCTCCCCCCACCATATGCGGCTACCACAGATTCTCCAATCCGCTCTATAAGACGACTCCTGGTGTATAAAACGACTCCTGGTGTATAAGTCGACTCCCTCGTATAAGATGACTCCCCCGTATAAGACGACCCCTGACTTTTGAGAAGATTTTCTTGGGTTAAAAAGTATTCTTCTACACCAGAAAATACAGTACATCTTGTGATAGTCAGTTCTACTCTCTAGTTATTAGCATGTGGAAATATGCAGCACTTCAAGATGATTCAGAGATTTCTCCCACAATTTGACCCATCAGGCAAAACTCAACCCATACCTGTGGCTAACAAGGTGGAGGTTGAGTCAAACACCATGCTGGCCACTGGAGCAGTGTGTGTGGCTTTCCAGGTGCGGCTGCATTTGTTTCCTAGCCAGTCCCATTGCTTCAGCAGCAGTGCCTGGCTTGCGGTCACAAGGATCTAAAGACAAGAAGAAAGGGAACTCTTAAGAGCGAGCTCATAATAAAATCCCAGAGTTGGAAGGGACCTCCAAGAGACATCCAGTCCAACCCCCTCCTGCCAGGCAGGTATAATTACTATTATATTATTATAAGTTATTATCGCATTATAATTATTAAACCTTGAAGACTCATAGAGTTTGAAGGGCCCCCAAAGGCCATATAGTCTAACCCCCTTCTCCTAGGCAGAAAAACAGAATTACTATTAGTTACCCATCATCATCATCATTATTCTCAGGGCCCTCCAGTCCAACTATTTCCTGCCAGGCAGAAAGACAGTAAGGTAAAGGTTTTCCCCTGACATTAAGTCTAGTCATGTCTGATTCTGGGGGGTGGTTCTCATCTCCATTTCTAAGCTGAAGAGCCAGTATTGTCCATAGATGCCTCCAAGGTCATGTGGCCGACGTGACTGCATGGAGCGCTGTTACCTTCCCGCCGGAGCAGTACCTATTGATCTACTCACATTTACAAGTTTTCAAACTGCTAGGTTGGCAGAAGCTGGGGCTAACAGTGGGAGCTCACCCTGCTCTCCGGATTCAAACCACCCTTTCAGTCAACAAGTTCAGCAGTCAGCAGTTTAACCCACTGTGTCACCATCATTATATTATCCATTAATTTTCCATTATTCTCATTTTTATTATTAGACTCATAGAATTGGAAGGGATCTCCAAGGGCCATCCAGTCCAACCCCCTACTACAAGGCAGGAAGGCACCATCAAAATTCAACAGCTAAGACTACATAAGTGCTTTGTTCAATCCATTATCTCTCTCTGCCCTCAGACTCAAGGATGAGGAAAGTGTGGCTTTCCAAACAGTGCTGAACTTCAATTATTAGAAATTCCAACTACTGACAAGGGCTGCTAGGAGATGATATCACACCATATTTAGAGGGCTTCTAATTGTGAGATTACTGCTTTGCAAACCGGCATTCACTTACTTCATCATCATTGCTGAGAGCAAACGTCGTGATGTCGGTTTCATCATCCTGAGAGAGAAAAGAGAGGAGGGAAGCAATGGCTTGGTTCTTCATGTTCCTGCTCTGAGCAAATTTTCCCAAATCTACTGTAAATTGTTCGCAAAACTATTACAAAGAGGGAAAACCCTTTTGATAGCTTCATGGTTTACAGCCATCATTCCCAAAGTGGGTGCTACCGCCCCCTGGGGGGTGCTGGAGCAATCCAAGGGGGCGGTGATGCCACCTTGGTTGGCCCCGCCCCCTCCAAAATGGCTCCAACGGTTCTCAACCTGGGGGTTGCGCCTCCTCCTCCTTAGGCCCCTTCCCTCCTGCAGAGTGCCAAAAAGGTTTTGATGTCAAAGCAGAAACAATTGAAGGTACTGCAAATCCCATCATCTATTTAACATCCTCCCCAAAACCACTCCAGTATTTTCTGTTTATCATGGAAGTCCTGTGTGCCAAGTTTGGTTCAATTCCATTGTTGGTGGAGCTCAAAATGCTGTTTGATTCCTGGTGAACTATAAATCCACACAACTGCAATTCCCAATGTCAGGGTCAATTTTTCCGCAAACCCCTCCAGTATTTTCTGTTGATTATGAGAGTCCTGTGTGCCAAGTTTGGTGCAATACCATTGTTGGTGGAGTTCTGGATGCTGTTTGATTCCTGGTGAACTATAACTCCACACAACTACAATTCCCAAATGTCAGGGTTTACTTTCCCCAAACTCCACCAGTGTTCAAATTTGGGCATATTGAGTATTTGTGCCAATTTTGGTCCAGATCCACAGTTGTTTGGGTTCACAGTGCTCTCCGGATGTAGTTGAACTACATTACCCGTAAATCAATGTTAATTTTTCCCAACCCCCTCCAGTATTTTATATCTTTTATATTTTTCTGTTTAATTGCTATTAATTTTTTTTTAAAAAAAATTAATTTCTAGTGGGGTGCTGAGTAAAAAAAATTCTGGAAAGGGGGTAGTAGGCCAAAAAAGAACCACTGGTTTACAGTAATAAGCCTGGAAATACTTCCAGCAAAACTTCCCAGTCACTTTATGTGGAGTATTTCGTTGCTCTTATTACCTGTTCAATACAGCGAACCACATCTCCCGTGGAGATCTCGACCACGTTGACCTTGCTGCCACAAGGGCAAAACATATAATCCCCATCTTGGCTGACCTGGGGAAGAGAAACACACAATGAGAGCAGTCATTTTGTAGCACATCCCATACATCAGGGCTCCTCAGACCTTTTAAGAGGAGGGCTGGTTCATGGTCCTTCAGGCTGTTGGGGTGCTTGACTATACTTTAGTTCAAAAAAATCCCAAACAAATTCCTATGCACACTGCACATATCTCATTTGTAGGGCAAAAAAAGAGAACAACACAATATTATTTCTTTCTTTCCCCTTCCTCCATCCCTCCCCTTTTCCTCCCTCCCTCTTTCTTTTCAGGTAACATCAAAAGCCCACACATTTTGTATAGTTTTTCTTTATGGGATGTGCTGCAAAAAGTCAGAAAACCCTGCAGGTTTATTACCTGAATGCGTCCTCCTTTGTAGAAAGGCTCGATCTTCCGGAAGATGGAATAGCTGTGAAAGGAAATGGGGAGGAAAACCAGCAGAGAGTTAAGAGAATGAGAAAAGTCTATTGCCATTAACAACTCCTTCCTTGCTTTTTAATCTAAAGATCTGAAATATTTAGTATCTCATGCTTATCATTTTCCTACAGCAAAGATGGGACAAACGTCAACAATTGATTTTCTGATTTAGAAGAAACAGTTTAATAGAGTGGAAAGCAGCAAAAATCAACAGGCAACAAGTGCAAAACTTATAGACCAGGGCAAACTTCGGCTCTCCAGGCATTTTGGACTTCAACTCCCACAAAGCCGGTAGGATGTTGGGAATTGTGGGAGTTGAAGTCAAAAACACTTCGCTGGCTGAAGTTTGCCCATGCCTGTTATAAACTATATTCTTATAGTTATATATTTAATATGTGTTTCGTAACTGTGAATTTTTTTAAATACCATTGATATTTAATAGTGTTTTAATGTTTGTATATTTGTAGATTTTAAATTGTATTGAACAGCTATTATTGTAAGTCTCTTTGAGTCTCCTTGTGGAGAGAGATTATTAGGAATTGTGAGAGTTGAAGTCCAAAACACCTGGAGGGCCAAAGTTTGCCCATGCCTGCCATATACCCTTAAAGGGCATTCTGGACACGGGATCTAATGGTTGCAGTTTGGGGACTAATGGTTACTCCTTCTATTTAAGTCTATTACTTAAAGAGGGAATAAATGGAATCGGCTGGGTGATCTCCAGAAATAAAAACCAGCTGGTGGTTGGGGAGATCAGAGTGAGATCCATGGGGGGATCTTTCCCTGCCGGTGCTTGCTTTCTTTCATTTTAAAATAATATTTTTATTTTAAAATATTATTTTATTTAAAATTTTACTTATTTATACAGCGCTTGTTTATAAAGCTATTGTCCTCCCAACCCGGTTATACGCCAGTGAAACATGGACTGTCTACAGACATCACACTCAACTCCTGGAACGATTCCATCAGTGTTGCCTCTGAAAAAACCTGCAAATCTCTTGGGAAGACAGGCAGACAAATGCCAGCAAGCTGGAAGAAGAAGCAAAGACCACCAGCATTGAAGCAATGCTCCTACGCCATCAACTCCACTGGACTGGCTACGTAGTCCAAATGCGCGATCACAGTCTCCCAAAGTAGTTACTATACTTCCAACTCAAGAATGGAAAACAGAATGGTGGTGGACAGGAGAAGAGATCTAAAGATGGGCTTAAAGCCAACCTTAAAAACCGTGGCATAGACACCAAGAACTGGGAAACCCTGGTCCTTGAGCGTGCTAACTGGAGGTCAGCTGTGACCAGCAGTGCTGTGGAATTCTAAGAGGAACGAATTGGGGGGGGGGGGAAACTTGCCAAGAGGAAAGCGCGTCAAGCCAACCCAGAACAGGACCACCTTCCACCTGGAAACCGATGCCCTCACTGTAGAAGAACATGCAGATCAAGAATAGGGCTCCACAGTCACTTACGTACCCATCATCAAGACACTACACTTGGAAGGCCATCATACTCAGGCAACAAGGGATCGCCTAAATTAGTAAGTTTATTAAATACTGTATTTCCAGACTAGGGAGGAAAATAGAACAGTTGGGTAACAGGGAAATAAAAGTGGGTGGAAGTAACTGGGTTATAATAGATAAACTCTTTACAAATATCTAGAATGTCTCCAGGGAAGGAGGAGAGGGTTGAGGGGCCAGAGGGGAAAGCACTGTACAAAATTATCGTTATTAGGCCTACATCTAATTCTTCATCTCCATTATTCTTAACCACATTACTTAAAAGTATTAAAAATATTACACACACACACATCTCCCTTATAATAAAAAGAGGAATATTGTCATATAATTTTAAACCCAATAGTTGTATCTTCTTACATTTTATGTATTATTTTGTGTTCTTCTTGTCTTCTGCTCCAGCTTTTCTTCATTAAAAGTTCATCTTAATTGTTTGGATTATTTCTTTTAACTCTTTTATCAAATTTTAATTGTTATTTGACTTAGTGTCTAAATGACCTAAAGGTTTAGTTTAATCTATTAGTCAGCAAACTAATATTGTGCAGATATTAGTATTGTACCGGCTGTTAGGAATTGTGGGGGTTGAAGTTTGCCCAGGCCTAGTCTAAAGTCTGAAACTGTGCCAATGAAGAGTCGGGTAATAATATTTCGAAGTGGACTGCAGAAGAATCAAAATACGTAAACCTTGCAGAAACACCACACATACACATATTAAAATACACACCTCATGCCACTGTATTTCCCATATTTAGGGTTGTGGGTTATTTATTGGAGAAAGGAAGGCAGAACAGGGGGGGAAAGTGGAGAAGAGAAAGGAATCAAATGGGTGTCCCTGAATGCTTCTACACAGTGGAATTAACAGGGTTTGATGCCGCTTGAACTGCTGGGTGTTCCGGAATGCATCTACACAGTGGAAAGAACACCTGGAACGACATTCTGGAAGTTTGACACGAGCCTCAAGCCTTGACAGCTGCCAGGATGCCTTCGCATTGAGTCTTAGAAGTTGAAGCGGCATCAAACCGCATTCATTCTGCAGTGTAGATGCAGTTCTAGAGCACCAAGCCCTCCTTAGGAGACGACATTCTCATTCACTGAAACATGAAACAAAGTCCATTGACAACAAAGAACCTGGAATACTAGAAAGGAGCCTCCGCGCATGCGCAGAGGCACCCCGGTTGCCCCGGCCGGTGACGTCACGCCCCCTTTGCTCTCACAAGAGAAGACGAGGCGCCCGGTCGTCGTCGTGGCAACAGCGTCTCCATGGCAACCCCCTCCTCCCCACATCATCTCCCCTTTTCTCCCCTTACTTAGTTTTAAAAGACGTCGAGGAACTCGTAGCCGACATCTCCACTCTCGCTCTGTTTCACCCTTTCTGGTGGTCTCACACACACGTGCTTCCGGTATGAGAGGCTGGCTTTCGGCGCACGAGCAGCTGGCTTCCGGCGCGCGGCGGTAGCGTAGGCGGAAATAGAGCTATGTCGAGGAACAAATAGGAACCGCTCTCGCCACAACTTCCGGGTCCATTTCAAAGCTTTTCCTCCGGCTTTCAAAATTGAGGTGAACATAGAAGCATGAAAAGTTGTGAGAACTTCTGGAAATAAACACTCCCACCTCGACTTCCGGGCTCTTTTGGATTGAGGCATGGAACAGATTAAAAAATAGCAACCAATTCAGGTGATGAGCTTAAAAACGGGAAGCTGTGCTATAGTAATAACATGAATAGTATTATTAGGATATTATTCTTGTTCTTATTTGGATATGTTTAGATGTTCAAAATCCTGAAAGATGATGCCGCCAAGGTGATGCATGCCATATGCCAGCAAATATGGAAAACACAAGAATGGCCATCAGACTGGAAAAATCCACTTATATCCCCATACCAAAAAAGGGAAATGTTAAAGAATATTCAAACTTTTGTACAGTGGCACGTATTTCACCTGCCAGGAAGTTAATGGTCAAGATCCTGCAAGTTAATGAAGATCCTGCAAGAAGACTCCAGAAATACATGGAGAGAGAGAGTTGCCAGATGTACAAGCTGGGTTTAGAAAAGGCAGAGGAACGAGAGACCACATTGCCAATATCCACTAGATATCCGCAGGGAGTTTCAGAAAAACATCTATTTCTGTTTTATTGACTATTCTAAAGCCTTTGACTGTGTGGATCATAATACATTGTGGCAAGTTCTTGGTGGTCTGTATGGGGAGACCAAGCCACCTTGTCTCTCTCCTGAGGAATCTGTATAAGGACCAAGTAGCAACAGTAAGAACTCACCATGGAACAACAGACTGGTTGAAGATTGGGAAAGGCGTATGGCAGGGTTGTATACTCTCACCCAACCTATTCAACTTGAATGCAGAACACATCATGCAATGTGCGGGGCTTGACGAATGCAAGGCTGGAGTTAAAATTGCTGGAAGAAACATTAACAACCTGAGGTATGCGGATGAAACCACTTTGATGGCCGAAAGCAAGGAGGAGCTGAGGAGCCTTCTTACCAAGGTGAAAGAAGAAAGGGCAAAAGCTGGGTTGCAGTTAAACATTAAAAATCCCCAAGATTATGGTAACAAGACTGATTGATAGCTGGCAAATAGAAGGAGAAAACGTGGAGGCAGTGACAGACTTTGTATTTCTAGGTGCAAAGATGACTGCAGACGCAGACCGCAGCCAGGAAATCAGAAGACACTTTCTTCTTGGGAGGACAGCAATGTCCAATCTCAATAAAATAGTGAAGAGTAGAGACATCACACTGGCAACAAAGATCCACGTAGTCAAAGCCATGGTATTCCCTGTAGTAACCTACGAATGCAAGAGCTGGACCATAGTGAAGGCTGAGCGAAGGAAGAGAGATGCTTTTGAACTGTGGTGTTGGAGGAAAGTTCTGAGAGTGCCTTGGACCGTGATCCAACCAGTCCATACTTCAGGAAATAAAGCCCGACTGCTCATTGGAGGGAAGGATAATAGAGGCAAAGATGAAGTACTTTGGCCACATCATGAGAAGACAGGAAAGCTTAGAGAAGACGATGATGCTGGGGAAAATGGAAGAGGGGCCGACCAAGGGCAAGGTGGATGGATGGTATCCTTGAAGTGACTGGCTTGACTCTGAGAGAGCTTTTTGGGGGGAAGGGGTGATGGCCAACAGGGAGCTCTGGCGTGGGATGGTCCATGAGGTCACAAAGAGTTGGAAGCGACTGACCGAATGAACAATATTTTTATTATTTTTCGTTTCTTTATATTGTGCTTTCCCCCTCTTAAAATGCTCCAAAGTTGACTAAAAGTATTAAAATAGCAATATATTCAGAAAATACAGTTAAAAACTGGAACTTTTGATATATTGATAACATGCATCGGATTATTGAGATATTATCGGGAAATTAGTACTGTAGTATATTATTATGATATTATGTTATTTTAATTTTAGTATATTTATATTGTATATCACTTTTTCCCTCTAAAAATACTCCAAAGCATACTATAAAAGCATTAAAATAGAATTAAATATATAAAGGAGTCATTTATTTTATTTATCATGTCAGAATACAGTTATAATGTATAGGAAAACCACAAAGAATCATTAAAACCAATGTAAAAGACATGAAACATTTACAGACAAACGTTGTAAGACACACGTTCAGAGATTTATTTTATTTCATTAATAACAAATAATACTTTATTTATACCCCGCCACCATCACCCATAGGGACTCTGGGCAGCTTACAAAATAGGACACAAAGATGCCATACATAAGATAAAATACATCAACATGAAAATAATATTACATAAACCAGGTATAGAAATTGGATAAAACAACTTCTATTAAAGTAGAATCAGTTAAAAATCCAAATAATCACTATAGCATCCCAGGTAAATGCACATAGAATGTAAATATAAAGTGCTAAGTGATAGGCAATACACATATCTACAACATTTTAAAAATCATTTTGTGTATGAAATGAAATGTGGATCCACAAGTTCAAATCATGTGATTTTAATGATTTTATTAGGAGTTTTTAATTTTTACACCTCACGCTTAAATGTCCTAATATCTTATGGTGAATTTGCCCTATTGTATTTTATGCTTAGTCATATGCTGTTTGATTTATGATTTGGTTTATGTATGTAAGGCATTGAATTTTGCCATTGTTTTTGTAAACTGCTTTGAGTCCCCCCAGGGGTGAGAAAAGTGGTATATAAATAGTGCAAATAAATAAGCTATCAGGAAGCAAAAGTGTCATTGCAGCCTCCCATATGAACAATTTTGGAGCATGTATGTATATGTATGTATGTAGCGTGCATATGCATATGAATGCATGCAGTGGGTTGGACAAAATGGCCTATGTGTTTGCTTCCAGCTCTATTATTCTATTATTCTGTTCTGGATACAATAAATTGAGTGATTCTTCTTTAACCAGAAGCCTAGTCTCTGCGGTTTATTTACATGGGTCTTTTCTTCCGCTCTCACTGTAGTCAAGGTTCTCCGACTTTTTGAATTGCAGTCTTCTTATGGACCTTGAAGGGGGGAAAAATCATTAATTAGTAATAATACATAATAAAACTTTATTTATATTCTGCCCTGTCTCCCAGAGGGAATTCTAAAGTTTGGTTTGAGATGCTTAATTTTTTTAATGCCATACAAGTCTCTTCCCCCTCATGTAGCATATAGGAACATGGGTTTTATTGCACACTCCTCAGGCTTGAGGGCAATAAGCTTAACGTTCCCTTTGCTGTGGGCACAGATATCTCACCCAAGGCCACTGAAGAGGCCAAGTGCGATTTTCAGACAGTGCCTCAAATAGGCAGAATGTAAAGGCTGGACTTCTGCGGATTCAGTTATTCAGGGATTTAATGATAAAAGTGTTTTAGGAACCTTTCAGATCTTCCCCATGCAATCCTGTTCTCAGCTTCCAGTGAAAACCCAGCATTATTATTTATTATTCCTTGGCTATTATGTGTATATTAGTATTAGGATATTATATTAGGATTCTTTGGATATTAATATTTGTATATTATTATGACTGTTTGGACATCAGGCATACGGAGAGGATTAGTTGATTGTATCCTGCCAAAAGATTGCCACCTGGAATTTGTTTTATATCTATCTTGTTGGCTGGGTAGGTTTCACTGATATTCCAGGTAATTACAGCGAATTTTAATATCATTCAAAATTAACTTATTGATTACTGTGAATTCTTTGTGAAGTCAGATTTATGTTTTTATATTATATATAGTTTAAATTAATTTTTAAGTGGGTTGTTTAATTTGATTTGATATGTAGGTGTAAACTTGATATATGTGCATTTGAAAGTGATATACATTCACTTTTTTGGGACTTGGGCCATCTGTTAATGTATTTGTTATTATATAGGCACTGAATGTTTGCTTTCTGTTGTTGGAATCTGGCCTGAGTCCTCTGAAGAGATAGGGTAGAAAACAAAGTTATTATTATATTATTCCTATTATTAGGATAACATTAATATTATTCTTTGGATATTATTATCTGTGTATTAGTATTTGAGCATTATTTGTACTGTTACTATTAGGATATTATTAGTATTATCAATATTATTTGGATAGGATTATTTTTTATATATTGGTATTTGGATATTATTGTTAGTGTTATTATTAGGATATTATTATCAGTAGTAATACTGAGATAAAACCAGCACCCAATTGGAAAGAGTTACTCAGCATGATGGATAGATAACGCACACATCACAACATTATAATTCTATATTACAATTATAATATATAATAATTATATTGTAATAATGTAGAAGGCTGCCAAAGCCCAAAGCGTTTTAAAATGTGACTTTTCTGGACTACAACTCCCAGCAGCCCAGTCAAGTAGGGGATTCTGGGAGTTGTAGTTCTCCCACTGTAAGTTTTCTAAGCTTTAGACCAAATACCTTGATTTTTAACCTGGACAAAGAGCCCCCGTAGAACTCTGTCCTTCTATGCATTGCAAGACCCCCCTCCTAAACACACCTTACCTCGTGGCCACGCGCAGACAGGAAGTGGCTCTTTTTCCAGAGGCCTTTTATAGAGCCATGCTCGGTCTAGGGTTCCCCAACCCCAGCATCGCCATATAACAACCCTTCTGCGGCTGCGCGTCCGGTCAGCCGTGAGGAAAATCTCGCGAGCGTTTGCGGTGAATAAATACTTTCGGCCGCAGGCTTTCGGCCTTCTTATCGAGATCACGTAAGTGGGGGCATTGCCGAAGAGCCGGCGGGAAAGGGGAATCCGCTTCCATCGCCTGTTTAAATCGACTCTCGTGGGTTGGGAATGGTTCTCCGTTTTCTAAGGAGTCCAAAATGAGGATCTTTTCTATATTATTTCCCCCCTGGAGCTGGTAGACTCGGGTAGACACGGGTTCAAGGCTGCATTCAGACGGGGATCCTTTGTTTTGGGCCCACTAAGGCCTTAATGTATACAAGGCTTGAAACGTCTGGATTAGCATGCCATGGGGGTGCTAAATTGATCAGGAAAAGATTGATTATTTCTTATTGGGTTGGTTTCTGGACCCATTTGGGGCTCCTACACTGCCATAAAAAGTCCAGATTATCCTCTTTCAACTGGATTATATGACAGTGTAGACTCGGATAATCCAGCTCGAAGCAGACAATGTGGATTATCTGCTTTGATCATCTGGAACATCTGGCAGTGTAGAAGGGACCTGGGAAGCATCATGTTGATTCTGTTTTATAGGATTTTAACTGATTTTTTAAACTGCTGTTTGTGTTTAGTTCTGTTTTAATATTTATATATTTTAAATTCTGAGCTAATGGTTTTACGTCAAGCCGCTTTGAGTTCCCTTTGGGGAATTAAAGCGGAGTACAGTATAAATAAATACAATAATCATTTATAGGAAATCTGGAATGCTTTCCTTTGAGTATTTTAAAATACAAGTTGACAAGCTCTCATCTGGGAATCCAGACTGCTCAAAAATAGAGCCATATTGGTCGCGTTTGTTAAATCAATATCAACAAAATTGGCATTATGGACAAAATTATTTGAAACATTGTGTTGGTGAATAAACGATGCTGAAGTTTTAATATTGAATTGACTAAAGACAATGTATAGTTAGCTGGATATTACATGGAAATAGACCCTTAAAATCCTCTCTATTATTTTAATCCTATATATATATATATATATATATAGGATTAAAATTTATTTTATTATATATATTATTAATTATTAATTATAATTATACCCCAAAAGTAAGTGTGAAAACTAAATAAAATTGCAAGGCTTAAAAGAAAGATGGTTATTTTAATATTAACAATGTTTCACAATAAAAGGAAATAATGGATTAAAAATACATTATGAAGATCCTGGAAATGTGTTGGTTTAAAATAAAGAGCCATTATCTTTATTCTTGAAGAGTATTGATCAGGTTTTAATTATATTTTTGTAAATATGTCCCATTTTATAATTATATTTGGAAGCAAATCCCATGAAACTTACAAAGATGTTCTCTTAACTGTATTGTTTTCTATAATTGACTTCCAAAGTCTAATTTTTCCCATTTATTACCTACTAAGTGTAGCTTTGCCATTTTCTGTTTATTTGTATCTATGGCATGGATTTTACATAATCATAATCATCATATTTCATACCTAACTTGCAAACTAATTCAATTTAAGAACAAAACGACAGGACCTATTTTTTAAGTGAATGGGGACTGCCTGTAGTATTCCGTTTATTTATACCCTGCTTTTTCTCCACAAAGGAGACTCAAAGCATCTTAATTAAAAGCATTTCAATACAATTTACAATCCAAATACGTACAAATATTAAAATAGAATTAAACATCAGTGCTATTAATTAATATTCAGTTAACAGCCTTACAATGGATTAAAAACGTATTCAAAATTAAATTCGTAGCATCCCAAGTCTTGAACTTTAAAACCTTCTTTAAAAGCCTGCCTGAATGAAAAGATTTGAAGGCAGCCTGATGTGGCCCTTAATGGGAATGAGTTGGACACTGAGGCTAGTAACAAAATTAAGATTCCCATGTGTTTTTTCTCTTTTGGCAGCAAATGGCGGACGACGCCGGTGCTGCGGGAGGAGCCGGAGGGGCTGGTGGTGGTGGTGGTGGTGGTGGTGGCGGCGGTGGTGGTGGTGGAGGAGGAGGAGGAGGACCGGCAGCCCGTGGTGGCTTCCGGGGAGGCTTTGGCAGCGGAGGCCGAGGACGGGGCCGTGGACGGGGCAGGGGCCGGGGAAGAGGACGTGGGGCCCGCGGAGGCAAGGCCGAAGACAAAGAAGTGAGTTGGACTTCATCCTTTTCGTTCTCTCTGTACTTAAAAGTCTGAAATACACCCTTAGGGCAGTACACTGGGGTCTGAAAGCTTCACCAGTGGAAAGTTGTGACCACAAAGCTGCCAGTGGTGAAATCTATTTGAAAAGTCCCCATTTTTAACACAGTGGAAACCCTCTTGTTTAATCTGGAAATAAGACCATAATATAAGTCCTATTACCAAAAGGTAAGCCATGGTTAAGATAACACTATGTAAACACATTTTTTGTTCTTGGGTTATCAATGTCATTTTCTAATTGGCTATCTTAAAAACATGGGAAAAGTTTATTAAACTGCAAAAACTTGTTTCTGCGAGAGGAACATCCTGCAGCACATTTTGCTCTAGTTTTTCAATGAATATTTCATAGTCTCAAGAAATTCAAACTAGTTTGTGGCAGCAACAAAAACGAAGTTTCTGGTGTATAACAACTACTTTCAAAGTAACTACCACACAATTAAACAGAAATAACACTTTCAAACCAGAAGCTGATCCCCTACTCAATTTTGTTACATATTGATATAAGCCCTACTACTACAAAAATAAGCTCTGATTAAGATCATGAGCCTGACAGATGCTTTGTCTGGTAGCAGCCAAAGACGGCTGTATTGAATGATAAAATAATATGAATACATAATTGAATATAAATACCATAAGTAATATTCTTTGCATAATATGACAGTGTTCCAGAAGAGGATGACATGACTGCATTTGAATCAATGCAGATTTCTATATGTAAATAAACATAGATTATTGAGCATGAATCAATGTAGATTGTTATACATGAAAAATAAAGGCATCTCCTGAATGTAAGTCCTAATATGTCCTTTGGAGCAAAAATTAATATAAGACTCTGTCTCATATTAATTTTTGCTCCAAATACGACAGATGTGATCCAAAGCTGCCATTTATGACGGTTTAAATGTATTGATTAGATCAGTTGACACTTCATAGCTTGGCAATAAAAGCTCCGAAAGACTTGGGTGCCTTTCCTATGAAGTCTTCTTTGGAGCGAATAAGATTAGTAACTATTATTTATTTGCTTTATTTTTATTATCCCATCTTTTTCCCAATATAAGAGACTCAGTTTGGCTAACAATTAACATGGGACATTGCAGTTAAAATAAAGCAAATACATATACAATTTTAATAACTTATATTGGCAGGATTATTTCATATTTTTGAAAGCAGCCAAACCAAATCTGGCAACTGGAAGTCTAGTGCAGGAAGGATAGATTAAATACCTGTCCTTTATGTGAAACAACATCCTATGTGCATCTGTCTCATTTGCTCCCCCCCCCCGCACTAGATGTGTCTAATGTCTAGTGGGACCCAAGGCCTCTCCAGGCTACATGTGGCATAAATGACCTGATAGCATGTTTTGAGTGTCTTAAAATGTTTTTTTCCCATCCCCACAGTGGATCCCAGTCACCAAACTTGGCCGTCTGGTCAAAGACATGAAGATTAAGTCTCTAGAAGAGATCTACCTTTTCTCCCTTCCAATCAAGGTATCTCTCTGGCTGGTTGGGGTGGATGGTTTTTTTTAGAGTGCATTGGTTTCCCTGGGCTTGTTGCAGTTGTGGCAATTCTCTTGCCATGGCTGATGAGTCAACAACCTTGCTTTTATAGGAGTCTGAAATCATTGACTTTTTCCTGGGCTCCTCTCTGAAAGACGAGGTTCTGAAGATCATGCCGGTGCAGAAACAGACTCGTGCCGGTCAACGGACCAGGTTCAAGGTGAGCCTTTAGGATCCTTCTCCCTTCCAGAAGCAGCGTATATGTATTTTTCCCAGTCTCTTTGTACCTTACTTCATACCAAGGAAGCTCCTTGCTCTTAGAAGATAAAGGAGCTGCTACATTTCTTAGCAATTCTGTTGCCTTAAGGCCCCGAATGTTGAGTTTAGAGATTTTTAAATGCTCCCATTAGAAAATCCATGTGGATATGGGTCAGCGACATTTCCCATCATCTGTCATTGCTTCCATACCATGCCAGTCATAAAGTTAAAGTTGGTCATAATGTCAAGCTCGGTCCAGATTAATTATCGGTGGCCATGATACAGCTCTCTGGATGTGGGTGCTATCCTGGAAAATATATACATGCGCGTGCACACACACATGCGCACACAGACATGGTTGCTTTTATATCCATAATTATTAACTAGGTATTTTAATTGTTCATATCAATAATTAATTGATAATAATTAAATGATTAATATTATGTTAATTAATATTACTGTATAATATTAATTAAAGCCCAAAACATCTGGAGGGTCAAAGTTTGCCCATGCCTGAGATCGATATTAGTTGCATTTCAGCTTCATAAGTGACTTGACTTGTGGTTTTTCCCTTTCAGGCGTTTGTTGCTATTGGCGACTACAATGGCCACGTGGGCCTTGGTGTCAAATGCTCCAAAGAAGTGGCCACTGCCATCCGGGGGGCTATCATCTTGGCCAAGCTGTCCATCGTGCCAGTCAGGCGGGGTTATTGGGGCAACAAGATCGGCAAGCCCCACACCGTTCCTTGCAAGGTAACCGGGTATTGGAGGAGCTGTATCTACGTGAAATCATGTGGATAAGTCTCATTGTATGAAGCTGATCTTCATCTTTTGTTCTAGGTCACTGGTCGGTGTGGCTCTGTTCTGGTGCGCCTCATCCCTGCGCCACGTGGTACCGGGATCGTCTCTGCCCCAGTTCCCAAGAAGCTGCTGATGATGGCTGGCATTGACGACTGCTACACCTCGGCCAGGGGCTGCACAGCCACCTTGGGCAACTTTGGTAGGTTTCTGGTCCCCCGTTAGTTAAGAGACTAGAGTTGGAAGAAGACTCCCATATGACCCATATCTTGCAAGGCAGGAGAACTAGGCCTGCATTAGCTTTTAAGGACATTTATTTCTGCTAGGAAAAAGTTGAGAATGGAAGGGGAGTCATAGCTGTCAGCTAATACAAAAGCAACCAGTCTTATGTTATTTTAAATGACTTAATATATTTGATCAATGTGGGAAACTATGATATGAAATTGAAGGAAGTGTTTCCCAATCTGGTATAAGTGCTACACTTTGGGGTATGCTTTCAAACCCTCTCAGCTCTGCTCAGTTGCGCACGATGTCAGTGGCGCTGCTGTCGTTTTCCGAGAGGGACAGCAAACAGAGTCCCTAAATGCACGGCAGCGGGACCTGACCCTGTGGTCTCCCTGTTCCTTTCCGGACTCAACAGGCCAGAATGCCGGGGACCTGCAATTGCGATGCAGTTGGAGTCCCTTGTTGATTCACTGCTTATCATTGAACTGTCATTCCTTTTTCCAGCCAAGGCCACTTTTGACGCCATCTCCAAGACCTACAGCTATCTGACCCCTGACCTTTGGAAGGAGACTGTCTTCACCAAATCTCCATATCAGGTAAGGAAAGTGTGAGATTGGGAACAATGTCTTGGAATTACCTTTTATTCCTCCTCCAAGACCTGGGTAGGAAGACCAAATTGCAAGCTATAAATATATTAGCTAATGTGATACTGAATTGTTTATTTCCCTAACTGAGATATTCAATTGTTTTATCTTGTTTATTGTATTTTAATTGCTATGTTTTACTGTGTTTTTATGTGATTTTATTCTATTAACTTGCTGCTGTAAGTCGCCCCGAGCTGCTTGGGAGTGGGGACGCAGAAATGTGAATAAATAAATAATAAAATAACTGCAATTTGTTAAAGCATGGCTGTTTCTTTGGATAATGATCTTTTTCCCTTTCTTTCTGCAGGAGTTCACGGACCACCTGGCAAAGACCCATGCCACCAGAGTCTCTGTGCAGAGAACCCAGGCAGCCGCTGTGGCCACTACTTAAGAGGAAACACTTTTAAGATGAAAATGTTCAATAAAGATCAGAACCAAGAAATTTTAAAACTAGTCTGGCAAATATTTTTGATTTGGTGAATTATTTCGATTGGCAGCAGTCTTTATGGGGAAGAATATATTTACCAAATGGGCAGCAGTGTTTGCAATGAAGCCCATAAGGATAACAGTGAGAGCTTTCTTCTGTAAGAACACAAGTGTATTGCCTATTTGCATGAATGGCAGTTACTAATGGTAGAAGCAAATGCTAAAGGGTGGGGGTGGGCAGAAAGAAGAACTTGGCACATGCTCTGAGACAGAGCACACACTGAGTAGCCTTAGCATAGGAGGCTTCTTAGGCAAATGCTGATTGGTTGTCATTGGCAGCACTTCTCAACATTGAGGACTTGGGTTGGCCATAGATAGACTCAATAGAGTTGGAAGGGACCATCCAACCATTCCTGACATGACAGATGGCCATCCAGTCTCTGCTTAAATAATAGTACAATCATAGACTCCTATAATTGGAAGGGGCCCCTCGGACTATCCAGTCCAACCCTTCTGGTGAGGCAGGAAAACACCAATCTCCCAACAGATGGCCATCCAGCCAATTTCAAAGCCTCACGCTTTTTATTTTACAAACTGCAATCTATATTTTAATATTTTTCTGATACGCACAAACAAGAAACATACAACCCTATTCCTCCGATCAGTTTACCGAAGGAAAACAATCAGATTCTCTGGTTTAGTAATTAAAACATTTCTACGTAAGAGAATTTGTACCATAACCTAAAACATACCAAGAACAGGCATAAGATGATTCTCATAACTGCTTAATGCAAGCAGAATGCATTTGGGTTCCTAAACTATTTGAAAACAGTAAAGTTAGCTTAATGGACATTCCTTCTACAAACATAGACAAAAGTTTTTACAATGATAATTTTATTTTTTTTCAGAACAGTTACATGTAAGTCTGCTTTTGCTTTATTGAAAACATGCTGTGTGGTCCTTTTCAAACACAGCAATACCTGGTCACATCATTCCATTAATCTCGACATTCAATGCCAAATTTCAGGAAAGGCCTCGGGGTTAGGCCTCCGCTGCTGCTGAAGCCGTAGCCTTCCTTTCAGCGATCATCCGGTGCTTTTGCTTCATTAAACACGTTTTAGCATTTCCGTGGGCACCGAGCTCACCATCTAGGAGGAGAAGGGAAGGCGGAGCTACTTTTACATAAATACAACAAATAAGTCCAGGGTTTTTTCTGAGGAAGAACTGAGACTCCCTTCATGGAAGACACCATAGTATAACTCCTAGCCTAAAGATAAAAATCCCTTTTATATGAGAAATTCAAGTAAACTGCCATAATTGCTGTTAAGTCAATTTACATAATACTGGACACACATGGCATAAGGGCCTTTGCTCTTATGAAAAGGTGTAGCTTTGAAAGCGCCAAAAGGCTTTAGGTTCACATCAATAGTTTTGTGTATTTGAAACCCAAAGGGCACCAGATCCTGTCTGATATTAGAAGCTAAGTAGAGTATACTCTGATTAGTTTCTGGAAGGGAGACTGCTAATGAATATAAGGTGGCATAGCCTGTATTTCAAGGGAAGGAATTGCCAAAACCACCAATTGGTAGTAATACTAGTACCCTGCTTTTTCTCTAAAAATAGACTCAAAGCAGCTCATGGTAAAACTAATATGATACAGTTTTAAACCTAGAAAATATACAAATATTAAAAGAGAATGACACGAGTAGTATTTAAAATAAACAGTTCAAATCCTTAAAACTAATGGTTGCCAATGAATATTGGGTTGCACAGGCTGTACCTATAAACCACCTATTATATTTATTTCAGGGGAAGGAATTGCTGAAACCAATAATAACAATAATTTCTGAGGAAGGAATGGCTAAAATCACATTTATTTTGATTTATATACCACCCTTCCCATGAGAAGGAGTTGCAGAAACCATCTATTATTCATGGGAGTTGCATACACCTTTCCCATCCTAGAGTACAGCACTTGATTTCTCTTCCCCGTAAAAGCCAGAATGAGCTCAACTCACATCTGTCCCGATAGGCCTGGGCCACGTCTTTGAATTGCTGCAGCTCCGTGGCACAGTTCTCGAGGTGACTAGTGCCTTCCCGCTGCTTGCAAGCCCCCAGTCGTTCCTGGATGATTTTTACAATTTCTTGGTCAACCTTACTGCAAAACAAGGAGGTCAACGAGCATTAAGAATGTGCCACTTAATTTAAACTGGGCCTTTAATCAGACATTCTGTATAGCAGCTAGAGAGGCTAGGCTCTTCCTTTGAATCACAGACTTGGAAGAGACTTCCAAGGGCCATCCAGTCCAACCCCATTAGACCACAATCCGATCCTTCCCAGATGACCATCTAGCCATAAATATAATACATAAATATGAGATATATACATATACAAGATTGATATATCATAGAACTTAAGAGTTGGAAGAGACCCACAAAGGCCATCCGGTCCAAGCCCCTTCTAAGTATAGCTGACAACAGTCTGCCTTGGAATCTGGTGGAGTCTCCTACCCTCTGGACATTTTTAAGCAGAAGCTGGGTGGCCATCAGTCAGGTGTGCTTGGGAGGTGTGGGTTGGACTGGATGGCCGTTGGGGATCCCTTCCAAACATGGATATAATAATAATAGATAATAATGGCTAACTATATGGTGATTCTATCATGCTACTTGGCAGGAGGTTGGATTGGAGGGTTGTTGGGGATCCCTTCCAATTATATGAATATAATAATAATGTTAATGGATAATAATATGGTAATGCTCTCCTCTTGCTTGGCAGGAGGGGGTTGGACTGGATGGCGTTTGGGATCCCAACTCTAGGATTCTATTATTTCACAGAAATCCAGATGTATTTAACTGCAAATAACATCGCAATGCTTCTTCCCTTCCCGAACATTGAGGGCAAGATGAAAAGGGATAAGGAAGAACCCTACAAATCTCTCCTCCACTGCATCTCCGCTTCAAAGAAACAGACGTAGTCGTCTTCCAAGCACTGAGTCAGGTCCGGGATGCGGGGGAACTTCTGATGATAATAATAAATCCGATTCTTGGCGTGCTGCCGCTCAATCCATTCTGCAGAAGGGAGAAAAATCGGTCAAAAGGCAGCATTTGTAAAAGCTTCTGCTTGGCAATGGAACCACCTGCAACCTGGGAGTCATGGGGAGCTTCCTTTTTTGGAAATTTTGAAGCAGAGGCTGGATGGCCATCTGTTGGGAGGGTTTTGATTGTGTCTTCCTGTCTGGCAGTAGGGGGTTGGACTGGGTGGCCTTTGAGCTCTTTAAACAGAGGCTGGATGTATTTTAATGTTCAGTTGAACTCTCTGCCACCAGACCAAAGAGCCTCCCTCGAACTGCCCCAGTTCTTGGCGGCACTTAAGACATGGCTATTCAGGAAAGCCTACGCATAACACGGAACCAGCGACTCGGAATTCACTGAGTCTGATATTTTAGTATTTTAACCATTTAATATCTTAATATTTTTAATATTTTAATCGCTAGTTGTGTAAGTTGCCCGGAGTACAAACGTGGAGGGCGACTCATAAATAATAAAGTTCAGTTCAGTTCAATGTTTACACCATCAGCATCATCATCCTATGAACTGAGCTATGGTAATGAAAATTAGGTCAAGCTGATAATGATTAAATTACGTATTATTATTATATCATATTATATTACAATTATTGTATTTTATTATTATATTAGTAATATTACTATTACATTGTATTATTATGTTATTATATTTTATTAGTATTATTCATTTTACTATAATGCATTTTATTATATTGTATTCGTAGTAGTATTATGATTTATATTATTATAATACTGTATTTTATTAGTAGTATGATTATGATTATATTATATAGTTAGAATATTGTATCTTATTATTAGTATTATATTTTATTGTATTATTAGTGTTATTAGTATTACTATAATATTGTGTTGTAATATTATTAGCATTATTATATAGTGTATATAATAATAATAATAACAACAACACTTTATTTATATTCCACCCTTCTCACCCTGAAGGGGACTCGGGGCGGATCACAAGTACACATAAAATGTGTGAGTGTGTGTGTGTGTGTATATATATATATATATATATATATAATTATTGTATATTATTATCATTTTTGTTGCAGCTGATGTGTATGGCATGGGTCATGTTAGGTGTTCGTTGCCTGGAGTGATGTTAACCAGGTTGCCAGAGCAATGAAGGATTGAAGAGAGGGGGGAGGTGGAATCACTGCCCCTTTTGTCTTATTGCTTTGTTGCTTCAGCCGGTGTCATACAACAGGTCCAGCATGATCAACACAATATTGCAGCCATTGGTCACTGCAATGAAGAGGATATGGTAAATGTCATACCATGTCCCCAGGCCACATGAATCCAGGGAACATATAAACAGTAGCGACAAGTTCCATCTTGGAATCAGCTCAAGTGTTTCCATGGGGCCAAAGTTGTGGGTTGCTCCTGATTCTGGGGAAGAATCTGGAGCAACCAGTGACTTTGGTTATTGCAGTTCAAGGCCCCATTAATTAGTTTTGGTCTACATTTACCGGATCAGCTCCATGTATCATTTAGATGCCACGGACCTTGATGGCTCTTCGCAATCGTGTATAGAAACCATGAATGTTGGTATCTATAAGGCAGTGTTTCCCAACCTTTTTTGAGCCGCGGCACACTTTTAACATTAAAAAAATCCAGGGGCACACCACCAACCAAAATGACACAAAACGTAACACTCTAACACAGTAAAGTACGGCTGGGGGTTGGTGGCCTGCTGGGAGTATCAAAGCCGGGGAGGGGGCAGAGCCAGGCTGTGCCATGCCTCGCCCCGTACCCCCCGGCTTCACCTCTCCCAGCAGCTGCTCCAGCCTTGAGGGGGCAGTGCCAAACCAGCGGTGCCAGAGCCAGCACAATGCTGGCTTGGCACTGTCCCTCAAGGCTGGAGCAGCTGCTGGGAGTGCCGAAGCCGGGGGAGGGGGCAGAGCCAGGCCGCGCCATGCCCCGTCCCTTCCCCCCAGCTTCAGCTCTCCTACAGGGGAGGAGCATGAGCGGTGGACGGGCTTCAGTGGGCGGGGCTCCTCCTCCATGCGGCTTCAGCGAGCGAGGGGCGGGAGTCATGGCAGATTGGAGGCTGGCTGGGGAAATGGCCGAAGGAGGCGGTGCCCTGGCCCCTTCTTCTTTTTCTTCGCCACTGCCCGGCCCTTCCTCCTCCTCCCACAAGCAGCAGGAGTTCGGCAGGAGGGGGAAAGGAAGGGGGGCAGAGAGCTTTTCTCGCGGCACAGCAGGAGGTCCGTCACGGCACACTAGTGTGCCACGGCACACTGGTTGAGAAAGACTGCTATAAGGGATCATGGAACCAGTAGATACCAAGTGTCCACTGTATAACAAAAAACAAACTATAAACCACAGGCAGTCCCCGAGTTATGAACACGCAACTTACAAATGATATATTAAAATGTAATATATATATAATACTATAATATAATACTAATAATAATCTCTCGGCATTACTTCGAGAATGAAGATTCTTAGGAAGAACTCATTCCACGCTTTTTACAAGCACGTTGATGACTAAAAAGGCCAATCTGAGATAGGCAAGTTTGGTTGCAGAAAGCACAGCAGAAAGTCTCCTTGGGTGATGTTGTTTCCAAGTTGTGGTTCTTTCTGCGTTGTTGTTTCTCTTCGAGACCTCTTCGGCGTGACTTCTCGAAAGAGGCCGCATCATAGTGGATAGTGTGTCTCCATGCCTCCCTTGTTGGTGATCAATCTGGCCGAGCCTGAGATGTTGTTTCAGAGAGTCCTTATATCTCTTTTTGGGGGTGCCTCTCTTGCGCTGACCCGTGGCGAGTTCACCATAGAGTAGTATCTTTGGGAGGCAGTGGTCCTCCATCCTAGAGATGTGCCCTGCCCAGCGCAGCTGTGTTCTCAATGGCATGGCCTCAATGCTGGTGATCCCTGCTTGCTCAAGGACAGCAACATTCGTCACAAAGTCGGTCCAGTGTATATTTAGGATTGTGCGAAGGCAGTGCTGGTGAAAGCGTTCGAGGAGTCGTAGGTGTTGGCGATAGGTGACCCATGTTTCAGACCCATAGAGGAGAATAGACAGTAGGATGGCTCTGTACACACTGATTTTGGTGCTTTGCCTCAGGTGCTTGTTGCTCCAGACTCTCTTGTGAAGCCTTTCAAATGCACTCTATGCCTTTGCTAATCTGTGATCTATCACCATAATACCATATAATAATTATATATTTCATATTACATGCAATATTACTAATAATATTACACTATAGTGGTATGGTACAATCTTGGAATGTATGGTACTGATATTGTACTATGCTAATAATATAATATATTGTATTTACTTATAACTTGTAAGCTGCTCTGAATCCCCTTCGTAAATAAATATTATTATGTCATATATTAATAAGAATATATGCACGGAGAGTTCCCTCACTCCTAAGATTCTTGAAGAAGAAGAAGAATCAGAAGCTATCCTTCGCAAAAGGAATTCCACGTCTCTGGACTACTACCTACACGGTTTTGATTACTAGGCAACTAAAGGCCCAGCTGGACTACAGCCCCCACAACCCACCGCGCGTCTCAGCTCAGAGATAAGACCCGGCGGTGCGCGCAAGGGTCTTTGGGATTTGTGGTCCCAGCGTCCCTTCCCGGCTTCTCACCTCTCCAGAGACTGACTGGACGGTCGACGGCATAGTAAAAGACGGTTTCGATCAAGTCCAGCGGATTGGGGACTGTAGTCTGGGGGTCGGGCGCCGGGGTGCGGCTGGGGGGCTCCCGGTAGACGTCCTTGTCCGGCTCCGAGGGCATCGCGGCGGCGGTGGTTCGGGGACAAAATGTCTGCCTCGCCGTGGATAGGGCAAACGGAGCAGCGCGCATGCGCGGAGAAGGTGGCGCCTCGGCAGCTCCATGGCTACGCTCTCCAAGGCCCCGCCCAACTCGTATAACGCCACGCATGCGCAGAGAAAAGCGCTTTCGAACGGGAGAGTCATAGCTGCGCATGCGCAACCCAGGATGATGTCGATTTCCTGGGCTAGAATCATTACCACCATTCTTCTCTTTGGTATTCATGTTAATGTCTTCATTACTATTATTTTTTAAAAAAATTCTATTACTTTTATTATTTGACTTACATTGTTGTTAACTTTTCGATGGGAGTTGTAGTTTTCCAAGGTCTTCGGCTTTCTCTGCCAAAAAGGGTAAAATACAACTCCCAGGATCTCCTAGAATTGGCAATTGGTGGTCGACTAGTATTCTAGAGTCAAGGGACCCCCAAAGACCTTCTAGTCCAAACTCTTTTTCCATAAAGGAAGACACCAAGCCCTCCAGACAGATGGCCATCCAGCCCCACAGACATTAGAAGGTTCATCGAGAAATATCAGGAGCCTCCGGTGGCACAGTGTGTTCAAGTGCTGAGCTGCCGAACTTGCAGACCCAAAGGTTGCAGGTTTGAATGCAGGGAGTGGGGTGAGCTCCCGCTGTTAGCCCCAGCTTCTGCCAACCTAGCAGTTTGAAAACATGCAAATGTGAGTAGATCAATAGGTACTGCTCCGGCGGGAAGATAACAGTGCTCCATGCAGTCATGCCGGCCATGGAGGTGTCTATGGACAACGCCGGCTCTTCAGCTTAGCAGTAGAGATGAGCACCAACCCTCAGAGTTGGGCACGACTGGACTTAATGTCAGGGGAAAACCTTTACCTTTACTACAGAAATATGGCTATAGAGTGATACAGTATTGGAAGAGACCCCACGGTCCATCCAATCTAACCCCATTCTGTCCAGAAGGCAGTCACGACCAAAATTTTCCCAACAGATGGCCATCCAGCCTCTGCTTAATGATGATGCTTATTATTATAGAGTTCTAGAGTTGGAAGGGACCCCAAGAGCCATCCAGTCCAACCCCCTGTTGTCATAAAGGGAATATATAAGCCAATCCCTCCTGGCAGATGGCCATCCAGCCTCTACTTAATAATAATGACAATAGAATCCTAGAGTTGGAAGGGACCTGCCAAGGGTCATCTAGTCCAAACTGTGTTCTGCCGTAAAGGAAGACAAAATCAAAGCCCTCTTGACAGATGACCAACTGCTTAATAATAATAATAGAATTGGAAGGGACCCCAAGGGCCATCCAATCCAACCCCCTTCCGCCAATAAGGAAGGCACAGTCAAAGCCCTCCCGACAAATGGCCTTCCAGCCTCTATTTAAAGGCCTTCAGAGAAAGAAGGAAGGTGATTCCAAGGCAACGTTGTTGAACAAAGAGACACCAAACTGCGAATAAGTCCTGCAGCCTGGATACTTTTTAAAAGCCTTTTCAAAGGCAAGATGAAATGCTGGCCCGAGGTTCGAATCCTGGTGGCTGGAGGGAAGGGCATTTTGAAGCCCTCTCCAATGGGGCTGGGAGGCCCAGCTGGCGGTAAACTGAGCCTCGCTCTTGCAGGCTGACCTTTCCTCTCAGCTGGACCCCAGACATGAAATGAATATGGCCTCTGCATGAGGCCAGCGGCTAAATTTATGTCTTGGGGGCCGAGAAGCATCTTTGGTATTGAGCCACTTGCTCCGTGCCTCTTTCTCTGCTGCAGGGTCTGCTGGAGACGCGCAAACATGGTAAGGGCCTCGCTTGCCTTTCTTTTGGGGGGAAATTAATAATGATGATGGTAATCATCATAATCATAAATATTATAGAGCCTCTATACCAGGCATGGGCAAACTTTGGCCCTCCAGGTGTTTTGGACTTCAACTCCCACTGATCTACATTCTTGAATGAATGCAGATTGACACCACTTTTCACTGCCATGACCCAATGCTATGGAACTCTGGGAGCTTTAGTTTTCCAAGGCCTTTAGCCTCCTCTGCCAAAGACTTTAGTTCCTCACCAAACTGCAAGGGTCCCGTAGCACTGAGCCACAGCACTCGGAGTGATGTCAAACTGCATTCATTCTACAGTGGAGGTGTACCCTTGAACATCCATGTATAAAAAGGAACGTGTTCACTGATTTATTTTCTTTCTTTCCCCTCCCTCTCTCCCTTTCTTCCTTCTTCCTTTTACATCTCTCCCTTTCCCCCTCTTCTCTCCCTTTCTTCTTTCACCTTCCTTCCTCTTTTCCTTCTGTCCTCCTCCCTCCCTCCCTCCCTCCTTCCTTCTGTACTTTCTTCCTTTCATTCTTTCTCCTCCCTCTCTCCCTTTCTTCCTTCTTCCTTTTACATCTCTCCCTTCCTTTCCCCCTCTTCTCTCCCTTTCTTCTTTCATCTTCCTTCCTCTTTTCCTTCTGTCCTCCTTCCTCCCTCCCCTCCCTCCTTCCTTCTGTACTTCCTTCCTTTCATTCTTTCTCCTCCCTCTCTTCATTTCCCTTCCTCTTTCCTCCCTTCTTTCATTCCCTTCCTCCCTCCCTTCCTCCCTTCCTTCCTTCCCCTCCCTTTCTCTATTCCAGTCGCATCGCAAGTTCCAAGCTCCCCGCCATGGGCACATGGGCTTTCTTCCTCACAAACGGAGCCGCCGGCACCGAGGCAAAGTCAAGACCTGGCCCAAGGACGACCCCAGCAAACCAGTCCACTTGACCGCCTTCCTGGGCTACAAGGCCGGCATGACCCACATCCTGCGGGAGCTGCACCGGACCGGGCTCAGTACGTCATCCTGAATATTTTGGGGTTCATTTCTGCTCTGATAAGAAACGAGAAGCTTTGGGATGGGCCCTGTTTCCACGGCAATCCATTTGGAGAAGAGCAGGTTCCTTTCCATAGCAAAGTGCCTTCTTCCTCTGAGAAGCAGATCTGGGACTCACGTGCCCTCCTTCCCCAGATCTGATTGAAGTAGAACTCCCAAAATGCCTTACCATTTATTTGGAGTGCTGGCTATGGATGTGTAGAGTGAATGCAACATGACACAAAGTGCCATGGCACAATGCTATGGCATACTATGAGCTATAGTTTTATAAGGACCCCTAGAACTCCATAGCATTAAGTCCAGTTAAAGTGGGATCAAACTGTTTGTGGGGGTAGAAGAGAAGAAGATTAAAACACACAGAACACCCCTGCTAGGTAGGTACATGAATTCCTTCTCTCATGACTGCCTCCAGCTGCGCAAGGCAAGCAGTTAGTTCCGATCTGCACAAATACTTCAGAGTCTTGATCACAGTTAGCAGAGATTTTATATCCCAGCCTCTGATCTTGTATAGTAGCTCACCAGCTTAAATAAGGACACTTGAGCTTTGACTTTCATCCAAACTTCTTTGGAGGTTTATTCTTCAGTCATTGCTACATACAACTATTTAGCAATGTTGCCATCAGTATACAGAGACACTCACAAGCAGCAAGATGCTCACACGGCAAGGATGGCGATGGATTACAGGTGCAGAGAGATCATGGCAAAGTATCAAAGGTAGCAGAGAGCAAGTACATGGCAAAGAGGAAGTTCATATACAAGCCACTCCCATTCTTAACCCTTTCAGTGCTGTGAACACATGTCTATAAGAACTGTATTTTCCCATACACTGGAGTACATGCATTGCATTCCTATCTAATAGAGCATTTTTCTACCTGTTGCAAACTTTACTACACTCATTCTACAGTGTAGACATGCTCAATGTGTTCAGTTTTAAGCTTATTTTCCTCATTTCCTTCCTCTTCCAGAGGTGTCCAAGAGGGAGGAGGTGGAGGCGGTGACCATCATTGAGACGCCTCCTATAGTGGTGGTTGGAGTCGTGGGATACATAGAGACCCCAAGGGGCCTGCGGAGTTTCAGAACCATCTTCGCTGAACACATCAGCGATGAATGCCGGCGACGCTTCTACAAGAACTGGTGAGGGCAGCATGGCAGAGGAATCCCAAAACTTTAAAAGTTTGAAATGAGTTTGATTGTGTGGTACAAATCCCTCTTACCTTTCTCAGGCACAAGAGCAAGAAGAAGGCCTTCACCAAGTTCTGCAAAAAATGGCAGGACGAGACGGGGAAGAAGCAGCTGGAGAAGGACTTTGCGGCCATGAAGAAGTACTGCAAAGTCATCCGCGCCATTGTGCACACCCAGGTGAGTGCCTTTTTCTTCGACTGGATGTGACAGAGTCCTGGGAGTTTTCGTTCAGTGAGGCCCCAGCTCTCTTGGGCAGAGGAAGGCTCAAGACGTGGTAAAATCACAATGCCTAGTGTTATCAAAAATTGACCTTTCTCCTTTAATAATAATAATAATATTTATGTGTTTATAACTTAGAGCATGGCTGGGTCTTAAGTCCCAGCCCAGCCCCCAACATCCCTGGGAGGATTAATTAAATCATTAACCAAAGACTAAGAGACAAACTGAAGCAAGGCCTCTTTAGAGATGTAATCAAGGCATTTACCTGCTCTGTAATAAATATTCCCCTTTGGTTTTAATGTCTTCTGTTATTTTGAGTCTCTAATAGTGATGATGATAATACTGCCTCAAGTGGCATGACAGTTCCACCTTCCTTTCTCCTGCCCTATATTAAATATTCTGCTTCTGTTTTCATGTCCTCCATTGCTTGGCTTCCTGCCTGCACACTGCCAGATGAAGCTGCTCCCAGTGCGCCAGAAGAAAGCGCACATCATGGAGATCCAGCTGAACGGGGGAACAGTGGCTGAGAAGGTGGACTGGGCCCATGAAAAAATGGAGAAGCAGATCTCTGTTCAGTCAGTCTTCAGCCAGAACGAGATGATTGATGTGATCGGTGTCACCAAGGGCCACGGCATGAAAGGTGGGAAAGGGGGCTGGTGGTGGGTGTATTTACACTGGGAAATGAACACAGTTTGGCTCGGTGCAAACTATAACTGGGAGTTATAGTTTGGCACTCTTTGGCAGAGAAGGTTAAGACCTTTTAGGTGGATAATGCACTGTTAGATAGGAATGCATTGTCTGTAACCCCCTTGTGCATTACTGGTTGGAAAATACAGTTCCAATGGACATGTGGTCACAAATCCACTGAAGGGTTAAGTAGGTGGTGATATAGAACTTGATGGACAGAAGCTGCGTCATGATTATGTGACAGGCTTGATAAAAATTGAATCACTTCCTCTTGTCCCTGTTTGATAGTGAGGAGGAATGGGTATAAAATAGTTAGCAAGCAAATGCACTTTTTCTTGCCATGATGCTCTTGCCATGATTCTTGCTCCTCACAATATATGTTGGTCTCCATCACAGATCAGCTTTGCTGCCAGATGGATCAAGGCGGATCAGCGCTGCTCGTGTTATTGGACCCCACAGCAGCATTTGATACAGGCAACCACAATCTTTTGACCCACCGCTTAGCCGTGGCTGGAGTTAGGGGGACGGCCCTGAAATGGTTGTCCTCTTTTCTCCACAATCGAGGACAGCGCATGGAGAGGGGAGGTTTGGTCTCCGAGAGGTCCCCTTTGTCATGTGGGGTTCCTCAAGGGGCCATACTTTCCCCTCTGTTATTCAACATCTATATGCGGCCACTTGCTCAGCTGGTGCGAAGCTTTGGGCTCGAGTGCTATCAGTACGCTGATGACACTCAGCTCGTTCTGAGGATGGATGGCCGGCTGGACTCTGTACCCGATAATTTCCATCAGTGCCTTGAGGCACTTTAATTTTTTTTTTTATGTATATTGTTCTTGTTCGCACTGTAAACCGCTCTGAGCCCTCGGGGACTGGCGGTATATAAGTTGGAATAATAAATAATGTTGCTGATATCTGTCTTGAGTATTTCTCGGTATATACCGATAGGAAATCAAGGGATTCTGATGTGTATATAGCTCTACATAAAGCAGTGTGGCAAGATTAAAGCCTCCACTGTGAGTTTGGAGGAAAACCAGAGTCAAAGTATTTTCTAAAAACAGTGAGCTGCACACGGTCAAAGGCAGTGCAGTAAAACTCTGCTGGCTTCTGATAAAAGACTCTGCAATGTTTGGGTTGATTTATAGCGTGCCCTGAGACAATAGATCTAGTGTGCAGGAAGGGAGGGCATGATAGAGGAAGGAGAAAATGGTAAATCATGCCCTTACCTGCCGGAGTACCACTGTATTGAGCCATGGCAATTAAAGCGGTGCCAGAGTGCATTCATTCGACAGTGGAGATGCACTCGCAGTCTCCTTAATGGTGGCCCCTTCCTTCTTCCCATCCTTTGCAGGAGTGACGAGTCGCTGGCACACCAAGAAGCTCCCCAGGAAGACACACAAAGGGCTGCGCAAAGTGGCCTGCATCGGGGCCTGGCACCCGGCCCGCGTGGGCTACTCCATCGCCCGTGCCGGACAGAAGGGCTACCACCACCGGACCGAGCTCAACAAGAAGGCAAGGCGGATTGTGTGGGATCTAGAGGGGAAACTACAACTCCCAATGTCATGCACAGGCTAGAATAGAATAGACTAGGATAGCTTTATTGTCATTTTGCTATTGCACAATGAAATCAAATGTATTCCCTAGCACAGTGTTTCCCAACCAGTGTGCCGGAGAACACTAGTGTGCCATGAGTGATCATCAGGTGTGCCGTGGGAAATTGGAACCTCCAGGAAAGGGGGGGGGGGAGAGTCTAGTGTGTTGAAGTATAAAAACCCTAAGAAACCTACCTCGATAAAGGCACAAAATTACAAACACACACCCCCCTCCACCCGTTGTCTACTTCGTCTCTCCCTCTCCATGCGTTGGGAAGGCCCGCCTCCCTTTCCCCAAGTAGAGACCTCCTCTTGCCTCCTGGGGGTTCTGTGTGGGAAGTTTGGCCCAGTTCTGTCATTGGTGGGGTTCAGAATGCTCTTTGATTGTAGGGGAACTATAAATCCCAGCAACTACAACTCCCAAATGTCAAGGTCTATTTCCCTTGAACTCCATCTGCGTTCATATTTGGGCATGTTGAGTATTCATGCCAAGTTTGGTCCTGATCCAACATTGTTTGAGTCCACAGTGCTCTCTGGATATAAGTGAACTACAACTCCAAAACCCAAGGTCAATGCCCACCAAACTCTTATAGCATTTTCTCTTGGTTATGGGAGTTCTGTGAGGGAAGTTTGTGTCTTTCCGCCATTCCTGCCAGGATATCTATGTTGAGTTCATCGAAACAGGCCCAGGTTTCACACTGAGTGTATAAAGACATTTAAAAAACATATTAACTATATGTATTACTGTGTTAGAGTGTCATTTTGTGTCATTTTGGTTGGTGGTGTGCCCCAGGATTTTGCAAATGTAAAAAGTGTGCCGCGGCTCAAAAAAGGTTGGGAAACACTGCCCTAGCACACACGAAAAAAGAACACACCCATCCTTCCTCACTCCCACCACCACTGCACAACCCCAATGCCACATGAGTGCGAAACCATAGAGTTCCGTATACTTACAGCTCTAGGATAAAAGCTATCTCTCAGTCTGTTTGTCCTTGTCCTTGTCACCCTGTACCATCTGCCAGATGGTAATAATAAATGTATTGTTGAAGGCTCTCATGGCCGGAATCACTGGGTTGTTGTAGGTTTTTTGGGCTGTATGGCCATATTCTAGAAGCATTCTCTCCTGATGTTCCCCCTGCATCTATGGCAGGCATCCTCAGAGGTTGTGAGAACCTCACAACCTCTGAAGATGCCTGCCACGATGCAGGAGAGAATGCTTCTAGTACATGGCCATACAGCCTGAAAAACCTACAACTTGCTAATAATAAAAAATATGCTGAGTGAGATGGGTCCTTAAGAATGTTATGAGCTTTCTTAAGGCTACAGGACTTATAAAGTTCTTCCAAAGAGGGAAAAGAGAGGACAACCGATGATTCTCTGTATAGAAAGTGGTGACCCTTTGGAGCGCCTTCCTATCTGACACCTTGCAGTTACCAAGCCATGCGCAGGTGCAGTAGATTAGGACACTCTCCATAGCACAGCGGTAGAAAGTAAAATCACCAGGAAGGAGGGAGAGAAGGAGAGGACATGGCTATGGCTCCGTCCTACAGCATCCTAGTTTTTGCAGCTTGCAGAGTTCTCTAAGAATGCCTCTATGCTGCAGAATAAATACAGTTTGTAAAACTGCAAACTCCCAGGATGGGCCACAGCACTCAAAGGGCTGTCAAGCTGTATTCGTAGTGTAGACGCACCCTTTGCCATCCAAAACAAATCTGTTCCTCCCTAGATTTACCGCATAGGCCGCGGGGTCCACGTCGAAGATGGCAAGATGGTGAGGAACAATGGCTCCACCAATTACGACACAACCGAGAAGACCATCACTCCCTTGGTAAGGCGTTCAGGATTTGGGTTTTTGAGGCTGAGAGAGTGTGACCGCCACCTCTTTTTTTTTGTGGAAAATATGGGATGTGGGGTGTAACTTTTGGGAAGTTATTCAAAGGAAAATGCACCAACTATAGAATTGATGCACATTGGACCCCACACTTGAATCCTGGGAGTTGTAGTTTTCCAAGGCCCTTAGTTCAATTGACAGCCAAACTGGTCCAAATGGACCATTCACCGACTATGGTCTTGGAAGATGGAAGTCCAAACGGAAGTGGCTGTGGCTGGATCTACACTGCCATATAATCCCGTTTTCTAAATCCAGATTATCTGCTTTGAACTGGATTAGATGACTCTATACTGCCATATAATTCAGTTCAAAGCAGATAATCTTAAACTAGATTCCATAAATCTACACAATTAATCTGCATTCCGAAACTGGATTATATGTTCAGCGTAGACGGGGAGAAAGATCAGTACAGCCTATGAAGGCAGAGCTCCACTAGAGGGCACTCTTGCATTTGTCTTTCTTGTACTTACCAGTGTATCTTAGAAAACATCTCATATTCTTGCACTTCTCATTAGTATATCATTATAGTACAAGCTCCAGGGTTCTTGGACTTTTGGGAGTAATGCAAAACCACAGACAACAGGAAACATTACTGAAACGAACTAGTCATAGTTTGAGTTGTACTTGAAATTAAACGGCATGGCTACATCATATAGAATGATGGGCTTTGTAGTTGGGCTGTAATTGAAATTCAGTGACATGGCTCAATCATATAGAATGATGGGATTGGTAGTTTGGGCTGAACTTTAAATTAAATGCCATGGTTCAATCGTATAGAATGATGGGATTTTGTAGTTTGGGCTGTACTTGGAATTAAACACCATGGTTCCATCATATAGAATGATGGAATTGGTAGTTTGAGCTGTACTTGAAAGTAAATGCCACAGCTCCATTATATAGAATGATGGGATTTGTAGTTTGAGCCTTACTTGAAATTAAACGCCTTTGCTCCATCATATAGAATGATGGGATTTGTAGTTTGGGCTGTACTTGAAATTAAACACCATGGTTCCATCATATAGAATGATGGGATTGGTAGTTTGAGCTGTACTTGAAAGTAAATGCCACAGCTCCATTATATAGAATGATGGGATTTGTAGTTTGGGCTGTACTTGAAATTAAACGTCTTTGCTCCATCATATAGAATGATGGGATTTGTAGTTTGGGCTGTACTTGAAATTAAACACCATGGTTCCATCATATAGAATGATGGAATTGGTAGTTTGAGCTGTACTTGAAAGTAAATGCCACAGCTCCATTATATAGAATGATGGGATTTGTAGTTTGAGCCTTACTTGAAATTAAACGCCTTTGCTCCATCATATAGAATGATGGGATTTGTAGTTTGGGCTGTACTTGAAATTAAACACCATGGTTCCATCATATAGAATGATGGGATTGGTAGTTTGAGCTGTACTTGAAAGTAAATGCCACAGCTCCATTATATAGAATGATGGGATTTGTAGTTTGGGCTGTACTTGAAATTAAACGTCTTTGCTCCATCATATAGAATGATGGGATTTGTAGTTTGGGCTGTACTTGAAATTAAACACCATGGTTCCATCATATAGAATGATGGAATTGGTAGTTTGAGCTGTACTTGAAAGTAAATGCCACAGCTCCATTATATAGAATGATGGGATTTGTAGTTTGAGCCGTACTTTAAATTAAACGCCTTGGCTCCATCATATAGAATGATGGGATTGGTAGTTTCGGCTGTACTTGAAACGTAAAAGATTCTTCCCTGAACTGCAGCTCTGGAGCTCTCTAGCAGAGAAGACTGTAAATCCCAGGAATCAAGGGTGGAGTTGTGATGGCTTGAACCGGTATCAAAACATTATCACTGTATGGTTTAAGATTACATTTGAAGTCCTGCTCTAGGTTGTTCTATGGTGCTGCATCACCTGGATGCTGCAGCTTTCTTAAAGTTATAGATTTGGATGGGACCGCGGGGATCATCTAGTCCAATCTCCTTTCTTCCCGCAGGGGGGATTCCCACATTACGGAGAGGTCAACAACGATTTCGTCATGGTGAAGGGCTGCGTGGTGGGCACCAAGAAGCGAGTGCTGACTCTCCGGAAGGTGAGCCCCGAAGCATTGTTTGGACAATGCAGGACTTTCTCCCAGTTGAAGGGACTCCCAAAGGCCATCCGGTCCAACCCTATTCTGCTAGGCAGGAAGACACCGTCAAAGCCTTCCTGACAGATGGCCATCCAGCCTCTGCTTGGAAACCTCCAGAGTATATACTTTATTACAGGACTGTCCAACTTCTACCGGCCCAGGGGCCTGAATTCCGGTCACTGATGACCTGGGGGGCCTAAGGGTCTGCCTCCGCCCCCGGCTCCGCCCTCTCCCCTGGCTCCGCCCCACCCCTCCCCCTTATTTTTCTTTAATATTAAATATATTTAATTCCATCCTCCCCTCCCCCCTTATTTTAATGTATCCCATTTCCCCTTATTTCATCTTTAAATATATTTAATTTTATATTTAATACATGAGGGGAGATGGGGGGAGGGAATGAGGAGCCCCCTGAGGAGCCCCCTGCTTCGGCCTACCTTTTCCAAACGCGCAGGATCCAGGAGTACCCGGACGACGAGAGAGGCGACGACCGACTGAGTCGAAGAAGGTCCTAATCGCGTCTGTGGGCCTCAGCGATCCAGTAGTAGAGTAGCCGAAGAGTATCGCGAGAATACGCAATCCACACGGGATTTCGCTGTCAATGCCGGCGTGATCTCGCGTTGACAGCGAAATCCCGTGTGGATTGCGTATTCTCGCGATACTTGCTCCGAACCCGGAAGTAGGTATTTTTTAAAAAAATGTATTATTATTTTATTTTTCAATTTTTATTTTTTGTTTAAAAGCTTAGGGGGCCATAGGGAAGGGGCTGGGGGGGGGGCGTATACGGCCCTCGGGCCGCCAGTTGGACAGCCCTGCTTTATTACATCCTCAGGCAACATATTTGCCCTTCTCCAGTCTGCTGGGTCTTCTCCTGTTCTCCACAAATTCTCAAAAGTGGTTGGCAATAGTTCTGTAATTCCTTCTGCCAGCTTTTTTCATATTCTTGGATGTAGTTCATCTAGGCCTGGAGCCAGGTGTTCCTGTGCTGCCACTTTAACTATTTCATGTTGCATTCCCCACTGCATCCTCTGCTGCCTTTGATTCATTTTCTTCTAATCTAATCTATCACCATTTTCTTTCTTTTTTCCATAGTCTCTTCTGGTGCACACAAGCCGGAAAGCTTTGGAGCCCATCGAGCTGAAATTCATCGACACCACTTCCAAATTTGGCTACGGTCACTTCCAGACGGCTCAAGAGAAGCGGGCATTCATGGTACGTTTGCAGAAAGCCCCACTCTTTCCAGCCCATGGCCTTTGTGGGGCGTATCTACACTGTAGAATGAATGCAGTTTGACACCACTTTGTGGCTCAATACATTGGAATCATGAGTTGCACTTTTGAGCCATCTGTGCCAAAGTATTGCCCATAGTATTGAGCCCTGAGTTAAAGTGGTACCAATGTGCATTAATTTGATAGTGTAGATGCACCATAAGAGGATGGACATTTCTTTGCTGATGCCTTTCTTCTCATCTTTTTTCCAGGGCCCACAAAAGAAGCACCTGCTTAAAGGGAAAGTGGAGACCACAGAAGAAGCGTGAAGACTTTTCCTTTAAGAAAAAAAAAAATTATCTTCCTTTCTCCAAATTCTCCCTGCTTTGATCCATGTCCCAACACGAATACATAGAGAAAAAGATGGTGTTTGGTTCTCTGTTCTTTTGATTTGTCTTGCAGGATATAATAATAATAATAATAATAGCTGACACTATACAAGGATTTAAAGATTGAACTGCAAAGGCTCTGGCACAAGCCAGTCAAGGTGGTCCCAGTGGTGATCAGCACACTGGGTGCAGTGCCTAAAGACCTTGGCCTGCACTTAAACACTATCAGCACTGACAAAATTACCATCTGTCAATTGCAAAAGGCCACCCTACTGGGATCTGCATGCATTATTCGCCGATACATCACACAGTGTGACGTGTGAGCCAATACAACACCCAGCAGATTCTCTCCTGTGGACTCATCTTGTTGTGTTTCAAATAATAATAATTAATTATTATTATTATTCCCAGTACAATGCAAAATGGCCTTGCAAATTTGCAGTTCAAGTCACAGCAACATGTGGATTTCTTTTAAAGTTCAGACTAAAACCCGGAAAGGGTTCATAATGCAGAACCCTACATTACATTATGGCCTCCTTGTCCTTGGCTGACTGCATCTACACTAGAACTAATTCCGTTTGATGCTACTTTCCCTGCAATTGAACCCTGGGAGTTGTGGTTTGGCGAGGCACCAGCACTTTTTGGCAGAGAAGGTGAAAGACCTTGCTAAACTACAACTGCCAGGATTGCATGGCAGTTAAAGTGGCGCTAAACCGCATTAAGTCAACAGTGTAGAATGATGCACCCAATGCCAGTATTGCAAGATCAACGCCCAGAACTCCATTGCAAGCTTGCAAGAATTTCATAGAGCCTTCAGTATTTAGTATCTTACATGGAGATATAATAAGGACTAATGGGGGATTCAGTGCCTAGGATGTAATGGGGAATACACACACACACACACACACACACACACACACACACACATCCCCTATCTTGTCTGTTTTTTCTTCTCAGAAAATATAGGTGGAGATGTTAGTTTTGGCCTCATCCAGGTTGTTCTGCTTTTACGTCTTCACTCCCTTAGATTTGCCCTTTCTTTTCGACAGAAGTATAATGTGTTTTTGACTCAACCAGGAAGAAATCCCATTTAGACCCAAAAGGAAATATTGTCAAGGGCGTGTTATTTTGAAGCCTTTAAAGCAAGGTTGGGTTTGGCTCACATTACAATTGATGTCAAAATGCACATTAACCGGGCCAAGAAAAATAAGAAACGTGGCTTATAACATATTCTCTGAGTGCACAACTTGGGCAAGTAATCCTCTGTCATCCCACTTTTTCAGTTGCTTTTCTACCTGCAGTTTACTTCAGTTGCTGCAAACTAAGGATACATCTACACTGTAGAATTAATGCAGTTTGATGCCATTTGAGCTGCCAATGGCTCAATGCTATGGAATTGTGGGAGTTGCTAGAGATGTGTTAAGCAACTGAAATCTGATTAGTAATTTGTTTTGTAATTATTAATTAAATATTAAACATTAATTAATAATAAATCAAGTTATTGTTATTAATTATCATTAATTGTTAATTGTTTTTATTTACATTTATTATAATTAATTAATTAGTTAGTAATTTGGATGACCCCCGCTTAGTTTCGTAAAGATTCAGAGGGGTTCTGTTTTGTTTCGTAATCTGAATCTCCAAAGCTTCGTCATTGGTTTGTTAAGATTTGTTCCATTAGCAGAAATAGAGAAAATGCAGTTCATTATTATTATTATTATTATTATTTATACCTTGCTTTTTCTCTCCACAAAGAGACTCAAAGCGGCTCACATTAAAAGTATTTCAGTATAATTCAAAATCTACAAATATATAAACAGAATTAAATATCATGGGTATTAATAGGGTATCCTTCACATCAGCCGATTTCTTTAAAGATGATCTTTCAGAGGCAGATCTTTATATACTTTATTGACTCTTTTAGGCTTAGATGAAATTACTGGAAAGATGGTAAGAATAATGGAGACAAACATATCATGTTATAATTTACCATGTGCTAACAGATGCATAATACATGTGCAGCCCAGGAACATGGCCTTTTAGTGTTGCGTTTGAAGCATCATCTCCCCAACATTTACCTTGTAAGCTATAGCCATTGCATTCTTCATAGAAGTGTATGGGATTGGAGTGTCAAGAGTATATATTATTAGTAGGAGTATATATATTATATATATTATATTATATGAGGATATATTATTATATTATATATACTATAATTACAATAATTATATTATTAGTAGCATATTATATATCTAGTATATAACAGTGACAAATGGAAGATACTCCACTTAGGCAGAAAAATTGAAATGCAAAGATACAGAATGGGGGACGCATGGCTCAAGAGCAGTACATGTGAAAAGGATCTTGGGGTCCTCGTGGACAACAAGTTGAACATGAGCCAACAATGTGATGCGGCAGCAAGAAAAGCCGATGGGATTTTGGGCTGCATCAATAGGAATATAGTGTCTAGGTCCAGGTAAGTCATGCTACTCCTCTCTTCTGCCTTGGTTACACCACACCTGGAATATTGTGTCCAATTCTGGGCACCACAATTGAAGAGAGATATTGACAAGCTGGAATGTGTCCAGAGGAGGGCGACAAAAATGATCAAGGGTCTGGAGAACAAGCCCTATGAGGAGCGGCTTAAAGAGCTGGGCATGTTTAGCCTGAAGAAGAGAAGGCTGAGAGGAGACATGATAGCCATGTATCAAGATGTGAGGGGAAGTCAAAGGGAGGAGGGAGCAAGCTTGTTTTCTGCAGCCCTGGAGACTAGGAACCGGAACAATGGCTTCAAACTACAAAAAAGGAGATTCCATATGAACATTAGGAAGAACTTCCCGACTGTGAGAGCCGTTCAGCAGGGGAACTCTCTGCCCCGGAGTGTAATGGAGGCTCCTTCTTTGGAAGCTTTTAAACAGGCTGGATGGCCATCTGTCGGGTGCTTTGAATGTAATTTTCTTGCTTCTTGGCAGGGGCTTGGACTGGATGGCCCATGAGGTTTCTTCCAACTCTATGATTCTATATATATACTATATTATATTGTTGTTATATATATTGTATTATAAGAGGATATATTAATAGTATATATTATTATATATATTATGAGTATATATTATAATATATACTATAATTGCAAAATAATTATATTAGTAGTATATATTATATAATATGATATGAGTATATATTATCATTAGAATATATATATTATTAAGAAAATTATTATTAATTATACTTTTATATTATTTATATCATAACTATTATTAAGAAAATGGATCACTTTCACCCCTTTGGAACCAGGCTTTGAAAACCCTGTCATGTGTAGATGAGGCAGCAGCTGCTTGATATCTTGGCATAGTGGGGACAGAAAATTACCTTTGAGGAACAGGCGTCTTCCGTGGGGCAGAGGCCTGGCACGGACCGAGACAACATCCCATTGTGTGACCACCGAATCCTGCAAACCACAAGGTGTGGCTGACAGATTGACAATTTGTCCTGTCGCTCGAAAGGTCATTCTCAGACTCCAAAAGGTGACACCCTCATTTCTTTAGTGAAAAGGTTTTGCATAGCTCTCCTAGGCTTAAAGGCAAGAAGAAGGAGAAGGAGAAGGAGAAGAAGGTGGTAGGTACTGTCTCCAATCTCTTTATCTCTATGCCTGGCCCCATCTAAGGCTTGATCTACAAGTGGCATGTATCCCATGATCCCAGATTATCTTATTCCAGATCATCTGGCAGTGTAGACTCATAATCCAATTCAAAGCAGATAATCGGATCAGATCCTGAGATACTGGGCAGTGCAGATCCAGCCCCCAACTCCATCTCCACCTGTGTCTATCTCTTCCTCTTCTCTATCACTATCACTATCCCTCTACTCAATTTATCTCTCTATCTCACTATCTCTTCATCTTCTCTCTCTTCCTCTTCTCTATATCTCTATATCTCCTCTCTCTCTTCCTCCTCTCTCTTCCTTTTCTATATCTCTATCTCTTCCTCTATCTCTTCCTCTTTTCTCTATCTCTGTCTATCTCTTCCTCCTCTCTTCCTCTTCTTTATCTCTATCTCTTCCTCTTCTCCATCTCTATCTCTGTCCCTGTCTCTTCCTCTTCTCTATCACTATCACTATCTCTTTCTCTACTCAATCTCTCTCTATCTCACTCTCTCTCTTCCTCTTCTCTCTCTCTTCCTCTTCTCTATCTCTATCTCTTCCTCTTCTCTCTCTTTTCCTCCTATCTCTATTTCTTTTCTCTATCTCTATCTGTCTCTTCCTCCGCTCTCTCTCTCTTCCTCTTTATCTCTATATCTCTTCCTCTTCTCTATCACTATTACTATCTCTTCCTCTTCTCAATCTCTATCTCACTCTCTATCTCTTCCTCTTCTCTCCCTCCCTCCCTCTTCTCTATCTGTTTCTTCCTCTTCTCTCTCTCTCTTTATCTCTATCTCTTCCTCCTCTCTCTCTCTATCTTGTCCTCTATCTCTATCACTTCTTTATCTCTATTCCTATCTCTGTCTCTGTCTTCCTTATCCCTATCTTTATCTCTATCGCAGTCTCTCTTCCTCTTCTCTATCTCTACTTCTTCCTCTGCCTCTACCTCTATATCTATCTCTACCTCTATCTTTATCTCTATCTCTTCCTCCTCTCTATCTTGTCCTCTATCTCTATCTCTTCGTCTCTATCACTTCCTCTTCTTTATCTCTATTCCTATCTATTTCTTCTTCTCTATCTCTGTCTCTGTCTTCCTTATCCCTATCTTTATCTCTATCTCGCTCTGTCTCTCTTCCTCTTCTCTATCTCTACCTCTTCCTCTGCCTCTACCTCTTCTCTATCACTATTACTATCTCCTCCTCATCTCTATCTTGTCCTCTATCGCTATCTCTTCTTCTCTATCACTTCCTCTTCTTTATCTCTATTCCTATCTATCTCTTCTTCTCTATCTCTGTCTCTGTCTTCCTTATCCCTATCTTTATCTCTATCTCGCTCTGTCTCTCTTCCTCTTCTCTATCTCTTTCTCTTCTCTATCTCTACCTCTTCCTCTACCTCTTCTCTATCACTATTACTATCTCTTCCTCATCTCTATCTTGTCCTCTATCGCTATCTCTTCTTCTCTATCACTTCCTCTTCTTTATCTCTATTCCTATCTATCTCTTCTTCTTTATCTCTATCTCTGTCTTCCTTATCCCTATCTTTATCTCTATCTCTGTCTCTCTTTCTCTTCTCTATCTCTACCTCTGCCTCTACCTCTATATCTATCTCTACCTCTATCTTTATCTCTATTTCTTCCTCCTCTCTCTATCTTGTCCTCTATCTCTATCTCTTCCTCTCTATCACTTCCTCTTCTTTATCTCTATTCCTATCTATCTCTTCTTCTCTATCTCTCTGTCTTCCTTATCCCTATCTTTATCTTTATCTCTATCTCTCTCTGTCTCTCTTCCTCTTCTCTATGTCTTCCTCTTCTCTATCTCTACCTCTTCCTCCGCCTCTACCTCTATATCTATCTCTACCTCTATCTCTTCCTCTTCTCTACCTATATCTTTATCATCTATCACCTATCTATTTAGCTAGCTTTGCTTCTCTGTTGTGCTTTTTGAGGCAGAGGGTGGACTTCTGGAGAGACAGACCAGCCACTTCAATGGCCTGCAACAGCCTCTTTTCTTCACCATTTACTCTTGCAAATTATTTCCTTCTTCTCCATCTGCAACATTTCAATATTAAAATTAATAGGACAAGTGAAGACTATTTCGGTGCTCCCTTAGGTTACCTCTCTCCCATGAAACTCCACTGTGGGTGCATCTGCACTGTCAAATTAATGCAGCTTGACACCACTTTAACTGCCACGGCTCAGTGCTATGGACTCTCCATATAGCATTGAGCAATAGAACAGCTCTATTTTTTTCTTTGTTTTGTCTTTCTGGGATAAATAGGTTCTGCCATGCGGAGGGAAGCCATTGGAATAATGCTGCATCTGCTCAGCTTCTTTCTTATAGCCGGTGAGTATAGTTTTGAATCGCCGGATCATTGGGTGCATCTACACTGTGGAACGAATACAACTTGGCACCACTTTAACTGTGGCTCAATGCTATGGAATCCTTGGATTTGGCACCCTTTGGTAGAGAAGGCCAAGGACCTTGCAAAATTACAACTCCCGAGATTATATAGCATTGAACCATGATTATTAAATTGGGGTCAAACTGCATTAATTCGACACTGTAGATGCACCCTAGGACTTGTGATAGGGAAACTCTTTCTGACATTGTGTCTTTTGTCTTGCAGGCTGGACAATGGCCACCTTTTCTAGTCCTGAGCTGGAATTCCCAGTAAGAATTGTATATTTATTGTGTGTGTGTGTGTGTGTGTGAGAGAGAGAGAGAGAGAGAGAGAGAGAGAGAGAGAGAGAGAGAGAGAGAGAGTCACCCTGTGCTATATTATTATGATTTCAATGGAAGAAAAGGAATGAATAGATTATCCTTCCTGAGCTGCTTTTCTTTTATTTTCTAGGCTGCTGTGTTTCCCAATGAAGTCAAGGAAACCTCTGATTTTAACAGGTACAGCCTATTATTATTATTATTATTGCCCACTTCAGCTGCATCTGGATGCAGTTTAGCACCACTTGAATGGCCAAGGCTCAATGCTATAGAATCCTGTGAGTTGTAGTGTAATGTGGCAAAAAAAAGAAAAGACCCAAAGCCTTGCAAAACTACAACTCCCAGGACTCCATAGCATAGAGCCGTGGCAGTCAAAGCAGTGCCAAACTGGAAGAAGAGAGCTCTTACACTGCAGAATGACTGTTGACATCTAAAGTTCAATGCTATGGGATCTTAGGAGTTGTAATTGAGGCACCAGTCTTCTTTGCAATGGAACGCTCGAGAACCTTGCAAAACTACAACTCCCAGGATCCCATAGCAGTTAAAGTGGAGTCAAACTGAAGTCAATCTATATAGTGTCGTTTCATCTTTAGAGCAGAGCTTTCCAAAGCCATTCACAGGTGTGTTGCATTAAAAGGGACCCCCCAAAGAGCATATAATTCAACCCTCTTCGTCCAGGCAAAACTCTCACAAGAGATGGCCATCCCACCATTATCCTATTGGATGATGAGAGACTGAGTCTCCTTCTCTGGAGGTTTTGAAGTAAAGGCTAGATTGCCCTCTGTTAGGAGGGCTTTGATGGTATTTTCCTTTATGGCAGAAGGGGGTCAGGCTGTCTATCTATCATCTATCTGTCTGTCTGTCCATTCGTCTGTCCGTCATCTATTAGTCATCTATCATCTGTCTATCATCTGTCTGTCTGTCTGTCTGTCTGTCTATCTATCTATCTATCTATCTATCAATCATCTATCTATCATCTGTCTATCTACCATCTATCTATCATCTCTCTGTCTATCTATCTATCTATCTATCTATCTATCTACACTTTCTCTCTCTCAATCATGTCATCTGTTGACTATGTTTGTGAGGAACCCCAGGAAGCAACTATAGAGGGAACGGTTAAAGAATTAACTATAGTACATAAAAGAAATTTCCAAATCTGGTTTTTTAAACAGTAATGATTATATGAAACCATTACGCTATGTAACATGATTTTTGTTCCTGGGTTATAAATGTAATTTCCTAATTGGTTCTACCATAAAAACATGGGGAAAGTTGATTAAACTGCTTAAACTTGTTTTTTGTGGGACATTCTGCAGCACATTAGACTCTAGTTTTTGAATCAATATCACATTGAGTCTCGACCAATTCAACATAGTTTGTGACAGCCACAAAAACAATGTTTCGGGAGCAGAACAACTAAAGTTAGGACTGCACAATTAAACAGGAAATAACACTTTCAAACCAGGAACAGTTTCAAATTTTGTTACATAGTGTTATATATTGTATGAAACTCTTATAAGAGGTTGGTGAACCTCTGACTTGATAGTAAAACCGAATGGCTGTGTCGCAAAAGGATGCGGGTCTCAAAAGTGTGTTCCTCAACACGAAAAGTTTGGAAAGCTCCAGTTTAACTTCCTCCTCTTAATTCTTGCAAGGTCCTTCCCTCTTTTTTCCTCCCCCTTCGCCTCTAAATTTGGTTGTCCATCTTTGGCTTTTCAGCCTGTCTCCTTCCATCCTCCGTGGCTTTCCTTGTGCAACACTGGCCCAGTTGGATGACATAAGAGTCCAGCAATTCGCCCGGGCTTTGAAGCGAAAGGACATTCATCTGAGAAGAGACCAGGTGACTTTACCTTTCTTTTGGCTCTTAAGCAGAGGCTGGATGCCCATCTGTCGGGAGGGATCAGATTGTGTCTTTCTGCCTAGCAGAATGAAATTGGACTGGATAGCCCTTGGAGATCACATTCAACTCTTTTAAAAAAAACATTTTTATTGTAATTATCTAGAAACTAAGACATAGAAATACAGTGAAAGTAGGAGAACAATTGTTTTCATAGAAAAAGTGGGAAAGTTTATAGATATAGAAAAAAAGAAACAAGAAAATAAGAAAAAGGAAAAAGAGTGAGGGAAAGGTATATCCGGAAGAAAAAAGAATTTTTTAAAAAATACTTAAAAATTAAAAATATAAAAAGGGCTTCCAATCATCTACCTTTCGATAAGTCATTCAAATTAATTACTATTAGGCTCTTATCTAAAACCTTTTCCATCCATGTTTTTGATCCCGTAGAATCCAAAAAAAGAAACATTATTCCAAACCATTCTCGTCTTTTAAATAGTTCATTAAACTCGACCAATCAGTCTGTAGCATTTGTCTGCCGGTGTTTCTCTTGAGTAGAAAAGATAGTTTATCCATGTCCTTGATCTCAAGGATCTTGCCCAGCCATTCCTCTTTCGTTGGTATCGTGTCTGACTTCCAATGTCTTGCATAAGTAATTCTTGCCGCCGTTATGAAAAAGGTGAAAAGCTTGTCCTTATTTATTGCTGAGATTTGCTCTTCCTCATACAACCCTAACAGATAATATTCAGGTTTTCTTGTTAAGTTTATATTGAGAATTTTCTGAATTTCCCCATGAATCATTCCCCAATAGCTGGCTGCTTTATTGCAGCTCCACCACACATGGTAGAATGAACCCACAGAGTCTCTACATTTCCAACATTTGTTATCACTGCTTGGATACATAATTCCCAATTTTTTCGGGGGTAATATACCCCCGGTGAATCATCTTCAACCAATTCTCCTTAAGATCCATGGCATAGGTATACTTAAATTTCTTTAACCATATATTCTCCCATTTCTTTAGTTTTATCGGTCTCCCTATATTTCTGGCCCATTCATAATTTCTTCTCTCTCAGTAGCCCAATCTATTAATCTGTTCTAGAGTTTAGTTGTTATTTTTTATCAGATTGTATAATTTTATTCCAGAAATCCTCCTCCAAACAAAAATCTTTTCTCTCGTCTTCGTCATATGATTTTTAACTTGTGTATACTGGAACCATCCCACAAAGTTGTATATTTGTGATATTTCTTCTAATGGTTTAATCACTAGTTCATTCTTTGCATTTTACCTCAGAAGATCTTTATAGGCCGGCCACTTAGTCCAGCCAAGGAGGCTCCTTTGATTTGCTTCTAAAGGCGAAAGCCATAGTGGGGTTTTGGAATAGAGATTCCATGATTCCATCATTGGAAGGTTTCTGAGAAGAGGCTGAGGGCCATCTGTTGGGAGGGATCAGATTGTGTATTCCTTCCTGGCGGAAGCAGGTTAGACTGGATGACCTCTGGATATCCCTTTCAACTTTGTGATTCTATGGGGATTACAAGTAGCTTTCCCAATACTACAAATCCCAGGGGAAGCAAGGGGTCCTGGAAGTTGGAGTTCATCCCTGCTTGAACTGCTATGACTCAATGTGATGGAAACCTGGGAGTTATAGTTTGGCCCCATTTGGTCTGCCATGACTCATAAATGTAATGGAGTCCTGGGAGTTGTAGTTTGGTCCTGCTTGAACTGCCATTACTTAATGCAATGGGGTCCTGGGAATTGTAGTTTGGCCCCATTTGAACTGCCATGACTCGATGCAATGGGATCCTGGGAGTTGTAGTTTGGCCCCGCTTGAACTGCCATGACTAAATGCATTGGGGTCCTGAGAATTGTAGCTTGTTCCAACTTGAACTTCCATGACTTCATGCTATAGAATTCTGGGAGTTGTAGCTTGGGAGTGGCAGCCTAGAAGCCTGAGAAATAAATCTGTATCTGTATACCTTTATAAAACGGAATGTTTGTATGTGTGTATGCGTGTATGCGGAGGGCGGGAGGGCAGAAGGGCGGAAGCAGCCACTTTCACAGGCCAGGGCGGATATGTGGCAGCCACTTTCACAGGCCAGGGCGGATATGTGGCAGCCACTTTCACAGGCCACAGCGACCAGCGCGGGTGATGGACCTGCACCAAACTTGGTACACATAACCCCCCTAGCTCCCTTTACGTCCTGGTGCGGGTCGGGGGACATGACCCACGGATTATGGGATTTGTAGTACTTTCCAACACTTTGGTTCCCACAGACCACTGAGGCCACCAAAAAGGACCAATACAGACCACACTCAGCACACACAGCCCCCATGACCCACTCTACGTCCTGGTGCAGTTCGGAGGAGGGTGGACCATGGATGATGGGACTTGAAGTGCCTCTACTCACTTCCCAAGTCCGCTGCAACCCTCATCCAATCACTGATCGAGACCAAACTTGGCACACATAACCCCCATGACTGCCTTCACGTCCTGGTGAGGTTTGGGGGGGAGGACTGACAATGGATGATGGGATTTGTAGTATTTTCACACCCCTCTGTTCCCACAGACCACTGTGGCCCCCAAAAAACACCGAGAAAGTCCACACTTGGCACACAGAGCCCCAGTGACCCACTCTACATCCTACTGAAGTTTGGAGGGGAGAGAACATGGATGATGGGACTTGCAGTACCTTCCCTCACTTCCCAATCCTGCTACAAACCTAATCCAATGACTGATCAACACCAAATCTGGCACACAGAGCCCTCATGACCCACTCTACAGCCTGGTGCAGTTTACTGTGAGACGGACCACGGATGATGGGACTTGAAGTACCTTCACTCACTTCCGAAAAAGAATGCATCCTCATCCATTCACCAATACAGACCAAACTTAGCACACAGAGCCCCCATGACCCAATCTACATCCTACTACACTTGGGGGCTGAGATGATGGGACTTGCACTACCTTCAGTAATTTCATGATACCACTGCAACTCCCAATAATGATGGATCAAGACCAAACTTGGCACACAGAGCCCCCATGACCCACTCTACATCCTGCTGCGCTTCACAAATAACCCGGGCAGGGCTAGGTCCCCAAGCTAGTAAATAAATAAATAAATAAGGTCTTCCGCCTTCTCTGCCAAGCAGGGCTGCTTGCCTCCCTGAACTACAACTCCCAGGATTTCCTTCTTTGCTTTTTCAGCTGAGCTGCCTTGCCGAGAGGTTGACGCTCGACGGGATCCTCAAGGATTTAGATGAATTCCCAAAAGACTTGATTCTTTTTGTAAGGTAAATGTGGGCTTTATTTCAGTGGCTCCAAGGAACCAGTCTGAGACCTTATGAACTACAACTTCCAGTTTGTACCAAGAAATCCTCCTTTCTGGTATATGGCTTTTAATGTTGTCATTTATGGCGGTCTCAAAGGAAGCCATTCTTCAATGTGAACAGAGCAATGGTGGAAAAAAGTTTTTCAGGGAGGATGCCTGGGAACTTGTTCATTATTATGAATATTATGAATATTAATATTATTAGTAGTAGTAGTATTTCCTTGTTTTGTGACTTCTGTCATTCCAACTGTTATAATGTCCCTTTTTCTTGGCAGCAGCAAAGAGCTGAAAAAATAAACACAGCACAAAACAAAGGCATACAATGAAGCACTTCAGAACGAGAGGAAACACCGGGATTGCAATATATGCTCTTAGTTGAAAAAGTTGACATCGTTCCCATATCTCTTTTTGAAATTTTGGTGATTCTTGTTCATGAGTGAGATCTATCAGGCGCCTATATCTATAATAATAATGATGATACTACTACTATTAATAATACATTGTATTGGTCATTACTTGCCTCTTCTCATGACTTGAGGCAGGACACAACATAACTATAATATAATATAGCAGCAGCAGCAGCAGCAGCAACAACAACAGATAAGCTTCCTCTTCTCATGACTCAAGGCACAATATAGTTAAAATACATATTATAATAATAGTGTAAATTGTATTGTCAAAGGCTTCCATGGCCGGAATCACTGGGTTATTGTGAGTTTTCCAAGCTGTATGGTCATGTTCCAGAAGCATTCTCTCCTGATGTTTCACCTGCATCTATGGCAGCCATTTATTTCAACAGAAAGAATGAAACCATGAAGAACAAAATCTGGCTACCAGTATTTAAAAACTCTAAAATCATAACAGTAAATAAAGAAAAACGCTCAAAAACAGGGGAATTCCAGACAACAATCAGGGCCAGCTAATCCCCTTCCAACAAAGGATTCCCTCAGGGAGTAAGAAGCCAGACCTTGTAACTACTAGGCCATTAAATGCTAATCAAAATGGCCAATTGTAACATTCGTACCTACCTCCAACAGACAAGAGTTTTTTCTCCCACTCTGGACATCCCACAGATATATAAACCTCACTTTCCTAGTTTCCATCAGAACTCACAACCTCTGAGGATGCCTGCATCTATGGATGCCTGCATCTTAAACATCAGGAGAGAATGCAGAATAAATGCAATTTCACCCCATTTTCATCACCATGGATCAATGCATAGAAAAACAACAACAACAACAACAACAACATGTTAGAATTGAAATGCATTCCTTCTTTCTTCTTCTCAATTGTGTCTAATGGCAATCTTAGGAATGAGAGAACTCTAATATGCAGAATAAATGCAGTCTGACTCCATTTCAATCACTGTGGCTCAATGTTGTTGTTGAGTGCACTTGAATTCTTACATCATCATCATGATAATAATAATCATATAACAATAATAATAATAGGTTAGCTGCTTCATCTCATGACTCAGGGCACAAAATAGTTTAATAATAATAATAATAAGGTAAGAATTCAAGTGCATTCCTTACTTGCTCTTCCTAACTTTGTCTAATCATTATAAGAATGAGAGAATTCCAAGGCTGCCTTGAAAATGCGGAAGAAATGCAGTTCGATCCTATTTTCATCATTATGGATCAATGCATAGAATAATAATAATGAGAATAACAACAACAACAGCAATGTAGAAATTGAAGAGCATTCTTTGGTTGTTCTTCCCAACTTTGTCTAATGACAGTCTCAGGAATGAGATGACTCTAAGGCTGGCTCCAAAATGCAGAATAAATGCAGTTTGACTCCACTTTCACTGCAATGGCTCAATGCGAAGGAATCATGGGAGTTGTAGTTTGGCGAGGCCTTTCCTTTGGCACCTTGGGAAACTACAACTCCCACTTGCAGTTTTTCTCTTCTCCTTCTCCAAAATGCTCAGGAACAGAAGCATTTTGGAATTTATTTTGGACAATCTTTTCATCTTCCAGCAAAAAGAGGAACAGCCAGTTTCTTGTGGGAGGGAGTTCCACTGGCTGGGAGGCCGGAGAATAATTTTTCCCTGCTTTTAGCCCTTCAGATTATGCTGGAAACTGTGAAGAGTACATCAGCCACGTTGGGAAAGCCAACCTGGATTTGCTGGAGAAAGGTTCTCTGGAAAGAGCACGGCTGCTTTCTGAGGGTTTGTCTTGTCTGGTGAGTAAAGACAGACTCCGTTGCACCTGAAATTTGCAGTGAAATGGGGTGAAAACCAATTGGTTATTCCACTAACTCTCCAAATTCTGATGCTTGCATTTGTCGACAAACGCAATCTTTACCTCCATGTAATGCAACCTGTTTTTGTAAAATGTTTCATTAGAAGATCACCGATGTCCAAGTGACCAAGGAAGAGGCTGAAGTTTTGGGAGGCTTGGTTTGCGACCTCAGTGCGGATTATATTGTGGCCTCTGGCATACATTTGCTAAAAGAGTTGAATAGATGCCCATTCTTTACTCCGGATCAAATCAAAGCCATCCGAGACGTCCTTCGAAAAGGAGATGCCCCATTAGGGTAAGTGTTTCCCTCCTGGTTTGGGCACTTTGGGTACAAAATGCATCCCGATATTTCCTATTTCTGTGGGCTTTCTTATTGTTATTGTTATTATTGTTAGATTTGATTTAACCATGGGTTCCCTCTTTTCCTCTCAGGCCTCCTTCCGAGTGGTCCGCTTCCACCTTAGATGAGCTGACGGGCTTGATTGGTATACTTGATCGCAGCATCCTGCCAAAAATCCCCAAAGTAAGTTATCTACCTATATTTGCTATAATGTTTATATACATCAGTGGTTCCAAACCTTTTTTTGACCAGGGACCACTTGACCAGGGATCACTTTCCAACATTAGCACCAAAAGGGTCACAAAAGAGTTTTTGGTCAACTTTAGATTTGGTTTGGTTTTTTGGGGTGCTGATTGAAAAAAATTGCATTGGATAGACCACATTAGCTCTAGTGTCTGATACAGAACATATGTCATGGAGTAGGCACCATCTGCTCACCCACAGAAAACAATATTTACTAAGCCTTGGCACTACAAGAGGGTTTTGTGAGACTAGTTGCTCTCGTTGTAATGATGTAGTAACGGGGAGGCCACAGACCATATTTTAGTTCTTGCAGACCACTGGTAGTTCACGGACCACAGGTTGAAAAGCACTGATATACACTGAACCATCAGAAAGAAAAGATGTCTCTGTCTCAGCAGTCCATGTGGACAATTGGGGAGCATTTTGCAAAGGAAAAGAGAAAGAGGAAGACAAAGAGCAGGAGGGCAAAAAAGAGGAAGAGGAGGAGGAAGAAGAAGAAAAGAAAGAAGAGGAAGAATAGGAAGGGGAAGAAGAGGAAGAGGAATAGGAGGAGAAAAAGAGGAGGGGAGAAAGAAGAGGAAGAGAAGGAGGGAAAAAGTGTAAAGGAAGAAGAGGAGGAAGTGGAGGAGAAGGGGGAAGAGGAGGAAGATGAAGATAAGGAGGAGGAGGAAGATAAAGAAGATGGAAAAAAGAAAGAAGGAGAAAGGAAGAAGAAGATGGAAAGGAAGAAGAGAAGAAGGAAGAGGAAGATGATGAAGAAGAAGCAGTGAAAGGAAGAAGAGGAAAAAGAAGAGAAGGAGGAAGAGGAACATGAAGAGAAAAACGGAGAAGACTAGGAGGAGAAGGAAGATGAAGAAGATAAGAGAAAGAAGAGGAACAAGTGAAAGAAGAAAACAGGACTCTGGTGTCTTTTTAATCTAAATGATGGAGAGTTTATTTTTGCATTTGGCATTTGTACCTATCTAAAGCCTCTTCTACATTTCCATATAATCCAGATTATGAAAGAAGATAATCTGGATTTTATATGGCAGTGTAGATGGGGTCCAAAACTACAGTTTTCAGCCATCCATAGCATTGAGCCATGGCAGTCATGGTGCCAAACTGCATTAACCGTACAGGGCAGATGCACCCCTAGACAAAAGGAAGTCTTGGGTATATTGACTTCAGTCTGTTGAGAATTACAGAGAGTTTATTCATCCTTAAACCTTTCATTATATGGATTTTTCTGCCTTTTGTAGGAAGTTTTCATCCCATGGCTGAAACAGTACGCAGAGCGTTTTCACGTGCCAAGAAAACGGCTTCAGTCTTTGGTCCAGGTGTTTTGGTCCAGGCGCCAATCATCCAGGCAGAAACGTGACACAGGTGTGTTAACAATATAATAAAGTGGTTTGAACACTGATGCAGTTACTCAAAAGTCCTCTCAATAACCAGATCTCAGGGAAAGGATTTCTAGACTATCCCAAATCCTTTCCAATACTTATATCTCGGTGGAAGAAGTTTTGAACTATCCCAAAACACCTTACAATAACCAGATCTCAATGGAAGGAGTTCTAGACTATCTAAATGCCTTCCAATAATTGGATGTAGACTATCCAAATCCTTTCCAATAATCAGATATCAATGGAAGAAGTTATAGACTATCCCAAACTCCCCCCGTAATTATATATCAGTGGAAGAGGTTCTAGGCTATCCAAAAACCCTTCCAATAATTAGATCTCAGTGGAAATGGGTTCTAGACCATCCAAAAGACCCTTTCAATAATTATATATCAGTGGAAGGAGTTCTAGATTATCTAAAAAGCCCTCCCGATAATTATATCTCAATGGAAGGAGATCTAGACCATCCGAAAGGCCCTTCCAATAGTTATATTTTAGTGGAAAGAGTTATAGGCTATCCAATAGGCACTTCCAATAATTATATATCTGTTGGAAAGGTTCTAGACTATCCAAAAAAGCTCTTCCAAAATTATATCTCAGTGGAAGGGTTTCTAGACTATCCAAAAGGCCCCTCCAATAATTATATCTCAGTGGAAGGGTTTCTAGACTATCCAAAAGGCCCTCCAATAATTATATCTCAGTGGAAGGAGTCCCATACTATCCAAAAGGTCCTTCCCATAATGATATCTCAATGAACAGACTTGCAGGGACCAAACAGATGAGTTTTGGAGTCCTCCTTAGCATTGGGACCAAACATGAACAGATCCGCAGTGACATGAAAAAGTGAATAGGTATCTGTGACTGGCAATGCTTCAATCAGATCCAAAGCCAAGGTTGCTGCCTGCCTTATTTGTTCCTAATGGCGGGTTGGATTTGAAAGGTCTCATCTTGGTTTTTCTCTCAGGAGAATGCCCACCGGACCAAACTATAACCGATGACATGCTGAAGGACGAGTTACTGCCGATTTACTACTCGCCAGAGGAATTAAAAGCATGTCTGAAAGGCCCAAGGCTGGTGGAGAGTCTCCCGATGATCACGTCCTATGCTTTCACTTATGACCAACTGCTGGCATTGAAAGAGAATCTAGACCAGGTAACACTTACTTCCTTGGCTCAGAAGGACAGGGTTTCATTGGTGTCGTTCTGTGCTTTTGAGTTGTTTCTACCTTGGTTAAAAAACTGGGTGAATAAGATACCAGTGACCATTTCATGCCATGTTCCTTTAAAACGAATCATCATGCGCAGAATAAATGCAGACGTATTGAGCTGAGAATGGCAAACGTGTGCATTGCAGTGGTCAGTTGCACTCTGGAGTGGTATATGAAACAATGGCAACACAATGTTAATGTTAGTGTGACACCACAAGCAGATATTTACACAACAGGAGGATCCATATTTGTGGCGTCATAGAGTTGGAAGGGACCCCCAAAGGGTACCCAGTCCAACCTCATTCTGCCATAAAGGAAGACATAGAGTTGATCTAGTCCAACCTCCTGCCATGCAGGAAAAGCACAATCAAAGCACCCCCGACAGATGGCCATCCAGCCATAATCAATGCTTGTTTGCCTTTGTCGTTTCTTTCTGCAGGAGTTTCCAAACGGATATCCCTCCAGCCTTCTCCCCCACATGGGTTTCTTAATGCCTGTCACAAACGAAGACGATATTAGAAAATGGAACTACACATCACCTGAAACGCTCAATTCTTTGTTGAGCGTCTTGCCTGAAGATGGCATGGTAATTTGGAACTGGTTTGTTTTTTAAAAAAACTCCCCAATCTGGCCTTCTCCTTGGGTGCATCTACACTATGGAATTATTGCAGTTTGACACCACTTTGCATGCCATGACTCAATGCCAGTTGTAGCTGTAGTTTGTCAAGATAGTAAGCACGCTTGGGTAGGGAAGGTTTGTGACTGTCGATATGGAAAGGCTTTCTGGATTGTGTAGATAATGTTATTGTAATTAATGTATTTTAATCTGTGCTTTGTATATGTTTTTATCTTTTTATATTGTATCCCTACGGTATCAAATTGTTGCCATGTAATCCGCTCTGAGTCCCCCTGCAGGGGTGAGAAGAGCGGGGTAGAAATAACGTAAATAATAAATAATAAAATAATAGAAACTACAACTCCCAACGCTGCCATAGCATTGAGCCATTGCAGTTCTAGTGGAGTCAAAGTACATTAATTCTATAGTATATAGACACAATCTTTGTTTTATAGGGATGTCTATATTGTCGTAACACTATAAAGGTCTCTACAGTAGCAACCAGAGAGATAAAGCAGGGAAATAATAATAATAATCATCATCTATATAAATAAAAAAGGTAATGTTAGTTTGTGGGATTAACATAACTCAAAAACCACTGGACGAATTGACACTAAATTTGGACGCAATACACCTATCAGGCTAACGAATGACCGTCACTCATAAAAACACTGAAAAACACAGCGGAGGGGACTTAAAAAGCCAAAAATAAAGAAGACACTACAGTGCATGTGCAAAAATGACTCCCCCAGCAAACAAACACACAATGGCATATTGGCACTCTCTTCCGGACTACAGCTCCTAGCATCCTCTAGACCAGGCCCTTTAGGAGAGGAGGATGATCCAAACGCACTGCTTCCAGGCTTTCTTCTCCTTGGATCTCTTTGAGAGCATCCCAATCCCTGCGTATTTCCAATTTCCTATTGCTGGACTGCAACTCCCAGCAATCCTCCAGAAAGATATATTAGATAGCGATAGATAGGTAGGTAAATAGATAGATCAGGAGGACTGCTGGGAGTTGCAGTCCAAGAATAGGTAGTGAAGGAAGAAAGGGGAAATAGAGGAAGGGAAGGAAAAGGGAAGGAAAGGAAGAGGAAAAGAAGGAAGGAAAGAGAGAAGATAAGAAAAAAAGGGAAGCGAGAAAGAAAGGGAAGGAGAGAAAGAGGGAGGGAAGGTTGGCCGCAGCAACGTGTGGCGGGTACAGCTAGTAATCATCATCATCATCATCATTCAATGGAGAATTTGCTCCTGGTTTTAGTTAGAACTTTAAGAGGATGGCTCTGTGGGGGTCTAGTTGGGAGAGAAGTACTGATCCGTTTGGGGTTTGAAATGCTTTTCTTTCAGGCCAAGTTGCTCATTGAGCGGTATGTGGATTCCGGGGGTCCAATGAACGGCACAGCTTTGGATGCCATTGGAACAAGATACGCGTGCCTCCTGACCCATGACGAGCTCATCCGGATAGACGAAGAGGCCCTCAAGTGAGTATTGGTTCAGTCAAAATGGACTTGCAAAAAAGGATTTAGCAAATCTGCACTCCAAATGCAGACTTGCAGTAGGCTTTTGGAACCTCACATTTAAAGAAACGTTGGGGAGCCCTTGACATTACCCATTGCATGAGGAAAGCCATCACCCCCAGAGTTATTTATCGGTACAGACTTTATTTCATTCGTTCCTGGTTGCTATGAAGCCAGGAACCAAACTTGCAAATTTTAGGACTTATCTGCACCATAGAGCTATTCTATAGGAATCCTGGGAGTTGTAGATTTGCAAAGTACTTAGACTTTTATGTTAAAGCATGCCGGGGCCTCAGCAAACTACAAATCCTAGGATTCCATTGCATTGTGCCAAGACAGCTTTTTTTCATGTCAGGAGCAACTTGGGAAACTGCTAGTCATGTCTAGTGTGAGAGAATTGGCCGTCTGCAAGGACGTTGCCCAGGGGATGCCCAGATGTTTTTTTTTGATATTTTACCATCCTTGTGGGATGCTTCTCTCATGTTCCCGCATGGGGAGCTGGAGCTGACAGAGGGAGCTCATCCACGCTCTCCCCGGATTTGAACCTCCGACCTGTCAGTCTTCAGTCTTGCCGGCACAAGGGTTTAATCCATTGTGCCACTGGGGGCTCCTAAAATGCTGCATTCATTCTGTAGTGAGTAGATGCATCATTGATTTAACTACTGATTGGAAAATAAATACAGGTGATTCAATAGACTAAACTCTAATCATAAGCAATAGCCAGAGGAGTTAGGCTCTGATCCTGTTTCTTTTTGCTTATTGTTTTTAACTTTTGTGTTGTGTTTCCTTTTGGCAGGACGGCTTCCGAGTTTAACCCTTCCAAATGTCCCCAACCCATTTTGGACAACCTCTATCCAAAAGCCAAGCGAGCCTTTTCCAACCAACACAACAAATTCCCTGCTTATTACAACTTCATTCAGCCATACCTGGGTGAGCCCAAGCAAAAACAAAACAAAACAATAATATTATAATATAATATAATAAAAATAATAAAATAAAATAAAAACAATAGAACAATAGAATAAAATAGTAGAATAATAAAATAATAAAATAAATAAAAAGAATAATACAATAATAAAATATGATAATAAAACAATAAAACTAATAGAATAGAATAAAATAATAGAATAATAAAATAATAAAACATTAAAATAAAGTAAGAAATTAATACAAGAAGAAGAAGAAAAATTAAATCTAAAGTAAATGGAAAAACACAGCTGGAATCCAGCTGATGTGTGATACTTTCCAGAAAAGTGATTTGAAATCTAGCCTCCTTGCCTCACAAAGCATAACAAGGACACCCATTTGGAAATCACTCCGTGTTTAGTCTTTACAGTAAATAAATCACAATAAATGCAATATATTTCCCTTGGTTTAATAAGGTTTAACTCTTGCTTGGATTTATCTAAGCCAATTTGCTTGTGTTGTAATTTTATAACTTAAGCAGGATGCAAGCTGTTGTGTCCCAGTCTTGGCTGAAAGGAGGGATGGAATGAAAAAGAAGAAGGGCCTTTTCATTCATCTCTTTTGCTGCAGGAGGAGCGCCGTGTGAAGACCTCAGGGCACTGAGCAAAAATAATGTCAACATGGACATCGAGACATTCGAGAGGTTGAAAAAAGAATCTGTTTTGGTAAGTGAAGGCCACTCTGATGGCAACTGAGGGTGAATGAAAGACAGCGTGGGCAACTAAGGTTCAGTGATGGAGAGAGACAGCAAAATAGGGCCAGTGAGAGCAAGTGAGGGCCATTGAAGTTGAGTGGGGGCCACCGATGGTGAGTGAAAGCCTGTAAAGTAATGAATGAGGATCATTGATGGCGAGTGAAGGCCACTGATAATGAGTGGGGCCCACTGTAATTGAATGAAGGCCACTGATGGTGAGTGAAGGCCACTGATGGTGAGTGAAGGCCACTGATGATGAGTGAGGGCCTGCAAAGTACAGTGAGGGGCATTGATGGTGAGTGAACGCCACTGATAATGAGTGGGGTGACACTGAAGTTGAGTGAAGGCCACTGATAATGAGTGAAGGCCACTGATGATGAGTGAGGGCCTGCAAAGTACAGTGAGGGGCATTGATGGTGAGTGAACGCCACTGATAATGAGTGGGGTGACACTGAAGTTGAGTGAAGGCCACTGATAATGAGTGAAGGCCACTGATAATGTGTAGAGGCATTGAAGTTGAGACAGCGTGGGCAACTAAGGTTCAGTGATGGAGAGAGACAGCAAAATAGGGCCAGTGAGAGCAAGTGAGGGCCATTGAAGTTGAGTGGGGGCCACCGATGGTGAGTGAAAGCCTGTAAAGTAATGAATGAGGATCATTGATGGCGAGTGAAGGCCACTGATAATGAGTGGGGCCCACTGTAATTGAATGAAGGCCACTGATGGTGAGTGAAGGCCACTGATAATGAGTGAAGGCCACTGATGATGAGTGAGGGCCTGCAAAGTACAGTGACAGTTGATGGTGAGTGAACGCCATTGATGGTGACACTGTGAAAGGCCACTGATGAAGGGCCTGAGTGGGGGGCACGCCACTGATAATGAGTGGGGTGACACTGAAGTTGAGTGAAGGCCACTGATAATGAGTGAAGGCCACTGATAATGTGTAGAGGCATTGAAGTTGAGTGAAGGCAACTGATAGTGAGTGAAGACCTATGAAGTTGAGTGAGGGCCATTGATGGTGAGTAAAGGCCAGTGAACACAACTGAGGGCCACTGATGTTGAGTGAGAGCAATTGCTGGTGAGTGAGGGCTGTTGATGGTGAGTGAAGGACTGTGAAGTTAAGTGAGGGGCATTGATGGTGAGTGAAGGCCAGTCAACGCAACTGAGGGCCACTGATGTTGAGTGAGAGCAATTGCTGGTGGGTGAGAACTAGTGAGAGCAAATGAGGGCCATTGATTGTGAGTGAGGTTCCATGAGGGTGAATAAGGGCACCTGGGGGAATATGCTGGCTCCTCCAATGCAATCTTAGGGAATACCTCCCCCAGAAGTTGGCCCTACAGTCATCCTGGAGAACCTAGAAAATCCCTAGAGAAAGAACACTTAATCCAGTCTGGTCCATGCCAACATGCCAGAGGGGTTTACACCCACAGTAGGGAGACAACTCACACGTTGCACTCTTTTCCAACAGCCTTTAACCGTGAAAGAAGTCAAAGACTTGCTGGGAACCAACCTGAAACAACTCTCAGATCACAAAGACAACCCAACCATCATGGCCTGGATCCACAATCAGAAGCAGTCTGACCTGGACAGCCTTGAGATTGGACTCTCGGGCGGCCTTCCCAATGGATACATCGTAATTCCCCGGGGGAATTAAAACCCAAGGCAGAAGAGACCGGAAGGCAATGGAAACTCCAGAAGAAAGGTCCAACGCCCGGCAAGGACGGCCCCAATTAATCCTCTCTTGTCCCCATTTCTCTCCCCCTTTCTTCCATTGCTGCAAATCAGTTAAAAGTGCAAAAAGTAGTTTAACTTTGCAAAGAGGGAGAGGATCAGAGGGAAGAATTTCTCCCTTCCCAGTTGGCTCAGGCAAAAGTCAAACACTGCAAGCCTCTCCTTGCTTCCTTCCTTCCTTAGTAATAACTTTTCCTGTCTTGACGACACTCTGATGTCAATTGGCCACATGGGTCCCACAGGGTGTCTACATTGTAGAATTAATGCAGTTTGACCCCACTTTAACCTCCCTTGCTCAGTGCTATGTATTCCCATTCAATCATCCACTATTTAAATAGAATGAGGGGGCCAACTGTTCTCCGGAAGGAGATGATAGACCTCATCAACCTGAAATTGGGATGTTTCGCTGCTGCATCGTTGACGATCAATAAAAGCTTCTGATATAGCCCTAATGTTGTCTCATTTTCTGCACCCAAAGAGTCTTTGGAGATAGATTTGGCAGAAGACGCAGGCAGTCATATATTTCGTTGTTTGTTTTTTTATTGAATTGATCTCTTGCCTATTTGGAGTGAAAACTCAATGCATCAAAACAATATGAAAAAGCCAGCAAGGCGTTGATGAATTATGTAACACTATTCTTGTTCCTGGGTTATAAATGTTTTTGTGCCACAAAAGAGATGTAACTACACCATCAGGATCATTGGCTGAAGTGTGGCTCTTGCACAATAATTCCACATGCTAGGGGTCCCATTGTGCTATGTATCCCATACCTTAATTAGGACAATGCCTGCTATAGGGAATCGTTGTGGCCCAATGGGACGCTGAGCATCGTGGCCAATGTGCATCGTTGTAGCTCACTAGGAGGACTAAATATCATGAAACATAACTATATAATCACAGAATGGTGGAGTCCCCCTCCCTCACATTCTTCTGAATATTGCCAGATATTGCAGGTGTCAAGGTGAGACGTTCAGGTCGCAGGTAACTAACAAAGCAAACAGTATTGAATATCGACTTGAGAACACCTTGTCAAAACATGTCCCAGCCCTGCCCAGTGTTGTTCTTTCTGTCTCTGGGAAATGTTGCGAAGTGCTAATACAGATCCAAGGGCACACCTGTTTCAGGTGGTTTGGTAGTTCATCTTCTGGCTCACATTCATTGGGAGGGCAGTTCCACTCAAAGATCTCACCTGCCACCAAAACTGACTGAAGGTATGGAACAGGAAACAAACACATTGCCGTGTCAAGGCTAGATGTGCACAGAGGACGCGTGTTAGGAAATTAGAAGCAACCCAGAGTCCAAAGAGACATTGAGCCATAGAATTCGCATGGTATTGATCCTTGCAAAGGCCATCAGAGAAACCTCTTCTGCACTGAGAATCCAGTAGCGAGGGACAAAATCAGGAGAACCCAGCTGAGAGATGCATTGGACGCCAGGGCTAAATGGGAAGAGAAAATAAGAGTCAAGTCGAGAACCTACAACAAGCTCAGATATTGGGCGCATTAGCCACGATTAGATACAAACAGTTACAACACTGGGATGGGAACTTTCAAGTCCAAACTTTGGCTGTTTTAGTTGTGATTAGAGATCATTAAATGGGAATCAAGAGGAGAAACTACAAGAATTTCGGATTGGAGCCTGTTTGTGAATGCTGTTTGTACACCAGGTTCAAATTCAAGGATCTTGGCCATGATCCGACATATGACTCATGGGTTATCCCCACATGTGCTATGGAGGCCATTTAGGATCTAGGTTAGACTGTTAGGAATTGTGGGAGTTGGAGTCCAAAACACATGGAGGGCCCAAAATTGCCCATGCCTGATGTAGGGGGAAGGGCGCCACTTTGAACCTTGGCCTAAGATGGTCTGCCTGGCTTGAGGAGCAACTGGATTACTCAGGCCCCTTCTACATTATCCTTATATTCCAGGATCTGATCCCAGATGATCTGCTTCAAACTGGATTATATGAGTCTCTACTGCTATATCATCTGGGATAAGCAGATCCTGGGATATAGGACAGGGTAGATGGGGCCTCAGACACACTCAGAACCCAGGACAAGGAGCATTGCGTAAGGAGACTTGGATACTTCTTTACTCCATGCTTTCAAAAGTATCTACACTGGAGTTATTTATATGAAGGAGATTCTAATCTTTGAGGAAAGTGAGACAAGACTGAAATGAAAGCACACATAAGCCACAGCTACTTACAAGGGGCCGGTTCCACGTTGATGAGACCATTGGGCGTTGGGCGCCACTGAGGTCTTGTTCTCGGAGGCGCTCTGCTGGTGGCTCTCTGTGTGGTCCTTGCAGCCTTTGCGGTGGTTGGAGAAACCTTGGTGGTGCCCCTTGTCGTGCCAATTGGTGATGGGATAGTAGCATTGGGCACAGGTCCTACAACTACTGGCGGCCTTTGAGAAGAGATCTCCGTTACACCGAACTTGGGAGATGTTACATTGTCAGCACTAGCAGTGGTTGCGTCAACACTCAACGTGTGGTTGAGGTTGACTGAAGGTGTGGAGGAAATGGTTGTGTTGGTGTCAGTGGGGCCTAAAAGTCCTGGGGGTCTTGGAGAAAAAGGAACTGTCATGTTTCGCATGGCGGATGTTACATTGTCAGCATCAGCGGGGGTTACGTCAGCACGAGATGTGTGATTTAAGTAGACTGAAGGTGTGGGCATAACAGTTTCGTTAGTGTCAGTGGAGTCTCCAACAACGGGAGAAAAACTCGTTCGATTGGTCACATCAGTATTGTTGGCAAAGGCTGTGTTTTCAACTGTTGTAGGGAACGGGACAGGGATTCCTACAATGGTGTCATTTGAGCTCATTGTTGCATTCGCCTCAACCATGAAGGGTGGAAGGGCTGTGCCATTGGCCAAGGAGGTGTTGAAACCTGTTCCGCTTTCTTCCAGTGTCGTTGCTTCAATATCTATGCCCGTAACAGGGCTTGGCGGTTCTCCAATGGTGTCATTCAAAGCCTCGGTGACACTGAAGGACGTTGCTGGGATTCCAGTTGGAAACTCAACAGTGGCATTCATTGTAATGGCAAGATCAGCAGTGCTATTGGTATCTGCTTCTGGCCGGTCCATCGCAGTTGTGTCTGTAACATCACTGAGGGTCTCATTGGACATAACTGGGACATCTGAGGAAGCAACTGAGATCTCAGTTGGTAAATCAACCTTAGGGACAGCATCAATGGCAGAAACTGTCTTATTTGTAGGAGCAACAGAGGGAGATGCTACTGCAGTGGTGATCTCGAAGAGGGGAGTACCATCTGTAGGAACCATCGCGATCAACTCTGTTGCATTATTGCTGGAGGTGTCAGAAACAGTGTCGTCAAATGGTGATGCAGCAGAGGCGTTCACTCTGTCGCTGCCAGATCTTGTAGGCAATGGAGAGGGCATCCCTCCAGTCAGACCAATCTCGAGAGTGTCCAGGTCAGACTGATACTGCCTCCGGATCCAACCGGCCACCGAAGGATTGTTCTCGGCTCCTTTCAGATCCGGCAAATTCACCCCGAGCAAACCTCGCACGTCCTGGACACTCAGTCCCTGCAACACATTTGGGACACTTTTGGCTCAGTCAATCCCTGGACGTGAACCACGATTTCCCCTGCTCCCAAAGGACAACACTTGGCAATGCCCTCGTCTTATCTCAGTCCAGAAACCAATTCAGAAACATTGCCTTTTATGTACTCTACAGCAGATTTCGGCCCTCCAGGTATTTTGGAATTCAACTTTCACAATTCCTAACAGCTGGTAGACTGTTAGGAATTGTGGGAGTTGAAGTCCAAAACACTCGGAGGACCGAAGTTTGCACATGCCTGCTCTATAGGTACCCACTACTTTTTGGCAACTTGTTTTTGATGTTATGCTATTTCAATAGATCTAAATTATAGTCATTTGCTGCACTTTCAACCCTCGGTCTGCACTCTCTTTGTGCTCTTGCATTGCCATATGATACAGTTCCAAAAGGCAGTTTAACTGCACTGAACTGCATTATATGGCAGTATGGACTCATATAATCAATTTCAATGCAGTTAAACCACATTATATAGTTTGTAGATGGGGCCTCAGTACCTGACACCATCTAGTGTTCAATCTTGTGTGTGAAAGCTAAAAAAACCAACAACAATTGAGCTTTTCTTTTCGAACTGCAAAGAGAAGCAAGTAATAAAGTTATTATTGTTGCTGTTACTGTTACTATTTTCAACCATTTCCAGTTTTCATCAAATAAGAAGAAAAAATTGTGTCAGTTTTATAACACTTATTTGCATTATAGATATGTTTACTCCATAACATTCTGTATTTCACTTCTATTGCTTCTTCTCTGAAAGTAGTCTATTGAGAATTCCTTGTCAGCAACCATATTTTTTCTATCGTTCCCAAAATATAGAAATGACTATGGAAACAGTTGAGAACTACAGTAGATATACACTCATAACATGTTGCGTCCATGTCAGTGGGATGTTGAATCCGCTCCGGTTTTTAATCCGAACTGGACTTTGGAGGATAAAGCTTAGAGCCTCTGTCAATTCCTTCCAAATGATCATTAAAACCCAAATTAATTGCCCCAGGTGATAGTGTTCAGTTATTTACAGGTTTTCGATGGACTATTTTTATGTCATGAACCAACCAAAAAAAACAAACCTGAATCTCCTCTGGATTTAAATTGAGAAATGTAGTGATATCCATATCAACCTGAGACCTGGCCAGTTTTTTCAGGTCTTCAGCAGATGCTCCTCCTTAAAAAAGGGAAGAAGAAAGATGACAACTGCTCTGAAGGTGATAAATATCATCTAAACATAGTTTTGAAACTCAGGATGCAAACCAATGGATTAAAATGACTAGAAAAGAAATGTAAACATGGCTCTTGTGTTTCCTTCTTTCAGGCTTCTTTTCTCCCTGAAGCCACTTCTCATAGGGATTCATTGGAGCTGGGTGGCTTTGCCATTGCTCATGTTATTGATCTATAGTCTCAGAGATCAACAACAAATTTAATGATGTTAATGCAATAGGTATTGTTATTGCCTTTGATAGAAGCACAAAATCAGAGAGATCTTTTAATCTCTCACCTAAATATGGCTGGATTAAGGAATAGTAAGGACTGGTTCCTTCTTCGGGAGCAAATGCAGTTGAAGCTTTTCCATATAGAAGGTCCTTCTTGCTTTGGGAACAGGCGGAAATGTCTAATTTCTCAGCATTCCTAAGAGAAATAAAATGCAAGAATTGAAACTTTCTGTCTGAAACATGTTCATATGCTCCGGAAAGCAACAATATCACACAACGTTGGGCAATATCCACCTTACCGAATGGCTTCTGGGTTAATTTGTTGTAGTTGATCTTCACCCAAATAGCAGAGATAAACGCCTCCCAACAGGTCCAGAATGGGACTGGTGAGCGTGCCTCCCGACTCCATGTACCTTGCAATCAGTTCCCTGAGCTGCAAGGAAAGGGTATTTATTTATCATGTCAGAAGCAAATTGAGGGTACAGTTATAATGTATTTAAGAACACAAAGTTTAAAACTTGGCGTTGTGCTAAATGTCCTTTGACCAAAAGCTGGCCACTTGGAGTGCCTTTGGTGTTGCTGTGAGAAGATCCTCCATTATGCATGTGGCAGGGCTCAGGACGCATTGTAGTAAGTGGTCTGTGGTTTGCTATTATTATTATTATTATTACTGTAATTTTATACCACCCCACTAAGCCCGAAGGCGACTCGAGGCAGTTTATATTAGGCCATTACTGCCCTCCAGATAAAACACAATTAAAAACAAATAAAACAATAACCATAGAAACAATTAGCAATAAGCATTAAAAACATAAAAACATACAATTACAGTTCTCAGCGTCATGTTAAAATCGCTTTCCGTCACATCGTCAATCATTCCGTGGGTCTAATTATACAGTTATATTTCGTCTGCAAATGCCTGTTCAAACAGTCAGGTCTTAACTTTCTTTCGAAATGTTAGGAGAGAGGGGGCCGATCTAATGTCCGTAGGTAGGGTGTTCCAAAGCTGAGGAGCTACCACTGAAAAGGCCCTGTCTCTCGTCCCTGCCAATCGAGTCTGCGTCGAGAGCAGGGCCTCTTCTTAAACATCTCGATGGTTCATAGAGGCAGAACCGTTTATGGCTTTAAAAGCTAAGGCAAGCACTTTGAATTGTGCCCGGTAGCAAACTGGCAGCCAGTGGAGCTGGCACAACAGAGGAGTTGTGTGCTCTCTGAATGCCGCTCCTGTTATCAACCTGGCTGCTGTCCGTTGGACCAGTTGAAGCTTCCGAACAGTCTTCAAAGGCAGCCCCACGTAGAGAGCATTGCAGTAATCTATATGGGATGTAACCAGAGTGTGGACTACCGTGGCCAGTCAGACTTCCCAAGGTACGGGCGCAGCTGGCACACAAGTTTTAACTGTGCAAATGCTCCCCTGGTAACCGCCGAAACCTGGGGTTCCAGGCTCAGCGATGAGTCCAAGATTACACCCAGACTGCGAACCTGCAACTTCAGGGAGAGTGCAACCCCATCCAGCACAGGCTGTAACCCTATGCCCTGTTCGGCCTTTCGACTGACCAGGAGTGCCTCTGTATTGTCTGGATTCATTCAATTTGTTCACCCTTATCCAGTCTGACACAGCGGCCAAGCACCGGTTCAGGACCTGAACAGCCTCCTTAGTAACAGGTGGAAAAAAGTGACAGAATTGGACATCATCTGCGTACAGGTGACACCGCACCCCGAAACTCCGGATGACCTCCCCCAGCGGCTTCATGTAGATGTTAAACAACATGGGAGATAATATTGAACCCTGAGGAACACCACAAGACAATGGATGAGGGGTTGAACAGGTGTCTCCCAACAACACCGTCTGGGAATGACCCTCTAGGAAGGACTGGAGCCACTGCAGAACAGTACCTCCAAGGCCCATTTCTGCAAGGCATCCCAGAAGGATACTGTGGTCAACAGTATTGAAGGCCGCTGAAAGGTCCAGCAGAACTACCGTAACAGGGACACACTCCCCCTGTCCAGCTCCCAGCGCAGATCATCCACTAAGGCGACCAAGGCTGTCTCGGTACCATGCCCCGGCCTAAAACCAGACTGTGCCAGGTCCGGCTCTTCTCCGCACTCGCATGTTGCGGACTCCACTTTATAGACCCATTTCTTAAGGTTGGCTCTGCATCTCGTGGTGCCAGAGCACAGTCTGTTCAGCGCCTTCCAAGTCGACCCAGTTATGCTTCCATAATCATCGGTCTGCTTTCAGGGTTATTCATCATAATTAGAATCTTTGTTTAACGCTTATTTTCTGTTTGGGTTTCCTTTTTGGTCTAGAGTCTCGTATACACTGTGCCTTGTGATCTTCTGATCTTTTCTCTTCTTGTTTTGTCAGTACGTCTTCTTCTTTGGAGTGTTTCTGATTCTTAGAGTCTGGTGATTTTTCCCTCAGGTCTTTAATAATTTTTTTGTAGAAATCTTTTGCTTTTTTTTCTGAAGGAGAGAACAGCTAGCCAGAATCTGAACTTAAAAACAAAAGAAGCTTCAAGGTGCGGTCATTTGCTGCCATCCTGTGACCACAGAGGAAACTGCAACCTCCTTGATACTTAGCTTCTTTACTGAAGATTGAAACAACTCATTCAGCAATTATTTGCTGCCATCCTGTGGCCAAAGAGGAAATTACAACCTTCTTGGAACCGTACCTTTATAATAAAGGGCAGAAAAACTATCAAGAATAGCCCAAAACTTAAGAGTACTAACAGAGATAAGAAGGGAAGAGAATTGAAATTACAAAATTACAAAAATACTTTAAAACAGCTGCCCAACGGGCTATTTAACTGGGCATAATAACTATTTTAAAGAGGAAAATGGATAAACAAAAGAAACCCTCATCTTCTGAGGAGGTAGACCTGAGACTCTTACTAACGGAGATTTAAAAAATATCAAGGAAACAAGCTGAATTTCAATCCCAATTCAATGAACAATTATTAATCTTACGAACGGACATTAAAAAGGAAGTGGAAAAAAAGATGTGGCACAAATTCAAGGGGAAATAAATGAAATTAAACCCATGATAAATAAATCAGAGCACGAATATAAAATGTTAAACAATAAGATAAGAAAAATGAAAGAAACAATAACAACTTCAATAAAAAACAAGAATTAATAGAGCAAAAGGAAATGGAATTTCAACTGAGATTTAGAAATCTACAAGAAGATTCGAAGGAAGACATCCCTCAAATCATTGTAAACCTCACGGCAGAACTACTCAAAACCTCACAGAAACAAATGGCAGAAAACATTGACAAAGTCTACAGGGCAAATACTAATTACGCAAGGATACACAATGTCCCAAGAGATGTAATTGTTCCATTTGAAAAAAGAAAGATCAGAAATGAAATCCTAAACTGTAACGTGAAAAAGCCAATATACTACAAACAAGAGAAAGTGATTATTTTAAAAGAGCTTCCAAAATAAACTTCAAACAAGAGAAGGAAATATACATTTCTCACAGATGAACTCAAGAACAGGAACATAAGATTCCAATGGGAAAAAAGGGGAAGGCCTTATGTTAACCTCCAATGAAACAAGATACTGGATTACTTCAGAAGAAAAAGCAAAAGATTTCTACAAAAAAAACTATATTAAAGACCTGAGGGAAAAATCACCAGACTTTAAGAATGAAAAACACTCCAAAGAAGAAGACGTACTGACAAAACAAGAAGAGAAAAGATCAGAAGATCACAAGGCACAGTGTATACGAGACTCTAGACAAAAAAGGAAACCCAAACAGAAAAATAAGCGTTAAATGAAGATTCTAATTAGGATGAATAACCATGAAAGCAGACCGATGAAACATAACTGAACACAATTGAAGAAATTGTAGAATATAAGAAAACAGAATATAAGAATGCCTGAAATGGCCAATGGAAAGAAGAAGAACTTCGAAGAAATAGCTCTTAAGAACATCTGCAGCAAAAAGTCAGCTGTTAAATTCAAAGAATACCTCTAGAGCAGGGGTGCCCACACTTTTTCAGCATGCGAGCTACTTTTCAAGCAACCAAGTCGAAAAGATCTACCTGCTGCTGTGTGTTTGTGTCGCTGCGTGCGTGCGCTCCTTCCACCGCGTGCGTATGCTGCTTCCGGCCGTGGGGCATTGCAGGAATGAGGGAGCGTGAGGCGGGGCCTCCAGAGGCCCCGCCTCACGCTCCATCCTGCCTCTCTCTCGTCCGGAAGCAGCCGTGCAGCCTCTGCTGCCGGCGAGAGAGAGGCAGGGCCTTGTAGGCCCCGCCTTGCACTCCCTCCTTCCCGCAATGCCCCGCGGAAGGCGCTCCCTCGTTCTTGCAATGCCCCGCAGAAGGAGCACCGCATGGGCGGAAGAAGCGCCGCACGGAGGGTGCGCGCGCGCAGGGCAGAAGCGCCCCATCCGGCTGCGATCAACCTCATTTGTACTCGTGATCGACGAGTCGATTGCGATCGACTTCGTGGGTGGCCCTGCTCTAGAAGAAGAATCAAAGAACATAATTAACCACAGTGAAGAAGAATGGAAGTCACAAAGAACACCCCCCCACACTTCTTCCCCCCCACTTTACTCCTTCCCATGAATCCCGCCCATAATTCCCACCTGTACTCTTTATTAGACCTTTCCCAAACCTCTCAATCCTTTTCTTTCCCTTCCCCCAATACCCCTTTTCCACTTTAACCCATTGTCACCAAAACCTAATAAAAAGCATGTATATATAAAAAATAGATAAACATCGTTCGTGCAATGAGAAATATTGTTCTTTTCATGAGCAACACTGTTCTTGCAATGATAAACCTTATTATTGCAACAAGCAACATAGTTTCTTACAATGAACATTGTAAGAATGGTGTTTATTGCAAGAACAATGAGCAACATCATTCTTGCAGTGAACATCTTTCTTGCAATGAGCAACATTGTTCGTCCAACAAACGGCAGCCAGGTTGCTAATAGGAGCGGCTCTGAGGGAGCATACAACCCCCTTGTTGTGCCAGCTCCACTGGCTGCTGTTTTGCTACTGGGCCCAATTTAAAGTGCTGGCTTTGACCTATAAAGCCCTAAATGGTTCTGGCCCAACTTACCTGTCCAAACACATCTCCCCTTACGAACCATCGAGGACTTTGAAATCGTCTGGGGTGGCCCTGCTCTCGGTCCTGCCTTTGTCACAAGTATGTCTGGCGGGGACGAGCGGTCACAGGGCCTTCTCAGCGGTGGCCCCTTGGCTATGGAATGCCCCCCCCCCCAGGGAGATCAGATCAGCTCCCTCCCTCTTAAAGTTTCGGAGGCAAGTTAAAACATGGTTGTTTGAGCAAGCGTTTACAAATGCAGAGTAACTGATACAGGAAATCGAATGACTTGACGATGGAACTGGACAATGACTGATAAAAGGAGACACTAATGGTGTTGTTTTTATTGCTTTTGTTGTGTTTTACACGGTTTTAATATGTATTATGATGTTATGTGTACTGGTTTGTTGGAAACTGCCTTGAGTCGCTGACTGGCTGAGAAAGGCAATATACAAATACAGTAAATAAATAAATAAAATATAAACATCATTTCAGAGGGAGTACTTTACCGGTGCTGCATCCCAAGGCCCGTTGTCCGGGTTCAGGAGAGCCGCAAGCGTGTCGCTGGAAGTCACATTCCATCTTCTGATCTCCTCCGCATTATACTGATGCGCAAGGAAGCCAAGCAGCCTCAGCTGATCCTCTGGAACACCACTGGGGTAGATCTAAGAAAGTAGTCCAAACAAGTATAAGTAAATGTATGACAGAGTCAAACGGATAAACACCTTAGAAACAAAGGTTGGGTGGCCATCTGTCTGGGGTGCTTTGATGGTGTATTCTTGCACCAAAAAGGGGGTAGGACTGGATGGCCCTTGGGATCTCTATGATTCTCTATCAAGCCCCCACTTTGGAATTATAGCATGTTGATTCCACTATGGCTCCTTCCTGGAGAATCCTAGGCTTTGCAGTTTAGGCAACCCTTGGCCAGGGAGCGCTAGGGCTGCAACAAACTACAAATCCCAGGGCTCCATAGGATGCCTTGTGGGTCCGCTTGATTACCTCATCCAACTTCCTTTTCGTCACAGCCAAGTAGTCGTTGGGTAGTGGCTGCTCCAGCAAAGTGGCCAAGCTGCCCCTCAGGACCTCATTGTCCAGGCAGGCATCAAACTGCCCGGCTGAATCATAGAAGACGATGAAGAGCGGGTCTTCCAAGGTGCTGGCCGTGATGGGACCCGACTGGCACTCTGCGGGCAGAAGCCAGAGACCATGAGTCACCCAACAATGGGCAATTTATGAGAAACCACCAGTGCAAATCATACAACAACACATCATCCCACTCTTCAAAACCCTCTTCCAGCCATCGCTATAACAAAACCATTCTGGTCATTGGTATCACGAAGAAAAAGGGAAGAAGGAAGGAAGGAAGGAAGGAAGGAAGGAAAAAGGGGAAGGAAGGAAAAAGGGGGGAGAGGGAGGAAGGGAGAAAGAGGAAGAGGAAGAAGAGAGAGAAACGGGGAGAGGAAAGAAGGAAACAAGGATGGAAAGAAGGGGAGAGGAAAGAAGGAAGGGAGAAAGGAAAGAAGAAAAGAAAAAGAGAGGGAGGAAGGGAGGGAGAAAAAGAAAGAGGAAGAAGAGAGGGAGAGAAGGAAGGAAGGAAAAAGAGATGAAAGGAAGGAGGGAGGAAAGAAGGAAGGGAGAAAGGAAGGAAAGAAGGGAAAGAGAGGGAAAGAGAGAGAGAGAGGAAGGAAGGAAGGGAAAGAGAGAAAAGGAAGGAAGGAAAAAGAGGGGGAGAATGAGGAAGGGAGAAAGAGGAAGAGGAAGGAGAGAGAAACGGGGAGAGGAAAGAAGGAAACAAGGATGGAAAGAAGGGGAGAGGAAAGAAGGAAGGAAAAAGAGAGGGAGAGAGTGCGGAAGGAAGGAAGGAAGGAAGGAAGGGAGAAAAAGAAAGAGAGGAAGAAGAGAAGGAAAGAAAGAAAGAAGGAAGGAAGGAAGGAAGGAAGGAAGGAAGGAAGGAAAAAGAGATGAAGGGAAGGAGAGAGGAAAGAAAAGAGAAAGGAAGGAAAGAAGGGAAAGAGAGAGAGAGAGAAGGAAGGAAGGAAAAAAGGGGGAGAGAGGGAGAAAAAGAAAGAGTGGGGAGGAAGAAGAGTCAAAAAAGGGGGAGAGGAAAGGAGGAAGGAAGGAAGGAAGGAAGGAAGGAAAAAGAGATCGAAAGAGGGAGAGGAAAGAAGGAAGGGAGAAAGGAAGGAAACAAGAAGGAAGGAATAAAAATGGGGATGGAGGAAGGGAGAAAAAGAAAAGAGAGAAAGAGAGGGAGGGAGAAAGGTAGAAGAGAAGGAGGGAGGGAGGAAAGAAGAAAGTTAAAAGAGAGGGGAGGAGGAAGGGAGAAAAGGGAGAAGAAATGTAGCTAGGAAACAGAGAAGGAAGTAAAGGAAGAAAGAGAAAAAGGGAGGGAGGTAGGAAACAGAGAGGAAAGGAATTCTGAATCCAAAAAGCGTGGTGTAGTTGTTTGAGTTTTGGACTATGGCTCTGAACCCACTGGGTGCCTTTAGGGGAGTCCCACTCTCTCAGCCTCAGCAAAAGACAACAACACTACGATAGTCTGTGCCGCAGCAGACCGAGGGACTCTGAACTGGCCCTCTACTTAAAAAGTTTGAGGACCCCTGTGCTACATTAAACAGATATACCTGTATCATAAACTGTGTTTCCCTCTTACCTTCTGTTGCCCGTTTGGACCTGGCTGCGGATGCCGGATTGGGACCGACAGTCCTCAAAAAGAGCCTGGTTTTCTCCTTCTGGGCCACGCTTTGCCCGTCAAAGGCATCCGAGATGGTCCTGAAGAAGGCGACTCTCTCTTGCTGAGGAAGAGGATATGTGTTGGAATCGTATACAAACCCAGCACATATGGGCACAACAGAACATGGGTCAACTTACTGCATTAATACGATTCCAAATGGAGCGGTTTATGTAGAAAGCCAAAGGCCTGAGGTCTTCGAGAGTGCCATCATTCCAGGACTCAGGAGCCCTAGGGAGACACAGGATATATTATCATTTGAAACACAACAAGGTGAGTCCACAGCTGACACTCTGCTGGCTGTTGTATTGGCTCACACGTCGGACACTTCCCATTTGTCTAGGACTGTGTGATGTATCGGCGAATAATGCGTGCAGATCCCAGTAAGGTGGCCTTCTGCAGCTGGCAGATGGTAAATGGTAATTTTGATTTTTTATTATGATGATTATGATGATGATGATGATTATTACACACAGGAAAGTGAGACATTTTGCAGGAAAAACATTAAAAAGAGAGACTAGCTCAGGCATGGGCAAAGTTCGGCCCTCCAGGTGTTTTGGACTTCAACTCCCACAATTCCTAACAGCCTCACTCACTTGTATGGAGTCGTTCCGCTGCTCAGGCGTGCATTGAGGGCCATAACTTGGGCATCGCTGAGTTTGGGGCACAGTTTCAGGTTCTGCAAAACCTCTGGGTCGGAGTCGTTGATGACAGATGCATCCATGTCGCACACAAAGGCCCCGAGGTGCTGGAGATGCGCTTTGCGCAAAGCTGTGCTTCCCACTCCCTTGAAAAAGAGGCCATGAGTTTAATGCTTAGAGCAGAGCTTCCCAGACTTCCCATCTTGGCAATATGCCGCAGCACATTTTGCGATTGTTTTTCAATGAATATCTTACTGAGAATCCACCAATTCTACATAGTTTGTGGCAGTCACAAAAAAGAAGTTTGTGGAGTAGGGCACCTACTTTCAATGTAAGTACTGCACAATTAAACAGGAAATAACACTTTCAAACCACGAACAGATTCCCCCCAATTTTGTTACATAGTCTTATATTAGTATATATTTCATATAATCTTTGAATGAGGCTTGGACATTTTCCCCTTTACGCTTCTTATTTCCTGCAGTTGATTCTAGTGTCATTCCCTCTTGAGCTGCTCTGTGGGGTTCATCACAGGGGCCGTGGGTTGGGGTGAGCTCCCACCATCTGCCCTAGCTTCTGTTTACCTAGTAGTTTGAAAACAGCAATGTGAGTAGATAAATAGGTGCCGCTTCGGTGGGGAGGTAAAAGGCGCCCCTGAAAAACATGGCATCCAAGGACAACAGCCAACTCAGCATGGAAAATGGAACAACAGCACCACCCTATGGCTGTGTCGAGCACAGCCTCCAGATGCTGGAAATGGGGAAAAAGTGGGAAGCCTTGCCTCTTACTGTCTGTTTTTGTTGTTAATTGTGTAACGGCATTGAACATTTGCCATGTATGCTTCTGTAATCCGCTCTGAATCCCCCCAGGGAGATAGAGTGGAATATAAATAAAGCATATTATTATCACAAACATCATGGTCAACAGATTGTCTTTCCTTAATCAGAAACTGATCCATTATAGTGAAAATGACTGCAACTCAATCAACAAAGTATAAAAGTTATAAGTACCTACGCTTGAATAGCAACAGCACTGTACTTCTGTAGGGATTAAACCTCTCTGGAGGTTTTGAAAGGGAGGCTGGATGGCCATCTGTTGGGAGGGCTTTGTCTCCCTGTCTGGTTGAAAGGAGTGGACTAGATGCCCTTTGAGGACCTCTTCAGGGGAATCTCTTGTCTGGAGACTTTTGAACTGAGGCTGGAACTGTTGGGAGGGCTTTGACTGTGTCTCCCTGCCTGGCTGAAGGGGGTGGACTAGATGCCCTTTGGGGACCTCTTCCAGTGAAATCTTTTTTCTGGAAGCTTTTGAACTGGGGCTGGATGGCTATCTATTGGGAACTCTCTACCCCGAAGTGTGGTGGAGGCTCCTTCTATGCAGGCTTTTAAACAAAGGCTGGATGGCCATCTGTTGGGGGTGCTTTGAACGTGATTGTCCTGCTTCTTGGCAGGGGGTTGGACTGGACGGCCCACAAGGTCTCTTCCAACTCTATGATTCTGTGAGTCTATGATTCTGATTGAGAGCATAGCAATGGCAGAAGGAAGCAGCAACGGATGTGACTTACAAAGCATCTCAAGGCACCCTCCAAGAGCCTGGTCCTCTGGGCCGAACCATTGGCCAAAAGGCTGACATCTCCTTGGGAAGCCAAGGCGTAAAACCTTTCGCAGTTTGCACTTTCAACTTGGTCAAGACTGAAAAACAAGAGAACCATTGTCATTGATAAACAGCAAGGATTAGTGATAATATATCATCTTGGAATTATTATTGCTAAAAGCTACATATACTGTTTATACCTGATCTGAGTTTCTTGTAGAAGACTCTTTTTCCCCAGCAGATGTATTTATGAGGGTTGAATGAAAAGTAATGCCTCCGCCTCCATTAATTGGGTTTGGATGGGAATATTTTAATAAATCAAATGCAGAAATAATCCTTAGAGTGTGCTCTTTAACTACCACTATTCACTTTTCCACATAATCACCAGACAATTGGATACATTTCTGCCAATGATGAACAAGTTTTCTGTTTTGGGTACCCATTGTGCACAGATCTTTCGATAGCCAAGCAGAGCAATAATGTGTCCCACACGTTCTTGTGAAATGCCATTTATGCTTGAAATTTCTCTCAGAGTGATACAACTATTGTCCTGAATCAATCTGTCAACGCTTTGCTTGTGAAACCTGGTGTTTGCTGTCACAGGTTGTCCAACTCTTTGCCACGCAAGCAAGATGTTCCCACCTCAACATCTTTAAACTTACCCACCCAAGGATGCACAGTATTCACATCAACACAATCACTATAAACACCTTGCATTCTCGGATGAATCTCCTCTGGGGTGACACCTTCTGCTGTCAAGAATTCAATGACTGCACGTTGCTTAAATTGCATCGACCGACACTCTGCACAGGGTTCCATACTTTGCACTTTAACAACACAACTGTTCAATGCTAAGGCTTCCCGCCAAAATGGAACTGTAGAGGAGAGTCTACTGAACAAGCCAGTACCTGCCACATATCAGTATGGCCATCTGTTGAGGAGTTACGAAGGTGGAGGCATTACTTTTCATTCAACCCTCGTACCTCTGCTTGGATATCAAACTAGCTAACTATTCATAGTATGTACTCTCAACCAGAATGCTCAACCAATTGGCCAAAATGTGAAGAAATAATTGTTTAAGTTTAGTTTGTCTTCATTTGCTTTGAATGCCTGTATTTCAAAATTGATATCTAGTCAATACAGAGTGCATTTTATGGTATAGTATAATAATACCTCTCAAGCAACCAGAAACTACATTCCCCATGAGTGCTGGTTCACTACTGCATTTGCATCCTTATTCTGGTCTCTCCATCACTAGATTTTATACTAAGGACGATCCCTAAGTTAAATGTGTACTAGAGGTGCATCTGCACTGTGGATTTAATGCAGTTTTGACACCACTTGTACTGCAAGGGCTCAATGCTATGGAATCCTCCAACTACAACTCCCGGCATTCCGCCGTCATTGAAAATGGTACCAGACTGCATTCGTTCCACAGTGTGGACAGACCCTTATGTAAGTGAGAAGGGCAATAGATTTCAGGGATAAAAGAGCTGGATCATTCTTCCATCCTGATCTGTTGTTTGTTGTTCTTTCCAAAAGGGAAACGTAGTGCAACTCACGGGAAGAAAAGCAGCACATCCGGAGGGTAATCGGTGAAGTTGGCATTCAGGTTGTTCTTCGCCAGAAGCCGGGCCACACAGGAGAGCTTTTGCGGGGAGAAGAGCAAATGCATATGAGAACAAGGCTATAGCTTTGTCCACTATATACGGCAACTTGGTGACGTTTTCCTTCCCAGCAAAGATTATTTTAGATCTTTCCAAACTCTCTAAGCTATAAAGGACACAATCTGATCCATCTGAAAAGATGACTATCCAGCCTTGGTTCAAAAACCTCCATAGAAAGAGAGACCCCAAAGGGCATCTAGTCCACTCCCTTCACCTATGAAGAAGGACACCATCCGATTCCTCGCTTCAGATAGCCATCCAGCCTTAGTTCAATAATGTCCAGAGAAGGAGACCCCACTGAAAGAGACCCCCAAAGGGCATCTAGTCCACACCCTTCAACTATGAAAGAGTTGGAGAGACCTCGTGAGCCATCCAGTCCAACCCCTAACAAGAAACATGATAATTGAAGTTAAAGCACCCCCAACAGATGGCCATCCAGCATCTGTTTAAAAGCCTCCAAAGAAAAAGCCTTCACCACACTCTGAGGCAGAGAGTTCCACTGCTAAACAGCTCTCACAATCAGGAAATTCTTCCTAATGTTTAGGTGGAATCTCCTTTCTTGTAGTTTGAAGCCATTGTTCCGCATCCTAGTCTCCAGGGCAGAGGAAAACAAGCTTGCTCCCTCCTCCCTATGACTTCCCCTCACATACTTATACATGGCCATTATGTCTCCTCTCAGCCTTCTCTTCTGAAGGCCAAACATGCATTTGACATGAAATAAATAAAACCTGAAAGCACCTGGATCTTAAAGGGATAGAACCCAACCACCCAACTATATGGCTTTCTGAAAGCAATGTCTCACCTGTCCATCACTCAGATTGGCGTTTTTAATTTTCACTTCTTGAACCAGTGATGAGAATTGCCCGGCTGATAATTTGCCAGCCGCATTGCATTGGAAACCTTGAAGGATGAAAGCCGAAAGCCTAGGAGAAAAAACGGGTAATGTTTCTTATCTAGGAGGACGATGGCTTAATTCAGCTTTTGTATTAGCCCAACACTGGCGAAAGGAGTGGCAATATTAATAGCATTGTGTCATATTTATTGTTAGTTTCCTTGTGTCTTAACATTTGGAGGAAAAGGCAAGATGAAAATAAAACAAAACAAAATGAATAAACAAAATGAAATAAAATAAAACAATGTTAATAAATAAAGATAATTTATTAATTAATACAGAATAAACAAAAATAAATAAAATAAAGTGAATGAATAAAGAAATGGAATGAATACAATGAATAAAATTAATAAATCCTATAAAATATGTAAAATAAACAAACAAATAATACAAATAATGCCAAACTCACTCGGTGTAATTGTCCGTCCTGGAAAGCACATTTTCAAAAAGGATTGCTGCCTAGGAATTATAGAGGGGAGAAAAAAGACTTTGCAGATGTTGAGCAGGAACAAGATTAAAGCTATGGTTGGACTGTTTGGGGTGGGAATATATCTCTTAGGGTGCATCTACACAGCAGAATTAATGCAGTTTGGTACCACTTTGACCACTAAGGCTTAAGGGCTATGGAGTCCGAGGAGCTATAATTTTGCAAGGTTTTGAGCCTTCTCTGCCAAAGAAGTCTGTCACCTTCTCAAATTACAACCCATCATATTGAATTGAGTGAAAGTGGGATGAAACTGTGTTTAAGTCTACAGTGGAGATGCACCCCTAGCTAGACCTGAGAAGGCGAAGTTGCTACCTGCTGGGAAGACCACTGCTTTTCGTTGATTTTACGCAGGTCTGGGTTGTCCCCCTGAGACAGCAGCAGCGAGATCGGGACTTGGTCCACCAGCTCATTTGGGACGTTGTTCAGGATGTCATTGAAGGAGGAGGAGTTGGACAAGATCTGTGAGGAAGTCGTAAAGGGACCACATTAGAGACCCCGAATATTGTTCCTCAAAGGCAGGGGTCCCCACACTGCAGCCCATAGGACGGATCTGGACCACCGAAGTCACTTCCAAAGCCCACACCTGAAAAGTTGCTATCACCATCACCCTTTGCTTTGCTTTGCTTTCCTTTCTCTATCTCCCTCCAAAATGCAGGGAATCCTCTCCATCCTATTCTTGCTTCTTAAATGTCCTTTCCTTTCTTTTCCTCTCTCTATTTACCCCCAAAAAGAGGGGAAGGGAGAAAGAAAGAGTAAGAAAGAAAAGGAGGTAGAAAAACATAGGGAAGGAGAAAGGGGAGAAAAAAAGGATGGTAGGAAACAAGAGAGGGAAAGAGAAGAAGGAAGGAAACAGAGAGGGAAGGAAGAGAAGAAAGGGAGAAAGAAAGGAAGGTAGTAAACAGAGATAGAAGGAAGAGAAAAAGGGAGGAAACAAAGATAGAAGAAATAGAGAAAGAAAAGGAGGTAGGAAAAGAGATGGAAGAGAAGAGAGAGGAAGGAAGGAAGGAGACAGAGGGTGGGAACAGAAGGAAGGAAGGAAGGAAGGAAGGAAAGAAGGAAACAGAGAAGGTAGGAACAGAAGAAAGAAAGGAAGAAAGAAAGAAAGGAAACAGAGAAGGGAAGAAGAGAAGAAAGGGAGGAAAGAAGGAAGGAAGGAAGGAAGGAGGGTAGTAGAGATAGAAGGAAGAGAAAAAAGGGAGGGAGGGAGGAAACAAAGATGGAAGGAAGAGAAGGAAGACAGAGAGAAAAGGAAGTAGGAAAAGAGATGGAAGGGAGGAAACAGAGGGAATAGGAGCAGAATGAAGGAAGGAAGGGAGGAAACAGGGAAGGAAGGAAGAAAAGAAAGAAAAGGAAGGAAACCGAGAGGGAAGGAAGAGAAGAAAGGGAGAAAGGAAGGAAGGTAGTAAATAGAAATAGAAGGAAGAGAAAAAAGGGAGGGAGGAAACAAAGATGGAAGGAAGAGAAGGAAGAGAGAAAGAAAAGAAGGTAGGAAAAGAGATGGAAGAGAAGAAAAGGAAGGAGGGAAGGAAGAAACAGAGAGGGTGACAACAGAAGGAAGGAAGGAAGGAAACAGAGAGTGAAGGAAGAAAAGAAAGAAAAGGAAGGAAAGAAACAGAGAGGGAAGGAAGGAAGGAAACAGAGAGTGAAGGAAGAAAAGGAAGGAAGGAAGGTGGTAAACAGAGATAGAAGGAAAAGAAAAAGGGAGGGAGGGAGGAAGGAAACGGAGAGGGTAGGAACAGAAGAAAGGAAGGAAGGAAGCAAAGGGAAGGTTGAGATGAAGAAAGAGAGGGAGGTAGGAAACAGAGAGGGAAAGACTTCATAAAGCGTGACATAGTAGTTTGAACCTGGGACTCTGCCTGTGAACCCACTGAGCGCCTGTAGGCAAGTCCCACTCTCTCAGCCTTAGAGAAAGACATCTTGACAAGAAAGCTCTGTGAGAGAGTTGCCTTCGGGCCATCCTGAGTCTGAAATGACTAGAAGGTACACCACCACCATCGCCACTACCACAACAATACTATAGTTCGTCCCCCCAATAGTCTGAGAGACCCTGAACTGGGCCTCTGCTTAAAAAGTTTGAGCACTCCTGCGATAAGATGCCAGATCCTGTCTGATTTTGAATGCTAAGAAGAGTTGGCCATGGGCGGTACTTGGAGGGTGGACCGCCAACAAATTGCCAGGTGCTATCGGCAATATAGCAGAGGAAGGAATTTCACCCCGGTCTTGAGATTTGCCCTAAGTGCTCCTCCTATGCCTGGGTGTTTTACCTTGCTGACGAAGGCTTTCTGCAGGTGCTCCGGGCCTCGTCTGAGCATGTTCACAAAGTGGGCATCTTTGGCCAGCTCAATGGTTGATCCGGCTGAAATGCGGTCAAAGCTCGTGCTGGGCAAACCCTGTGCCAAGGTGCCCAGGCTCTGGAACTTCTCTGCTGTATCCAGCTGCAAAAAAGCAGAAAAATAAGTCATGCAGCATTGTGAATGCAGTTTGACTCCATTTGATCTGCCATAGCTCAATGCAACGGGATCCTATCCTTTGTGTTCTTAGGCAGAGAAAGCCCTTGCCAAACTACACCTCCCATTATCCCATAGCATTGAACCATGGCAGTCCAAGTGGCACTAAACTGCATTCAGTTCTATAGTGTGGATGAACTGGATTAGAGTCACCTGGCTGGCTATTGTTGGAAGTGAGATGCTGGTCCAAAGCTGAGCTTTGTCCATCTGAGATTTTTGTATTTGTTAGCAAATGTTGCAGCAAGTTTTTGGATTTTAAAAAGCCTCCAAATATAGGAAATCAATCAGCCTCTAATTTGGCAGAATGGAGAGAGAAGAAAACCTCCTGGAATATAAGTTTCCTAAGGTGCATTTCTATAAACTTCTGTATTTACATAAAAGTGCTGTTGATTGGCAATGAAAAAACAGAATTGCATCATTATAGAACAATCCCCACTATACCTATTCATCAGGGAAAAACTCAAATAGCACAAAATTAATGTAAAATCAGGTGCAAATATTTATATATTTATTTATATATTTATTTATTCAAATTTATCCATTGCCACTCCCATTCGGCTCAGGGCGACTTACACACAATAAAAACAGCAATTACAACAATATATGCAACAACATTAAAAAGAAATCTTAGGATTAAAACAGCAGCCATAAAATACATGTAGTATCAGGAGAGGCCAATATAATGTCAAGAGAAGCCAGCAGTTTTAAGAACCGAAAGCCTGTTGAAACAATAAGGTCTTGCTGGCCTTCCGAAAAGCCAGCAAACTCAAAAGAGCACGGATTTCAGAGGGCAGTGCATTCCATAGCGTTGGAGCTTTGATAGAAAAAGCCCTCCTCCACATTGTGGTCAGATGGTAGGTCTTAGCACATGGGACCACTAGGACCACTATCTCTGTGCTTAATTACCTTGACAGTTGACAAAAATAGATTTATTCTCTCCACACCTTTTTAATGGCCTCTTTCTAGGGGGTTTCCCCCTCCAAATGGGGTCCCCATGGGGTCATCTAGTCTTGTCCTCTTTGTAACAAACATTACGGCAACTTACTGTGAAGCCATTGCGGAGCATCCTGCTGGCCAGTGCCTGGGACTGGCCCCTGTTCCAGCCCTTGACCCGTCCCAGAGATGCAAAGGCCTTGGGGTCCTTTAGAACGTCCATGGTGAGGTTGGAGATCTGGCTGGTGGTCAGTCCCACGGCTTGCTGCCCCAAAGCCACCAGAGTCTGGCTGTCGAAAGCCTTGATCTGGGCCACAAGCATTGTAGCAAGCTGCGGAAGGGAGAAGAAGGGAAAGATGTGAAATAAGAAGGAATGGCACGGATACACTTGGGACATCATCACACGCGGTAAACTCCGCATTTCTACACTTTAGAAATGGCTACTGATGGAGCCATTCACACGATGCATGCCTGTTCAATGGGTTTCTACTCATTTGTGTAATTTCCAAATGGGCTGTTGCTAAGCTAAAGGGCAAAACTACGGTCCCCAGTGCTTTACTAATTGTGTGGGATGAAGTCCTTGGAGAAACATTAGTTAAAGCAGAACTTTCCAAAACATGTGTCAGGATGCATGCGTGTGTTGCCTGTAGTCCACAGGGGCATTGCATGAAAAAGCCCCCCCCCCTTCTATGCAGGAAGACACAGTCAAAGCCCTCCCAGCAGACAGCCATCCAGCCTCAGTTCAAGAACTTCCAGAGAAGGCGGCTCCACTGAAAGATATCCCCAAAGGGCATCTAGTCCACCCCCTTCAGCCAGGCAGGAAGGCACAGTCAAAGCTCTCATGACAGGTTGCCATTCAGCCTCAGTTCAATAACTTCCAGAGAAGGTGGCTCCACTAGAAGAGACCTCAGAGGCCATCTAGTCCAACTCCTTTATGTCATTAAGTACACAAAGCTCTTTCTACAGATGGCCATCCAGCCTCTGTTTAAAAACCTCCAGAGAGGTTTAATCCCTACAGAGGTGGAGTGCAGGTACTGTTCAAGCATATATACTGTCAGAAAGTTTATAATTCACATGATTGGTTGATTGAGTTGCAGTAATGATCACTAAAATGGATACATTTTCAATTAAGTAAAGAAAATCTATTTACAACAATGTTTGTGATGAGCCCCATGGAACGACTCTAGAGGAAACGATGCAAGAACTAACTGTAAGACATAAGAAGAGTAAAGGGGAAATGCCCAAACCTCATTTAAACAGTAAATATGATATGAAACTTGTGTATAATATGTAGATTATATGGTATATATATTGTATGAAACTCTTATAAGGGGTTGGCTTAACCTCCAGTTTGCTAGTAAAACTGAATGTCTGTCGCAAAAGGGTGCAGGTCTCAAAAGCGTGGCAGCAACATAGAAAGTTTGGAAAGCTCTGCATTAACACTTTGTCTGCATTGGGTTCTAAATGCAGGCCAATTTTCTGGGGTCAGTTGTGGACACCCCAAAGTGGGTGGGGGAAATGAATAAAAATAAATGCGAGTGAAATTACTAGTGCTACATCTGCTGGAAGTTGGCCATAGAGCAGGTATGGGCAAACTTCGGCCCTCCAGGTGTTTTGGACTTCAATTCCTAACAGTCGATAGGCTGTTAGGAATTGTGGGTGTTGAAGTCCAAAACACCTGGAAGGCCAAAGTTTGCCCAGGCCTGCCATAGAGTCACTTTGGGCAAATCCTCTGCAAATCCCCTAGAGAGCTCACTTTATGATCAGCTGGATTCACCCTTCCATGGATATGGCAATTTCCAACTACCTATTGACTTCTACTAACTCTTCCAAACCCTAGGATATCCAGAAGGTGCACTAGATGTCCTTCCAGCTCAACCGTATGCTATGCAGCCATAAAACTCACCTGACGGTCAGCTGAAGATGGTTGGGAAGTGTTACAATGGAGATTGACCCGAGCGATGAGGTCCAAGGCCTCCTGGGGGCTGAGGCTGGAGATCATGGTGGACCGCCGTGCAAAGCAGAGGAGCTGGTTTGGAAGGCTGGGAAGGAAGTCAACATTGGGGTAGACTGCACTGTTTTATCCCCCTTTATCCTTCCCTTTTTGCGGTATGTCCTAAAGGGTCTGCCTTTATCCACAGATTCAATATCCACAATGGCATTTATCCAGGATGCCTCTACACCAGGTTTGGACAAATTTTTTCCCACTGGGTATTTTGGACTTTAACTCCTACAATTCCAACAGCCATTAAGGTCCAAAACACCTGGAGGGCTGTAGTTGGCCTATGCCAGCTCTTCACTGCAGAATGAATGTAGTGTGATACCACTTTCAGCCATGGCTCCATTTGATGGAATCAGGGGAGTTGTAATTTGGCAAGGCAATAAAGGCCGTGTAAAACTACAGCTCTATGAATTCATAACATTGAGGCATGACTGTGAAAGTGGAAAGGGCTGGACTAGATGCCCTTTGGGGGTATCTTCCAGTGGAGTCTCCTTCTCTGGAAGTTTAAACCACTTTAAACTGGCCCAATGTCACAAGGGCTCATTTCTTGCAAGCTGTGGCCATTATCAGAAGGTCAAGTTTTGGGACATCTCTTCACTTCATTCAGTGATTATTGATGACTACAGAAAGAAGAAGAAAAGTGGCCAGCTAAAAGCATTGAGTAGCAAAGCATTTGGTAGTGGGGAGGACTTTTTGCAGATTTCAGAAAGGTGCCTGCAGTCCACGAAGATGACAGTGTGGCCACTGAAAGTGACAGTGGCTAATATATAGAGCATATTTGAAGAGTATATTCCTCTGAAGGGATCTGTTTGGGCAGAAATAGTCACTGTTTCACAAAAATACAAGTGACACGCCTTCCTGTACTCTGAATTCAGCGGAATATTTGAGCCCATCTTCTTTTGGCCTAATGAAGATCACACTGGATTGTGGATCAGTCAAGGGTGAAGGTCAGGTTGGGTCCGCATACTCTGTGGCCCTCCAGGTGTTTTGGACTTGGATCCCAGAGTTCCTGATCATTGGAGAAGCTGGCTAAGGCTTCTGGGAGTTGTAGGGCCACTGGCTGTGCAAGGGACATGCAACAAATAAATCTTCCCTTTTAAAATGCCTGGGGAGCATACTTGGCAAGAGTGTACATTTTGTTTAAGTTATAGTTGTTATATTTAAGATGTCTTTTATGTCCGTTATTCTGGGTTATTAAATTTGTACTTATTGTCATTGAGGCATTGAATGTTTGCCTTTTTGTTGGTTGGAATCTGCTCTTAGTCCCCCAGGGGAGATAGGACGAGACATATATATATATATACACACATACATACACACACACACACACACACACCCCAAACTGGGGAAAAAGTGGTGGTGATGATGATAATGATAATAATTATTTTTATAAAATAAATAAAATCTATTTTGATTCTTGTATAGTCTCTAAGGCCAAACTATGAACTGGAGGACCAGGATTCAAATCATCCATCAGTCAGAAACATTGCATACAGCCTTCTTTGAAGGTTTGCTGCAAAGATACAGTAGATAGAGAAAAGCCATATATATTAACTTGGAAGGAAAGAGAAATATATTCTAAATATTCACAGGGGATGGGAGTGAACATAAACTGTTTTCACCATCATTCTTTCCTTAATATAAGGATTTTTCACTCACCTGTTAAGATTGAAATCCGAAGCAACCGTCAGAATTGCGTCGGCATACATCTGTGCCAAATCATCACGAATTGGATAGCGATAGATGAGCTCCAGGTTGTCTCGGTTAAATGCAAGACCTTGGAACTAAGGAAAGACAAAAAAGGTTTTACAATATCTGTCCTCAAAAATGTGGGGCAAAAGAGTTTTTTCAGAACAGTCTCCATTGTTTACATGATACGACTTTGACTGCGATTGCAATTTTAACTTCTATAGCTGTCTTGAATCGTGGAAGAGGATGATGATGATGATGATGACAACAATGGCTAGTGTCAGGAACTGATGCCTGCGGCCTTGGCCCTGGCCGGCGGGATCCAGATCCTGACATAGTCTAAACAAAACTGCCGGCGTGTGAAAGTACTGGCTGGAGGAGCGGCGGCAATCTTTGGCGCCTTCTCAAGAAGGCGCAATTTGGGGTTTTGAACTGAAGGGGGGGTTCTGGTGGAGGGAATTCACTTTCAGCTTTAGATATGTTTGTGTCCCACAGTAAAGGTGTAGTAAGTGACCAGAGGCAGTCTGTGTGGTTATTTGCGCTATACTGCGGTGAGCTGACAGGCTAGAATATTGTATGGGAGCTCTGTCTTCATAAATGGACAAAAATCAGTCAGTTTCATAATCTTCATATCTGCCAGACATACTGCACAGCAGAACCACAATAATAATAATAATAATAATAATATCAAGTCGGCAAAAGCAGGGGGTCATATGTGTACCATTTGAAAACCTACAATATATAAATATTAAAATAGAATTAAATGCTACAGCTATTAAAGCAATTCAGTTAAAATCTGGTACAGATGTACATTGGAGACTCTTGCTGTGAGAACTTTCATTGGGTGCTATTAGTCCCTATTATTATTATTATCATCATCATTATCTTTGTTGCTATTTTTTATTTCCACCACTTCTACCCCGTTTCTTCTCAACCCCCGAGGGGGGACTCAGAGCGGCCCAACAACGGCAACAATTTGATGCCACACAGTATACATATAATAAAGCCAAAACAGTTAAAATTAAAATACAATAAAATACAGCTAGAATTAAATACATTAAAATACAATTAGCATTAAAATACATCATGTACATTCACAGCAGTTAAAAACTTCCATCCATAAAAGCATTGGGCCATGTCCACCAGTTTGTCATTTCAATCCAATCTAAAGTGCCGTATCGTGCTAATGTGCAAACACTTGGTCCCATAACCAGGATTTCACTATTTTTCTGAATGCCAGGAGCGATGGAGCTGATAGTATATCAATTGGGAGTGCGTTCCACAGACGGGGAGCCACCACCGAGAAGGCCCTATCTCCCGTCCCCACCAACCGCATTTGAGAAGTAGGTGGGAGCGAGAGCAGGGCCTCCCCGGATGATCTTAAGTGCCGAGGTGGGACGTAGCGGCTGATGCGTTCGGATGAGTAAGCTGGGCCAGAACCGAATAGAGCTTTAAAGGTCAAAACCAGCACTTTGAATTGAGCCCGGAATTGGACAGGCAGCCAGTGGAGCTGACACAACAGGGGGGGTGGTATGCTCCCTGTATGTAGCTCCAGTTAGTAATCTGGCTGCGCCCGTTGGACTAATTGCAGTTTCCGAACTGTCTTCAAAGGCAGCCCCACGTAGAGTGTGTTGCAGTCATCTATTCGGGATGTCACCAGAGTGTGGACGACCGTAGCCAGATCAGACTTCCCAAGGAATGGGCGCAGCTGGCACACGAGTCTTAACTGTGCAAAAGCTCCCCTGGCCACCGCCAAGACCTGGGGTTCCAGGCTCAGCTATGAGTCCAGGATCACTCCCAAGCTGCGAACCTGCGTCTTCAGGGGGAGTGTAACCCCATCCAACACAGGCTGTAACCCTATGCCCTGTTCGGCCTTTCGACTGACCAGGAGGACCTCTGTCTTGCCTGGATTAAGTTTCAATTTGCTAGCCCTCATCCAGTCCGACACAGCAGCCAAGCACCGGTTCAAAGTCTGGACAGCCTCCTTGGTGACAGGTGGGAAGGAGTCACATATTTGGACGTCATCTGCGTACAGATAACACCTTACTCCGAAACTCCGAATGATCTCTCCCAGCGGTTTCATGTAGATGTTAAATAACATCGGGGACAGTACTGAACTCTGAGGGACTCCACAGGACAATGGCTGTGGAGCCGAACAGGTGTCACCCAATGACACCTTCTGGGTATGACCCTCCAGGAAGGATTGTAGCCACTGCAACGCAGTACCCCCAAGCCCCATCTCTGCAAGGCAACCCAGAAGGATACTGTGGTCAACAGTATCGAAAGCCGCTGAGAGGTCCAGCAGAACCAACAGGGACACACTCCCTCTGTCGAGTTCCCGGCGTAGATCATCTACCAAGGCGACCAAGGCTGTTTCAGTACCATGTCCCGGCCTAAAGCCAGACTGTGCCGGATCAAGGTAATCAGTGTCTACCAAGAACCCCTCGAGTTGCGAAGCCACCACACGTTCCATGACTTTGCCCAAATAGGGGAGATTGGAAACTGGCCGATAGTTGACGAATTGAGTGGGGTCCAGTGATGGTTTTTTCAACAGTGGTTTTATAACAGCTTGCTTTAAGCTGGCTGGAATTTTGCCCTCCTGTAAGGAGGCATTGACCACCACCTTCACCCACTCTGCCAAACCCCCTCTGGCTTCCTTGATCAGCCAGGATGGGCAGGGGTCTAGGATGCATGTTGCAGGCCTCGCTTCTCCAAGGATCATAATATCTCAATGTTGCTAATACTAAAAATCATACAAACATTAAAATAGAATTAAACACAGGGTTTATTTAAAATGGGTAGTTAAAAAAACACAACTATTTTACTAGGTCAGATCTACTGAGAGAATGGCCAGAAATAGTGAAAGGGGCATTTTAAAGCTTGGCAGTGTGCTACCTAATTGCTGGTGGCAACGTTTGAATCCACCCGTTGGATTCAGTGCTTTGGTGAGCTGTGAACACTGTTTGGAGTTTTGGACAAATTTATTGGTTGTAAGTTTTGTGATTTAATTGAATCAGGACTGGATTTGGTCTACTCTTCTGTTTGTTTCTTGAAAGCTTGTTACTGAGAACTGGACAACTCGGACTGGACGACTACGCTACTAGAGATACCAGGGTGAGACATTTGAGAAGGAGAGTGCATTGAGAATACATCCGTCGAGAGATACGTACGATGCTTGTGCTGTGGTTGGTGAGCAGCCGCATGTCTCTTGCACTGCTAAAGCGGATGTAACTTCGAAAATACATGGCCAGCCAGTTGGACATCCCTCGGTCGCTGGTGTTGTAGCAGCGAGGTTTGTCATCCGTGGCTGCAACAGAAACAAATGGGGGTTCTGTTGACGGAGGTGAAATCTCAAGCATCTCTCATGTGGCAGAGAAATTCAATAATCAGAACACCATAAACAAAGCTTCTCTCTCTCCCTTTTGCTTTGCAACTTCCACCTGAGGGCTCACCTGTCAGGTAAGCCTTGATGGAGAAGTAGATCTCCTCCTCCCGGCCTACAAACAGGGCAATGTTTTCATTCAGTTTGTTCACACTGCAAAAAGAAACAATGGGATGGGGAGAAGATTCATGCATGCTCTGCTGAGGATATTGACCTGAAATAGGACTTTGAGTTGGGGATAAAGGGGTTGGAGAATTTGGGACAACTCTTAGCATAAATAGATATGATAGATACAAGAAAGAGAGAGATCAGGGATGAGCATAAATAGATACGACAGATACTATAGATATGATAGATATGATGGATAGAGATCAGTGACAGACATAAACAGATATGATAAATATGATACATAGACAGATAGATCCGAGATGGCCATAAACAGATAAGAAAGATAGATGAAACAGATAGGAATGAGCATAAATAGATATGATTAAGAGATGTGATACATATGATAGAGGCGATAGTTAGGTAGATAGATAAGATAGATATCAGATGGCTATAAATACATTTTATATATATATATATATATATACAGAGAGAGAGAGAGAGAGAGAGAGAGAGAGAAAGAGATCAGGGATGAGTATAGATATAGATAGGTAGATACGAATAGGTAAATATCAGGGATGGACATAGACACAATAGACAGAAAGATGAGATAAGATGAGATAAGGAGGGGCATAAATAGATAAGATACAAAAGGTATGAGAGAGGGGGGATTAGAGATTGACATAAATATGTATGATAGATATGGCAGATATGACAAGGATGGGGATAGATATACAATAGGTAAATAAAGATCAGATATGGGCGTAAAGATATATGATAGATAAGATAGATTGGTAGTTTGACATAGAGAAATAGATACAATAGATAGAGATCTGGGATGGGCATCGATAGATAATTGGACATAGGGAAATAGATACATTAGGTATCAGGGATGGGAATAGATCAATTGATAGAATAGAATAGAGATCAGGGATTAGAATAGATAGATATATACATAGACAGAATAGATAGAAAGGACAGAAATCAGGGATAGATAGATACAGTAGGTAGATAGATAGATAGATAGATAGATGATAGAAAGTGGGACATAAATAGATACAATAGATGGAGATCAGGGATGGGCATAGATGATAGATAGAAAGATAGATGCCTTGCTCTCCCTATGATGGCAGCCTGCCATCCTGCAATGAAGTATGGATCATGCTTACATTTTATTATACGTCTCACAGCTGGCATTCAGGGTTTCGCTTGCGTTGAGGACATCTCCATTGAGGAACATGAAATAACTGTCCAGTCGGCCATCGAGCCACTGTTCCACTTCGGTCTCGTTGCCGCTGGACACCAGGGAGGGCCAAACGCCTGCCAAGAGGGCCGCCTTGGTGCCATCTGAAAGCAGGTCCTGCCAAAGGGAGGCCAAAGAGAGGTGAGACAGAGGGATGGGATGCATGCCAGCTCCTCAGCCCCACTTTGTTGGGGCCAATTCCCACATTGGTTTTCTTCCTTTTTTCCTTACCGTAACATTTTTCTGGTTAAAGTGGTCAATAAACAAGCCACTCCTTTCATACTTCTGTAACCAAATGGTCAATAACTGGTCGTTGTTCAGGAATCCATTCTGGGCAAATAAGTTGGACACCACATCTGGCGGGATTGTGTTCACAATCTGGAAAAATAAGTGAGAATTAAAATGCTGTAGATTATGATATCAAAATACAGCCCACGGGACCGGTATTCACAGTTTCATTTGTCTACACCCAACAAAAGATGTTATCTCCTGACATTTTCAATGTCTCTCAGAATGTCGCTATGGAAATATTTATGGATACATGGCATAGTATCCCAGTTTTGCAAAAATATCTCCATTAGTAAATTTATTTATTTATTTATTTATTTTATTCAGTCTTATATTCCGCTCCTCCCTGCAGGCTCGGGGCGAATTACAAATACGATAAATTCAGCACAAGACTCCTCATTATGTTGTCGGTTACCTAGAATGGAAACATTAGATGATATTAATGTTACCTTCTGCAGGTTGGATGCAGGGATTAAAGTGCCCAGGTCTCTCAAAGTCAGAAAGTTTGCAAACCCCTGAAAGGTCTCTTTTAAGAAGATGGAAAAACTGGTATTTGCAGCATAGCATCGGAGAGAAGAATCTAAATCATTCAAAGAGAAGAAAGAGTCAGAAGGATGGATGAAGAAAAGAAATGGAGGAGTAGACAATTAGATCTGTCTAAGTGTCTGGGTTTCAGCGTTGGAAAACTGTCTGGATCTCAAACATTTGGTTATTAGGCCCTCCTTAATAACATCCCGTTCCCAAAATGTAATCAGTATACATCCATGGGGATGTTCTCTTATTGCTTTATGGAAACCTCTGTAGGAAAAATGGTGGGATAGGTGTGTGATTTATAGTTTTCTCCTGCCTCAATCATGCCTTCTCTACTCGGATGGATTGTCTCAGAGCCAAGCTATTTAAATCAACCCAAACATTGCAGAGTCCTTATCAGTTGACAGCAGAGTTTTATTGCACAGTTCTGATCTTGTGCTGCTCACTATTTTAAGAAAACCCTTTGACTCTGGTTTTCATCCAAAACTCACAGTGGAGACTTTTAATTTTGACTTGTTGCTTTATGTACAGCTATATATACACACATCAAGATCCCCTGATCTCCTATCAGTGTATGCAGAGATATACTTATGACAAATACAGATATTAACAATGAATGTACAGCGAGAAGTGAGAGAATCATGGCAAGAGAGAGAAAGCACATGCTTCCTGCCCACTTTTATACCCATTGCTTCTCATCATTAAACAGGAACAATAGTGAATGATGCCACACTTGTCATGCCTGTCATATGGTCATGACTCCACTTCTTTGTCTGTCCCTCAAGTTACACATCACCACCCACTTAACCCTTCAGTAGGTGTGGGACCACATGTCCATTAGGACTGTATTTTCCAACCAGATTTGCACAATGGTTACAATCAATGCATTCCTATCTAACAGTGCATTATCTACCGAACAACCTCAGCCTTTCCGATGATGCCATTTAAAGTACTGTGCAGGAGATAGTTGCTTACTTGAGTTGAAAGTCAGGATCGCTTTGTAAATGCTTTGCCTGGTGACGTTGCTGAAATCCTCAATGGAAGCGTTAAGCAAAGTGACCCTAAAAGAAAGCAAAAGCATTAAGTGTTCCAAATTCACTGGGCCCCTATGAAAGTGGAGAATTTGTGAATAACAGAAAATACATAGTTAGGTGATCACCTCTTTAAGGATCTCTAGGTCCTCTAACATAACCTTATGGTCAATGTCCATAAGGTTCCCATCAAATCAAATGAGAGAACCTACAAAAGCTTCTGGAAGGGTTATCTTGGAGAACTGACCTGAGGTCATTTCATATACACCATTTTTCAACCTTTTGCACATGTGTTTGGGTACATCCAAATGGGGATGAGCACCGCTCCCCAGAATCGGACACAACAAGACTTAATGTCAACGGGAAGCCTTTGGTACATCCTTTGAAAAATTATAATGGGCGAAATAACTCTTACATGGCATTAACAACCGAACAGTTTCTGTCCTCCACGTGGTCAAACAAGAGTTGGACATCTGAAGCGTTAATTCCTGGCATCAAACCCAGGAGACGTTGCTCCACCCAGATGAGGAATTCGGCATCATCCGCTTTCTGGAATATCGGCTGTGCTAAAGTCAGAACCCGGCTCAGGAGGTTGGCTTGGATCTCGTTGGCCAGGCTCAGGTTGCCCTAGAAACCAAGAAATGAAGCAAGGGATTAATATGCTAACTGCTACAGTTTATACTTAATGCAGTTTGACATAGCTTTAACTGCCATGGAATTGTGGGAGTTGTAGTTTTCGCAAGGACTTCTTGGTCTCACAATGCTGCAGAAGCTACACCTCCCAGGACTCCATAGCATTGTGCCAGGGCAGATTAAAGTGATATCTAAATGCATTCACTCTACAGTGTAGATCAGGGGTGGGCAATTACTGACCCTCCAGGTGTTTTGGACTTCAACTCCCAGAAATCCTAGCCAGTTTACCAGCCCACCCCTGGTGTAGATGCACCCTTAGTAAAACTACAAATCCCAGGGTCCATAACATGGTGCCAGAGAAGGTTAAAGTGGTGCAGAACATCATTCATTCTATGAAAGAGTGTGCACTCAATATCATGCTCTCAGTTGGCCTTTTTGCAAACACTGATATTCTAGACGAACTGAGCCATGTCTTTGAACTGGGATGTTCTTGTGAACGGCCTTTCCAAAGAACAACGAGCTTCCTGATATACCCGTCTGTTGAATTCATCCATGAACTCTGTCAATGTGGAGGTTTCTATGAGGCTCATCACAGTTTCCGCGTCTCTCAGACTCTTCAAGGCACCTGAGGAGGCTGACAGTTGTGCAAGTTGCTTCACGGTGAGGTTCCTAAGGACATCCCACTAGAGACAAGAAGGCAAGGATCAGTGGAAGCAAGTCTCGGGATGTCCTGAACTTGCAGCCAAGGCGACATTCTCTCAGTCTCTGAGGAAGGCAATAGCAGGGCATGCATTTCCATTTATCTATGAGCAAACTATTTACCGCATTGAATCTGGAATTCAGGGAAAGGAAGTCTTGGTATTTCGCAAAGCGGCTGAACCTTCCGAAATTGGCCGCCAGCCATGTGGCGCTGTTGAGGTCTCCGGTACAAGCTGACCCTAAAATAATAATATTAATAATAATAATAACCTGCCTCTAGCCTCACCGCTCAAATGAAATTAAAGGATCAATGATGCTTTGGCATATGTCGCAAAGAGCTGTCTATGGTGCTGAACTGGGAAAAATTACATCAAAAAATTCCTTCTCTGGAGAATGTCTGGGCTTCTGTCTGGAATGCTTGGGTTGTGTATCCCTGCATGGCAGAAGAGGATAAACTAGATGGCCCCACTCAGTTCTAAATCCTACAATGGATTCACCGGCTCCATGAGGTCAGCAGTTTGGGTCCAATTTTTGAAAGCATTGAACCCATTTGGGGTGCATGGATAATCTGCATTGTAATTTGGATTGAAACCCAGTTTGGATTCACTATTGACAGAGAATCCACTAACGTCAGGCTAGGATCTTGGATCCAGCTTGATAGGCCAAAACAGAAGCTTCTCTTCTCTTCTCTTCTCCGATAGTATATGAAAGACATATACTATTTTGCCAAATTGCAGAGCCTTGCAAAACGTTTACTCCCAACATTGCCATTTGCAAAGCACAGCACTGCAGTCAGAGGCGGAGGAAGTAACTTATTTGGGATAAGGCTAAGAGATTGCACTATTCCCAAAAAGGAATTATCGGATCCCTTATGGTTTGGAAACCTTACTTACCATTGGAATCCAATGCTTGCAAGTAGGGAAGCTGGAAAGAATAGAAGACGTCCTCCTGGACGGAGCGGTTCATCTTCACAAACTCTGCGTCAAGACCTTTAACACTGTAGAAAAAGAACTGGTTCAGTTTTCCTTTGGAAGAGCATCCTATAAGATATGATCCTGGAGGAGAGTTCTATAGAGACTGGCTTTTTTTAAAAAAAAAAAGACCAATAAGTGAGTCCTAATGCAAATTAAGTATGAAGCCAAGACAACAAGATTGATCCTGTAATATTTTGGAAACATTATGAAAAGTCAGGACTTTTTAGAAAATATATTGATGTGTGGTCAAAGGCTTTCATGGCCAGTAGCATTCCCTCCTGACATTTTGCCTGCATCTGTGGCTACCGGCATCTTCAGAGGTTCTGTTGCTAGTGAAGGAATGGAGTGTCTATATATTTGTGGAATAATGTCCAGGGTGGGAGAAAGAACCCTCATCTATTTAAAGCAAGTGTGCATGTTGCAATTAGCAAGCTTGAATAGCATTGAGTAGCCATGAAGTTTGCAAAGTCAATCAGTGAGGGTATCTGCATAGAGGTAGCCTGACCTTTGTTGCCTGGAGGCACTCTCTGTTTGGGAGGTGTTAAATGGCAGCACTTGATTGATGGCTGTCTGGAGTTCTCCATTATGTCACACTAGTACCATTGCCACAACCATTATGTCAGACTACACAGAGAAGCCTTTGAAATCCACTTTTTGTGTGTGTCAGGAGCGACTTGAGAAACTGCAAGTCGCTTCTAGTGTGAGAAAATTGGCCGTCTGCAAGGATATTGCCCAGGGGATGCCTGGATAGTTTTGATGTTTTACCATCCTTGTGGGAGGCTTCTCTCATGTCCTCGCATGGGGAGCTGGAGCTGACAGAAGGAGCTCATCTGCACTCTCCCTGGATTTGAACCTGTGACCTGTTGGTCTTCAGTCCTGCCAGCACAAGGGTTTAACCCATTGCACTACCATAATGGGTTAAACCCTTGTCCACATGAAGTACGTAGACAATTTCAACACAAAGGAGGAAAAAGAAAATGAAAAAAATCTGGTTACCAGTATTAAAACACGCCAGAATCAAAACAGTAAATAATGAACACTGCTCAGCACATCCAGACAGCAAACAATCAATTGCTTGTTAACACCACTCAAACAGAGGATGCCTTCAGGCAACAACAGCCAGATACCTTCACTGATTGACTTTGCAAACATCATGGCTACTCAGATGCTATTCAAGCTTGCTAATTGCATCATTCACATTTCTTTTAAACAGACAAGGGTTCTTTCTTCCACCCTAGACATTATTCCACTGGTATATATACACTCCACTTTCTTAATCGCCAACAGATGCCAATCACAGATGGAAGTGAAGCATCAGTAGAGAATGCTGCTGAAAGATGGCCATACAACCTGAAAAACTCACAGCAACCCAGTGATTCTGGCCATGAAAGCATGAGCCTAAAGGTCTTGCAAAGCTGACTTGGAGGTCTCCAAAGTCAAAGTCAACTTGATGATGACGAAGAAGATCAATAAATGAGGCATACATTGCCTGGTATTGTCCACACTGTAGGGTCTCATTCCGGAGGCATTGGAGGAGGTCGGTAGGGATGGCCGATATAAAAGGCCGGAGTCTCCGCTGGAACCAGGCGGACACATACTCCGTCTCGTTGAAGCGGTCCTCCTTTTGCAGCTTCTCCTCCCATAAAGCTCTCAAGATGACGGCTTTCCAGTTTGAGGCAATGAGCGAAGAGTTCACAATCTACAAGGAGGAGAGATGACTCTTTATGAAGGTACTGAACATCACTATCGGCCAAATGCGGTAGGCAAATTAAAAGGAAAGTCTGGAATCAAGCAAAAGCATCCAATGTCGGGAAGCCATAGATGCAGCCAGAGTTAGGAGTGGAATTATTGCCTCAAATATGGATTCCCAACAAACCAAAATACAACTCTGGCTCCCTTCATAAATTTTTAATCTGCATATAAATTAAATATATAAAAAATGTCTTGGATATAGAAATATGCTTATGGATATGTGTGTGTGTACTTAAACACATACACACATATACACACACTCCATATCCTTGTTGCCGCAAGAAGAGGTGAGTTATTATTATTATTATTATTATTATTATTACTCTTTGGACTGGACTTATAAACATGTAGCTCAGGCATGGGCAAACGTGGGCCCTACATGTGTTTTGGATTCCAACTCCCACAATTCCTAACAGCCTACCAGCTGTTTGGAGTTGAAGTCCAAAACACCTGGAGGGCCCAAGTTTGCCCATGCCTGGTGTAGACGCACCTATGCTCTTCTAGACTTGCTCCCTCCAAAGGGTTTTGTTTCTACCTTGGTATTGAAGCTCTCCAGCGCTCCCTCCAGCTCCTCCGCATCCACTTCGTGGACCAGGACCCGAACCACGTTGAGTGGGATGTCCGACTTCCTCCGCAGCGAAAAGTCCAAGGCCATCCCAATGAAAGTCCGGTTCACTTGGCTCAGGTTCTGGAACTATATACACACAAAGAGAGAGAGAGCAATCATTCCTCGGTCACTGCATTCTTATAGGAACCAATGGATCATTCAAGCCCTTGCCTTCCTGCTTTGAGAAAGTCTTATTTTCCATGCAAAATTCACAAATGAACTTTTCCCCCCATTAATTTTGGAGTGTAGGCAGCCTTTGAGTTACAAACATCCAATTTACAAATGACTCATAGTTAAGAATGGGGCTGAGACAACAGAAATTTCCCCTTCAGAGGGAAATGCGAGGGGAAGTCATAAGGAGGAGGGAGCAGACTACAAGCTACAGGAAAGGAGATTCCACCTGAACATTAGGAAAAACTTTCTGACTGTGAGAGAGAGCTGTTCAGCAGTGGAACTCTCTGCCCCACAGAGTGGTGGAGGCTCCTTCTTTGGAGGCTTTTAAACAGAGGCTGGATGGCCATCTGTTGGGGGTGTTTTGAAAGCGATGTTCCTGCTTCTTGGTAGCGGGTTGGACTGGATGGCCCATGAGGTCTCTTCCAACTCTATGATTCTATGATTCTACGACATTCACTCCTGAAAGAGTTATTATCAAGAGGAAAAAGGGGTCTCCAATGAAGCTTTAGCACCGATCCTTATTTCCACAACAAGCCACATTTTCCAAAATCCGATTCTCACAGGGACAGAAAGAGAGTTGAAATCTTCTGAAGAGGAGCACAGACAGCAAAGGAAATACTACAGGGGTGTTAACCCTTCTCTATGCTATGCTTACATACAAACCCAACTTGAAAACAAACCTGCAGAACCTATCCTGTTTGTAACCCGGGGATTGCCTGTATTTGCAAATCAAGACGTTTTTGATGCAAAATTTGCAAATGATATTTTTGCATCAAAATGGCACTTTCTGTGCATTTCAGAGTATTCGCAAATCAGGACGTTTTCTTTTTTTTAAAAATAATAATTTTTATTGTGAGTTTTTTTCTGTGATATACAGTGAGAGGGTACAGATAACCAAAAAAAGCTGAGAAAGAAAAAAGAAAAAAAGAGAAAAAAAAAGAGAGACAACAGCTCACCCGAGGTGCAGTGCTGTACACAGTGAAGGGAAAAAGAAAACCAAAAAAAAAACATAAAAAAGGCAATGGAGAAAATACTTTTTTTTTTAAAAAACTGACTTCCACAATACGTATGTCGCGTCAACAACTAGGATTTTTGAAACAAAACATAACTTCATGTATTTACACCTATTTGTTATTTTTACACATATATTTCTTCAATTGATATTACTTTATAGAGTTGCTGTATTTTTTCCTAATAGCTTTCAATACAATTTATGTTTCTAAAGCAGGAGGAGCGTTTTACTGGGTCCGGAACACTTTATTAGTTTACTCATGCCTATAGAAAATACTCCTCTACTGGTGTTCAGTCTGTTGAATTCATTGAATTACCATTACTTCGTCTCAGCAGAAATGTTAGTTTGTCCATGTCTTTTATTTCGAGCATCTTCTCTTGCCATAAATCTAAATCTGGAGTGATCTCCTGTTTCCAGAGTTTGGCATAGACCAATCGAGCTGCTGTAATTATGTAGGTAAAGATTTTGTCTTCATTCTGATTTAGATCAAGATGTTTATCTGTTAGGCCTAGAAGGAAGAATTCTGGTCTAAGGGGTATATCTTTTTTCAGAATTTTTTGGGTTTCTTTCTGGATAATTTTCCAGAAGCGGTTAGCTTTTGCACAAGACCACCATAAATGGTAGTAGCTTCCTTCGTGTTTCTTACATTTCCAACATGTGTTGGCGCTGGTCTTGTACATAATGCTCAATTTTTTAGGAGTTAGGTGCCACCTATGGAATATTTTTAACCAGTTTTCTTTTAGACTAACAGCATAGGAAATAAATAAATAAATAAATAGGTGTATTTGATTTTCCCCCTCCAGATTTGTTGCCAATCTTGTAGTTTAATACTGTGGCTTATGTTTTTTGCCCAGATTATCATACATGTCTTGACCTCTTCTTGTTCAGTTTCCCATTCTAATAATTTGTTATATAATTTTGTTATAGTTTTCCTTTTGACCTCTATTAGCCTTTCCCAGAATTCTTCCTTGGCTTCAAAACCCTTTTCTTTATCCTTTTTATATAACTCTTTAATTTGGAAATATTGTAGCCAACCTAGATTTTCATATCGTTGTTTTATTTCCTCTTGGGTTTTTAATTCCCAGCCATCACTGTTTCTCTTCAAAAGTTCTTTGTAAGTAGCGCAGACAACGCAGACAGCGGGAGGAGCGCTATACACGCAATCTACGCAATCTACGTATCCCATACAAACAGCGCAAATGAGAGCAAGGGCGACAAGGGAGTAAGATAAAAACAGCACAGACAGTGAAAGCGGTGAGGATAGCCCAAGATATATAAATACAAATACAATAAATACAATAAATACCCATAGGGGAAATCCAGTAAGACTAAGAGCACCTGCACAGGAGGAGCCTCAAAATCATATAAAGTGCCCAGAAGCCATACAAGGAGCTAAATATAACAATATTCCAGAGACAAACTCAATACATAAAGACATAAAGACAACTATACGAGATTAAAGAACTATAAAGAGTAGGTCCTTTCCGGTCTATACGTCTCTGGTAGCATGATGGCTACAAGAAAGAAAGGAGACAAAGGAGAGAAAGAACCCAGATTCCCAGTGGGAAGAAGGGAATCATACCAGGAAGAAATGAGCCTCAGAGACCAGATGAAAGAGATAATGACAGACATGAAAAATGAGATGCTATTAGAAATGAGGAAAATCAATGATTTGGTGGGAAAAGGAATCGAAGAAAGAAAACAAATTAAAGAAGGGATACAAGCCCTAAGAAAGGAAATGAAAAAGGATGTAACCACCATAAGGAAAGAGATGGCACACTTAAACGATAAGGTAGACACTCTACAAAAACAAGAGGAAGAAACAACAACAAAGATCTTGGCAGAACAGAAAAGGACAAGAGAACTTAATTATATACAGCAAGATCTTATAAAAAAAACAATTCAATTGGAAGCCCATCAAAAAGATTATGTTCTAAGAATTAGAGGTCTACCGGAGCTAGACAAGGAGAAACCGGAAGATACGATGAAATTAATGGTGACCATGTCAGCACAATTGCTAAAGAAAGAGGAAGAGATAATGGAAGAATTAATCGAAAAGGCCTACAGGATCAGTACAGCCTATTCGAGACACAATAAAACGGAAAGAGATATCATAGTCCAATACAGTTCCTGTAAGACCAAGGAAAAGATTATAAAAAATCATTATGATAACCCATATATATATAAGGAAAAGGCAATCAGAATTTTGAGAGAAATCCCGGCGGCAGTCCTAGACAATAGGAAAAAATACTATTTCCTGACGGACAGGCTAAAAGACAACGATATCAAATTCAAATGGAATAAAATAGAAGGACTACAATTCACATTCAGGGGAATAAAATACTGGATTGATTCGGATCTGGCAGCAGGGGAATTCTACAAGAAGTGGAGCCATATAATCGATCCCACAAATGAGGAATTACAAATGGCAAGAGGGCAGAAGCGTGGATCCCCAGAACCGAGAAGATTCTCTCCCAGGGAGCAAAGGAGAGACCAAAAAAAAAAGGAGGAGATAGAAAGACTGAAAAGAGACGCCACAAAGGAATATGATAAAGAAACAAATCATTCAGACACGAACCAGGAGGAGGAGAGTTTAAGCGACCAAACTACAGGACAGGACTCAGCTTCGGAGGGAGAACTGGAGGAGGAGGACCAAGACACGGAGGGAGAGAGGGAAAACTAAACCAGGGCATGGAGGTAAAATGTTTTTCTGTTAACATAAATGGGATGAATATCCCGGAGAAAAGGAGACAGGTGTTCCATTACTTAATTAAACAAAAGGCCCAGGTTTATGCCCTCCAGGAAACACATATGAAAGAATCTAAGAGAGACTTACTTGAAAAGAAAAAAATGGGGGCTCTTTTTACATCAGGAACAGAAAGGAAACAAAGAGGTGTAGCCCTATACATAAACCCCAGCTTGAAACCGCAGAAACAATTTTCCGATGGGGAGGGTAGAATGGTGGCGGCGATGGGCTATGGTAGGGAGTATAAAAATTTTATTCGTTTGTATATATGCTCCGAATAACTCTAAAAGTGACTTTTATGAAAAATTGAATGAAAGGATTTCAGCAATCGAATGGGAGGAATGTATAGTAATGGGAGACTTTAATGGAATATGTAATCCAAAAATTGATAAAAAGATCCAGAATCCCAAAAATCGTAACAGGAAGAACAAATTACCCAATACCTTCTTTAATTTAATTAGAGAAAACATGTTAGTGGACATATGGAGAGACCAAAATGAAAAAGTAGAGGACTATACATTCTACTCAGGCAGAAGGAAAAATTGGACTAGGATCGACATGATCCTAGTATCAAAAAATATAGCCGGTAAGACATCAAAAGCCAAAATCTTTGAAAGAATCCATTCGGACCACTCCCCGGTGGGGATCAGCTTAAATTGGGGGATGAGACAATATAAATGGAGGTTGAATGAAACACTATTCAGATCAGAGGAAGATATACAGAAGAATAAAAATCTTATTAAGGAATATTTCCAAATAAATGATCAGGCCGGGATGGACATATTTACAATCTGGGAGGCGAGTAAAGCCGTTATGAGGGGGAACTTCATTGCACAGGCTAGTAGTAAAAGGAAACAATACAGATCCGAAGTGGATAACACCCAAAAAGAACTGTCATCCCTAGAAAAAAAATTGAAGAATAACCCCAAAGATAAAAGGGTAGAATTTAAAATAAAAATTTTACAAAATCAGATAAAAATGCTAGAGACTAAGGAAATTGAAAAAAGCTGAAATTCTTAAAACCGAAGAACTACGAGGGCGGAAATAAAGCTGGAAAGTGGTTGGCCTATCAATTTAGGAAGGAAAAGCAAAAAAACATGATAACAAAAATAAGACGAGGAGAAAAGACTTATACAAAGGAAGAAGAAATCCTAACAGAATTCGCAAGATACTATCAGGAACTCTATCAGGATGACAATATAAAGCTGGCATCTGTCCTTAGACCGTCACCGTTCAGAAAGTAGAGACTGGAGACGCAGGGCCCTAGATCGTCGGGGTTCCAGGCCGAGGGATTAAGAACGGCCCCGTGGGAACTGATCGTCAGTTCTCCGGCCACGTCTGATCTGAAGGGCGTTGAAGCGGAGTGAATCTTGGAGCCTAGTTTGGCTCGCCTTGAACCAAGACCTTGCCTTGTATATGATTCGCATTGGTGCGGATCCCTTGCTACGTTCCGGAGTGAATCCGGGAGCCTTGCCAAGCTTTTTGCCACGCTTGTCTTTGAACTACCTTTTGGAACTTTGCTACTTTACTGAACTGCAGCTTCGTGCTGATTGCTTTATTCTATGAACTCTATTAAGTGAATTGCTTTTTGGATCTGTTTTTATTCAATAAACTAGTTAGCCTTTGCTACGTCTCCGTGTGTGTGTTAAAGGGGCAGTTCTAAGTCGGTGATTGTGACAGATAAATAGAGAACATATACAGGAATATTTAAACAAACAAAAGTTACCTCATATAACAGATTTACAAAGAGAGAGGCTGAACATAGAAATAACGGAAAAAGAAATATATAAAGCCATAGACAAATTAAAAACAGGAAAAGCCCCCGGCCCAGATGGGTTAACTGATATTTACTATAAGAGCATGAAAAAAGAGCTGGCACCATACCTAAAGAAGGTTATGAATGAAATACTAAAAAGGGGAAACATACCAGAAAGTTGGAAAGACGCTGAAATAACGGTGATTCACAAGGAAGGGAAAGACCCGGAGTTGGTTACTAATTACAGGCCGATTGCCCTATTAAATATAGATTATAAACTATATGCAAATATAATGGCAGAAAGATTAAAAGAGTTTCTAAATATCTGGATCTCCCAAGCACAGACTGGTTTCCTCCCTAAAAGACACATGAGAAAGAACATCAGACTAATAATAAATATTATAGAGTACCTAGACAAAAACATAGACAAAAAAGCAATAATAGCCTTTCTCGATGCCGAGAAGGCATTTGATCGGATAAACTGGGGGATAATAGAAAGCCTACTGGCTGAATTAGATATGGGATACAACTTTCAATCAGCAATAAAGGCAATTTACAAGACCCAATGGGCCCAGGTGATAGTAAATGGTCAGAGATCAGAAAAGTTCCCAATAAACAAAGGTACGAGACAGGGCTGTCCACTGTCACCCTTAATCTTTAATTTTGTTTTGGATTTATTATTAAAGGACCTAGAGAAAGATACTGAAATTAAAGGCTTGACAATAAAAAATAGGAAATATAAGGTATTCGCGTTCGCGGATGACCTGGCGTGTGTAATATCTAATCCACTAGATAATATAGACAAGTGGATGGACAAATTAGAACAATTTGGTAAAATCTCTGGATTTAAATTGAACAAACTAAAATCACAGATGATAACTAAAAATATAGAAAATAAAGAGGCCCAAATGATTGAAAGGAAAGCTGGGATCCCAATAACAAAACAGGTCAGATACCTAGGGATTAACATTACGGCCAAAAATTGCCAGCTGGTTAAAAACAATTATGAAAAAGTATGGAATGAGATTAAGGATGATCTAAGTAGGTGGAAAAACTTTAATTTATCCCTATTAGGAAGGATCTTCACTATTAAAATGAAAATATTCCCCAAACTTAATTTTTTATTTCAAATGCTACCAATCCTAAAAAACCAGACTTTGATTAAAAGATGGCAAGCCGATCTGTCAGCCTTTATTTGGCGAGCCAAAAAACCAAGAATAAGGCAAAAATACCTACAGGAACTCCCAGAAAACGGTGGCTTCGGCCTCCCGGATCTGGTGGGGTACTACGAGGCTAATTGTTTAGACAGCTTAAAAACATGGATAGATATAAGAGACAAAGATCTTCTAACAGTGGAAGGGTGGGAAAACAAAGCTGGCTGGCATGCCTACTTGTTTTATGACAAAATCAAACAAGATAAAAATTTCAAAAATCATATTTTTAAAGCCCCCCTTTATAGGGTATGGGAAAAACACAAAAATTTAATGAGTCATAAGCTTCCATTGTGGGTGTCACCTGTAGAAGCCTTCACAATATATAAAATAGGAGAAAGGCCTTGGACAACTTATGAAGAAGTACTTAAGAAAGATGGCAATAGTTATAACTTAAAGACACAGGAGGAGCTGAGACAATATAATATAAATTGGCTTCAATATAATCAGTTACGGGCCAGATTTGTGAAGGACCAAGGAAGAGGATGGGAAGATAAATTAACTGAGGGGGGAAAGATTATGATGCACTCGGAATCAAAAAGAGCTAGCAAATTTTATAAATTGATCCTAAAAACTCAACATGAAAAGAAACCAATAAAGGATTTCATGAAGAAGTGGGAGGACAATCTGGGCTATAGTATTCCCCAGGGAAGCTGGCAAAAAGCATGGACATTTAATTTAAAATTCACTTGTGCATATTCGTTAAGGGAGAATCTATTAAAGATGATTTATAGATGGTACTTAACCCCTGCCCAAATAGGGAAAATATATAAGACCGGGAACGATTTATGCTGGAAATGTCAAGGAAACAGAGGAACGTTATTCCACCAATGGTGGTCCTGCCCTGAGGCGAGAAAGTACTGGAAAAAGGTTCATAGCTGGGCAGAGGAGGTACTACAATTGAAAATTGAATTTAAGCCTGAGTTGTTTTTGTTAAATATTCTAGAAACGGAAAAATTGGCAAATAGGACTGGAACGACTCTTGATCTACGTAATTACGGCTGCTCGGTTGTTGGGCAAGGCATTGGAGAGAGAAAGCAATACCCGAAATTGAGGAAATTATTCATAAACTACTGGACATAGCGGAATCAGACAAGCTGACCTGTATGGTCAGAAGAGGTCCCACAAAACTATTTGAGAAAACATGGAAACCATTTATTGTTTATGTTAAAACTAAGAAAAAGGAAGAATTAAAGGGGTTTTGGTTATAGTAATCTAGGCGCTAATAAAGAAAACGGGCGTAGTGGTATTTTTACTCCCTCTGTGTCCGATTTAGTGAGCAGAAGGTTCGATATCGACGGGTGAAGTCAACCCGTGAGTCAGATGTGTTTTAAATGTGTGTTATTGGATAGATGTAGTATGTGATGTGCTATGTTTCTGTGTTGGTTCGTGTATTTTAAACAATAAAAACTCTTGTTAAAAAAAAGTTCTTTGTAAGTTGGCCACTTTTGCCATCCTAAAAGCCTTCTCTGTTTAGCCTCTAATGGCGATAACCAGAGTGGGGTTTTTAGGTGAAAGAATGCCCTATATTTAATCCACACCTTTAGTAGGGCCGACCTGATAAAGTGGTTGCCAAAGTTTTTTTCGATTTTTTGTTGCTCGTACCATAAATACGCGTGCCAACCCACTCTTAGGTTGAAACCCTCTAAGTTAAGTATTCTCTCATTTTTCAAGTGGATCCATTCTTTGATCCAAGTTAATGCACACGCCTCAAAATAAAGTTTTAGACTTGGTAGCCCGAAACCCCCCCCTGTTCGTCCCGTCGATCATTGTTTTGAATTTAATTCTTGGCTTTTTCCCATTCCATATAAAATTTGTAAGACCTTTGTTCCAATTATCGAATGTTTTATTATTTCTAATTATTGGGATGTTTTGGAATAGGTACAATAGTTTTGGCAGGACGTTCATTTTTATGATTGCGATTTTCCCCAAGAGGGAAAGATTTAAAGACTTCCAATTTGCTAGATCCTTTTTTATTTCCTTCCACTTGTCTTCGTAATTATTTTGTAATAATTGGGAGTTTTTTGAGGTTAACCAAATTCCTAAGTATTTAATTTTCTTTTTAATTTGAAACTGTGTTTTCCTCTGGAGGATGTCTGCAAATCAGGACGTTTTCTATGCAAAATTTACAAATGATATTTTTGTGCAGGAAATGGTACTTTCCATGCATTTCAGAGTATTCGCAAGTTAGGGCTTGGTTTTTGCTTGTTTTTTGCAGAGAATTTGGTAATGGAATTGTTGCACCAGAAATGGCACTTTCCATGAACTTCTGCACCAATATTTGACCTATTATGGAAACCCTGGTGGTGCAGCAGGTTAAACTGCTGAGCTGCTGAACTTGCTGACTGAAAGGTCGGGGGTTCAAATCCAGGGAGCAGGATGAGCTCCCGCTGTTAGCCCCACCTTCTGCCAACCTAGCTGTTCGAAAACATGCAAATGTGAGTAGATCAATAGGTACCTCTTCTGCGGGAAGGTAATGGCATTCCATGCAGTCATGCTGGCCACATGACATTGGAGGTGTCTATGGACAACGCCAGCTCTTTGGCTTACAAATGGAGGTGACCCCCCCCCCCCCAGATGTAATGTCAAGGGAAAATTTTACCTTTACCTTATTTGACCCTTTGGTCAACTTCAATTTTAGAGAGACAAAGCGGGATAGAAATAATAATAATAATAATAATAATAATAATAATGGGGTACCCCACTCTATGAAAGTATATGGCCCCTTCTACACTGCCATATAATCCACATTATCTGCTTTGAACTGGATTATATGAGTTTACACTATCATATAATCCAGTTCAAAGCAGATAATCTGGGTTTTATATGGCAGTGTAAATTCCGCCTAGGTCTCCCAATGTAATTCTATGGTCAGCTTCCACTGGAATTCAATGACAGAGCAATGCTAGAAGACCTGGAAAATGTGTAAAGAGAAGTGCTCCCTCCAGTTTTTAAAAACCCAGTCATGTGTTTATTTGTGTTATCTCACTTCCATGGGGGTCCTAGTCCCTTAACTCCAGCAAATGTGGATGGTTAAAGTAGTCTCAATCCTGAGGACTGTCACAGGTCACTATGCCTTATGGAGAGCCTTTTCTATTATTTCCGCCATTGCGATAACACAAATTAGGCAATGAGAGCACAGTCTTGGTCTTGTTTAAAGACCAAGGCAACGGGTACAAAATCTGTTCAAAGTTTGCAAAGGAAACGTGTCGCTCTCCATGATGCAACCTTTTGCAGAAGAACCAGTTTGCAAAAGTGGACTTTCAGGAATTTCGGACTGGAAAAGAACCGCCTGTATGTTGCCCAGCCTCACGAACATACCATGCCCACAAAAGCATTGTTTTTCATTTACTTACGTTGTCGCAAACCATGAAGCTGAGGTTGGCCGATATTTTGACATCGTTGCTGCAAGGAGACAGACAGACAGTCACAAAGTTAAGACAATGAGGCCACACGAGAAAAGGGTGCATCTAAACTAGGGAACCAATGCAGTTTGAACCCGTTTAAACTGTGATGTGATCCTGGGAGTTGTAGTTTGGGGAGGGATCAGCATTGTTGGGCAGAAAGAGAATGCAAAGGACCTTGCAAAACTACAAATTCCATGAATTCCATAGCACTGAACCATGGCAGTTAAAGTGGTGTCAAATCGCATTCATTCTGCACTGCACATGCACCCAAAGTCTACCTTAATTCCACATAAGTGTGATCCATATAGGATTCCATGTGCAGCCAGTAGGTCAACATAACATAACATAACAATGTATATGTATATATAGAAGTGTTATATAGTATGTGTGGATGTGTATCATTATATATAATATTATATATAGGCATAAATTATATATATTAAAATGTATACATATATATGCACATATACTGTATGTATATGCATACATTATACAATATATAATATTGTATTACATTATATCATTCTATCCATCCACCCATCTATAAATTATATAATATATAGGCATAAAATATATATATTAAAATTTATATATATGCACATATATGTATATGCATAAATTATACAATATATAATATTGTATTACATTATATCATTCTATTTATAAATTATATAATATATAGCTCTTCCAGTGGCAAAGTGGTGTCAATCTGCATTAATTCTACAGTACAGACTATATATTTTGATATTAAATAGATTTTGATGGCAAAAATTAACATAGGCGAAGGCATGACAATAGTGAAAACATATAACAGCACAATGATGTCTGAGAAATACCTCCCCACTTCTTCACAAATTTCCGTCGCTGTTGGAAAGAAAAAAAGGAACATTTAGTTGGAGGTTCTTTTCTATATATATCTTCTATCGTCTATCTATCTATATGCAAAGTGAAAATATGTATGTGTTTGTATGACTGGGATGCTCACTTACACAGACAAGCTCCTGCCCCCACAAACAGCTATAGCTCCCACTACTCAGGAGACATCAATGGCCCTCCCTCCAATGACATTGCACGTTATCATGAGCACCGTGAACATATCCAAGAGTCCTGCCAATGTCGTCCACAAACTGCCATACTGCCCACCACCCAAGTGAAGGCCTTCATACGGGGACCATTTCATCCTATATTTTATGTGTTTCCTCCACCACAGACACCCCACTGTTTCTTACTCTCTCCATTAATGTGGAATTTTCATGACTCCGCCCACTGCCTCTCCCTGAACCCTTTCCTATTCTTTTCTATGGCACACAGAAAACTGAGGAATTGATCAGCAACATACTAGAGAGGTTTGGGGAGAATTCACCATGATTTATAGGAGTCCTAGGTACTGGGATGTATAGTTCAGCCACATCCAAAGAGCACTGTGAACCCAAACACCGATGGATCTGGACCAAACTTATCACACAGACCTGATGTGCTGAAATTTAATTACTGGAGGGGTTTGAGGGGAACTGATCTTCCTTTCTGGGAGTTGTAGTTCACCCACAACCAGGGAAACTGTGATCTCCACTGATGATGAATCTGGACCAAACTTGGCACACAGAACCCACATGGCTAACTCAATCTACTGGAGGGGTTTGAGGGGACTGACTCACTATAGTGGGAGTTGTAGTTTACCCTACAGCCAGAGAACTGACTGAACCCGACCGATGATGCATCTAGAGCAAACCTGCCCAACATATGGAATTACTCAGGGTTAACCTGGCATGCTGTGAGTTGTAGTTCACCCACAACCTTATGGATTTTGTACAATTAAAACACTGACTTTTTCAAATATCCCAGGCAATGCCAGGTACCCAAACTAATGTAAACACACACACATATACACACATACATGTACTATATGCACTATATCAGACGTTGTAATGTTCACCTACCGTTAATATTGGTTACGGGGCACTAGAAAGAAAAGTAAAAAGAAGCAGAGTTACATTGCCATTTTTCAGCATTTTCAGTTTGTGTAGATAATGATATGTAAAAAGTGTATGTGGCTTGCCTATGAATGTGTAGTTTTACCATTTATTAGAAGGCATGGCATTCCTTCGCCATGAAGCAAACTCTATGGAGAATCTAAGTTCAAAATGTCAACTATGTTGTTCAGGGAGAGGCTCAGGTACAAAGGGATGAGAATGTAGCTTGACATTTTAATTTGTGGCCATTTTTTAATGGGTGGAAAGGCAGCTCACGTCTTCCTTATGTCTAGTGTTTCTAAAAGGCTCCATTGCATCCACACTGCAGAATTAAAGCGGTTTGCAACCACTTGAACTGCCCTGGCTCAAGGCTATTTGACCCTATTAGTTGCAATTTGGCAAGGGAGGTTTAAGACCCTGCAAAACTACCGCTCCCAGGGTCCTGTCGCCTTGAGCCATGGTAGCCAAAGAGGTGTTAAACTGCATTAATTTGACAATGTAGATCCAGAAGGGATGGGATGTTACTTACGGACACAGCTCTTGCAATATTTAGGGAAAACCCTGAAGAAAAACAAAAGCAAAGAAGACATAGTTTTAGGAAGGGATTTCAACAAAGGAAGGAGCAACATGGAATCCCATGAAGAGATGAACCTGCATTTGTATTTTGCAAATTTGCGACCAAATTTCTCCCTTTGCAAAATTTGGAGATCACATTCCTCGCTCCTCGATTCCTTTATTTCCAAGGAAAGCAACAAATGGGCGATTTCTGACATTATTGTAACCAAAGTCTTTAAAAAACAACACAGTTTGCAAAGTCTATTTATTATAGTTTGAGATTTAGTTTATGCAATATTTGCGTATAAGTTGTTTTGAGCAGAAAAGAGCATTTTCCTGAACAGGATGCATCTACACTGTGGAATAAATGCAGTTTGACACCACTTTCACTGCCACGGCTCAATGCAATGGGAAGGTGGGAGTTGTAGTTTCCCATGGGCAATAGTATTCTCTGGGCACATCTACCCTGTGGAATGAATGCAGGTTCACACCACTTTCACTGCCATGGCTCAATTTGATGGGATCCTAGGAGCTGTAGTTTTCTAAGGTCCATTTCATTCTCTAGGTGCATATACACTGTATGATGAATGCAGTTTAATGTCACTTTAACTGCCATGGCTCAATACGACAGGATCCTGGGAGTTGTAGTTTTCCAAGGTCCATATCATTCTCTGGGTGCACCTACGCTGTAGAATGAATACCATTTCCATTGCCATGGTCCAATAACATTAAATCCTGGGAGTTGTAGTTTCCTAAGGACTTCATCTGTCAAAGAGTTTTGATGCCTTGCCGAACTACCAATCCCAAGATTCCATAGCTTGAGCCATGGCAGTTAAAGTGGGGTCAAACTGCATTCATAAGGCTGAAGACCTTGCAAAACTACATCCCCCAAGATTCAATGGCATTTGAGCCATGGCATTGAAAGTGGTGTCAACCTGCATTCGTTCTACGGTGTAGATGCACCCAGAGAATGATATGGACCATGGGAAACTACATCTCCCAGAATCCCATAGCATTGAGTCATGGCAGTTCAAGTGGCATCGATCTGCATTCATTCCACAGTGTAGATGAACCTTTAAGTGGCTTCAAGGGCCATGACATCAGAAACCTCCCAGAGGAGACCCATAAAGTTTAAATGAGATGCAATAAAGCAATACAGCCTTTTAGCTTCAACTGTCAGCCAATGGTTTGTAAAGGAAGCTTATGAAGGGTAGAAATTCATAATGGAGGAGAAAGAGATCGAGTGACTCACCCAAGTAAAGGCCGAACACGAAGAGCAGAATCGAAACCTGATGCAGGAATGCCATGGAGATCTGGAAAAAGAGATCAATTGCATACCCCAAATTGTGATTGAATATGGATTCATCCATTCATTCACCAATTTTGATCACTTTCTCTCAATTCCCCCAAAGTTTTTTGGGTTACCATAAGTCAGAAATGACTCCAAGGCAGACAACAAAAAACATCAAACCAACAACAACAACAACTTTGGGGCAAATCATACTATCTCAGCCTCGGAGGCAGGTGTTGTCAACCAACCCGTTTGGATCAATCCATTCAAGGAATATGTTGTCAAAGGCTTTCATGGCTGGAATCCCTGGGTTGCTGGGCATTTTTCAGAACATGGCCATACAGTTCGAAAAATGCACAGCAACCATTCAAGAAATGTCCCACACTAAGTCTGCAATTAAGTTGGAAACAAATAGAAGGCATGCAATGGCAAGAGCAGTATAAGATAGGTACAAAACAACAGACTAATTTAAATAGGTATATATATATATATATATATATATATATATATATATATATATATCATCAGACCTTTCTATAAGACAGTGGTTCCCAAACTTTTTTGGCCTACCACCCCCTTTCCAGAAACAAATTTACTCACCGCCCCCTTAGAAATTATTATTTTTTAATTTTAATAGCAATTAAACAGAAAGATATATGTATGACTATTTCTACCTTTTCCATAAAATATAGTAAAGAAAGGTGTAAATTAGAAACATTGACGTTTGAAATTATAAAACTATTTATTGAACTTAGAATAGAAAGGTAATACAAACATTTGAAATCGTCTTAATGAGAAGGATGAACCTGGTATGCTGATACCAATCTAGTAATCCTCAACTCTATTTTTGTCAGCAGTAATCTCAAATCATCGCAATTGACTATTTTGCAATCGGTTTCTTTTTTTGTTAATAAATTGGTTACCGCACTGAATCCATGTTCCACTAAATATGTTGAAGGGCATTATTATTATTGTTATAAGACTCAACCAGTTGGAAGGGAACCCCAAAGGTATTATTATTATTATCCCTTGCTTGGCGAGAGGAGGAGGGAGCAGGAGGAGGGAAGAAGAGAGAGACACATACAGAGATGGATGGTAGCCTGTCGCCTGGTTCACGTCACCGCCCCCTTACATGGGTTCAGTGCCCCACAAATTCTCCTGAGCCTTCCAGTGCCCCCCTAGATCGCCTCACCGCCCACCAGGGAGTGGTACTGCCCACTTTGGGAACCACTGCTATAGGATAACCATGGCCATCCTCTATCTCATGTTGTTGCGCTTCATAACTTCAGAATTATATTGAGCTACTTCCAATCTCAAATGGAGTTTGGGCAGGATTATTTTGGTGTGTGTGTCAGGATTGACTTGAGAAACTGCAAGTTGCTTCTGGTGTGAGAGAATAGGCAGTCTGCAAGTTGCCCAGGGGACGCCTGGATGTTTTACCATCCTGTGGGAGGCTTCTCTCATGTCCCTGTATGAGAAGCTGGAGCTCCCCGGATTCAAACCACCAACCTTTTGGTCAGCAGTCCAGCCGGCACAATAAAAAGCAAAGGAATTGAAAGAGAAGTTGAGGAGAGATAGAAGTGAAGCAAATCAGCTATACCTCCCATCAGCCCCATATAATGCTATAGGGAAGGCTGGGAATTCCAGTGTTGGTCATTGAGACCAGCTATACCTCCCAGCATCCCCATACAATATAGCCAATCATAAGAAAATGGTGGGAGTTGCAGCATGTTTGGAAGACCGTTCATTAGACCAGTGGGAATATTCCTGAGCCATTGCGTTCAGAACTTTGTAAAAGTTTCCAAAAAGGTGTTCTCTGCCCCAAAGAGCTTCCAATCTCAAAAGGTTTTTTTGGCACAAATGGGGAAAAAAGGAATGGAGAATTGTTGAGGGTGGATGGCAAAAGCTGCATCACCAGAGCTTTGAAGAGAGCAAATAGTTTCTTACCTGTGTGACTGTGATGCCCACCTTTGGCAGGTGAAGCGGAGTAAGCAAAGCGAAATAACTGGTCCCGGCTGGACAGTCCTGATCTTATCCCCGGAGGCCTTTCCCAACCCTCTTCAGGTGGAGCCGGAACTGGGGCGGGCGCAGGTGAGCCATCCTGTGCTCACTTTGGATACTTACCTGCTTTGTCACTTTCTTGTAAAACGCTAAAATCCGTCAATGTCAAGGTATGTATAGGGTTCTGTTGCCTGGCGTCACCAAGTTTCCAGAATAGCACCGAAAACCTGTGACTCCCCGGGTCAAACATCAGGAAGTCCAATACTGAGATATGTGTCTTTTGCCGAATTGCTACACAGAGTATCGATTGACTTCATTTAGGGTGCATCTACATTGCAAAACACTTGCAGTTCTGCACTACTTTATCTTCAATCTTATTTTGCACCTTTTAATAGGCAACGCCTTATTTTATAGCAAGCATGGGCAAACTTTAGCCCTCCGGGTGTTTTGGACTTCAACTCCCACAATTCCTAACAGCCTACTGCTATTAGGAATTGTGGGAGTTGAAGTCCAAAACACCCGGAGGGCCAAAGCTTGCCCATGCCTACTTTCATTTTGTTGCTGTAATACGTATTGTATTTATTCACATATTGTATTTATTCAAGTGGACACGACAATAACAACAATAACAATAGCAATAGTTCAGTGCTATGGAAATCCTGGGAGTTGTAGTTTTACAAAGTCCTTTGTCTTTTCTGGCTGTATTGACATTGTTGAACAATACTTAAGCTGCTCTGGGAATCATAGTTTAACAAGGTATTTACCCAATTGTCTTGGAGGCATTCATCTCTATGTGACAGGTCTCCATTGAAAGACATGTTCCTTCCTTCCCTGGAGGTTTCTAAGCAGAGTCTGGATGGCCGTCTGTTGGGGGTGCCTTGACGGTGCAGAAGGGGGTTGGACTGGATGGCCTTTGGGGTCCCTTCCAACTTTAGGATTCAATAACAATAATATTAGTACATAGCAAACAAGATCTAAAGTCAGCATACTGATCTAATTTGCTATGTACTAATCTTGTTGTGTATCAATAATAATAATAATAATAATAATAATAATGTCGCAATCCCAGGTGACAGCAGGATTGCAGAGAAACAACTGGAAAAGCTGACACGATAAGAGGATTTAAAGATCGAACTGCAAAGACTCCGGCACAAGCCAGTCAAGGTGGTCCCAGTGGTGATCGGCACACTGGGTGCAGTGCCTAAAGACCTTGACCTGCACTTAAACACAATCGGCACTGACGAAATTACCATCTGTCAGCTGCAAAAGGCCACCCTACTCAGATCTGCTCGCATTATTCGCTGATACATCACACAGTCTTAGACACTTGAGAAGTGTCCAACGTGTGATCCAATACAACAGCCAGCAAAGTGATCTTGTTTGCTGTGTACTAATCTTGTTGTGTTTCAAATAATGCTGTTAATGATGATGATGATGTTGATGAAGGTGATGGCATCTCTTCCCCTGGAGAGGCTGGATGGCCATTTGTCAGGGGTGCTTTGATGGTGCATTTCCTGCATGAAGGCAGAAGGGGGTTAGACTGGATGGCCCTTGGTCCTTTCTAACTCTAGAATTCACTCCTTTTGTACCTGCACCCGAAGCATCTCATTCTCCTTCGTCAGACCCACTGAATATTCTTCCTCTCTGAAATGGAGACATACCCATCAGCATTGGAGCCGGTTGGCCAAGTTTGCCTTGATTTGAGGGAATTCCAGCTGGGCAGGAACATCCTCATTCTTTCGGGGCCCCTCCTAGTGCCCTGCTTTTCTCCAGGCCACCTTTTCTTGGCCAGATTTGGAACAGAGACCAGGTGAACTCTCACCTGTGCAAAACTACAGAAGGGTGGCCCATTTTTGAAAACAAGTCATTGTCAAAGTTCACCTTCTTTGGGGACATTGGAAGGCCCTGCGTCCTTGGCTCAGAAGACCAGCCCAGAGATTGATGCAAGAGGAAGGGAGAAGGAGATGTCCGGAAGAGATACTGCAATAGCCACGGGCTCCAAAACAGGGTCACTATTTCTTTTGCTCTTGCAATTCCAAATGCAACTGCTCTTCATCTGGTTTTTCTCCTAACATTGAGAACTGCAACAGATTTGTCCTTATACCAACATACCAAATAGACATTTCAGGTAAAGGAAATGTGCGTGTATTCAAAATTTGGAGATAGGGAGCTGATGGCTGATGCATTTAACATTCAATAATAATAATAATAATAATAATAATAAATTTCCCAAAGGAGTCTCAAAGCAGACGAATACTGAGCTTGTGGCACAAGTGCTGAACCGGACTCAGCACATAGAAAGACAGCAGATTTCAGGAGCTGTCTTTAGAGGCCTGTCAGCAAATTATTATACTGTAAATCATTGTCTCCTCCTGAGAAAAATGTATAATATCACAAAGAACTGCAGTAGGAAATTTGCTACATAACAGCTTTTTTGTTGAGTTCCAGGGTCAGAGAAACAGATGGCAAAGACAGAACAGCCTGCCTCAGCGGAATGTGCTTGCTCTATCAATGTTTAACATTTACACAAATAGGTCGTTGTAAGTTTTTTGGGCTGTATGGCCATGTTCCAGAAGCGTTCTCTCCTGACATTTCACCTGCATCTATGGCGGGCATCCTCAGAGGTTGTGGGGTCTGTTGGAAACTAGGAAAATTGGGTTTATATACTTTACAACCTCTGAGGATGCCTGCCATAGATGCAGGCGAAACGTCAGGAGATAATGCTTCTGGAACATGGCCACACAGCCCGAAAAACCTACAACAACCCAGTGATTCCAGCCATGAAAGCCTTTGACAATACATTTACACAAATGACCAGCAACTACCAGAAGGGACAGAGTTTCATCTATGCTGATGATCATGCCATCGTCCCTCAAGCAGGGAGCTTTGAAATGATTGAACAGAAGCTCTCTGAAACTTTAGGTGTTCTTACTGCCTCTTACAGGGAAAAGCAGCTGATTCCTAATCCATCTAAAACACAGATGTGTGCTCTTCACCTTTAGAACAAACAAACATCTTGAGCTCTGAGGATTACCTGGGAAGAAATCTCACTGGAGCATTGCAGCACACCCAGATACCTGGGAGTCACTCTGGACCATGCTCTCTGACTTATAAGCACTATCTGACTATCAAACAAAAAGTGGGTGCTAGAAATAATATCATACAAAAGCTGACTGGCACAACCTGCGGTTCACAACCAGATACAGTGAAGACATCTGCCCTTGTGCTTTGCTACTCTGCCGCTGAATACACATGCCCAGTGTGGAATACATTTCACCATGTCAAAACAGTGGATGTAACTCTTAATGAGACATGTTGGCAGTGACATCTCCTGGCCATCCTTTGTTCGGATATCAGCTAGCATGCCAATGTCTAAAATTTAAAAAAATAGCTTCCTAAGATCTGCAGAGATACTCGCAGGAACACCTCAGCAAGCGAGAGTCCAAAAGTGGCAGGTTAAAACTTGGAACCTCAATCAGTAGCTGAGACTGGATGAGAAAATCCCTCATGGTCACAGAGGAGACTGGGCGACTTGGAAGGCGCTGAATAGGCTGAGCTCTGGCACCACGAGATGCAGAGCTAACCTTAAGAAATGGGGCTACAAAGTGGAGTCCATAACATGCGAGTGTGGAGAAGAGCAAACCACAAACCACTTACTACACTGAAGCCTGATTCCTGCCACATGCACAATGGAGGACCTCTTTGCAGCCACACCAGAGGCACTTCAAGTGGCCAGCTTCTGGTCAAAGGACATTTGGCATAATGCCAAGTTTTTAAACTTTGTGGTTTTTCTATAACTGTATTCTCAATTGGCTTCTGACACAACTAATACTGAGCTTATGTCTGCTGCATTTAATATTCAACATCAATAATATAATGCACCTCCAATGGAGACTCAAATCAGACTAATCCTGAGCTTATGTCTGCTGCATTTAAATTTTAATAATAATAATAATAACCCCTAATAATAATAAGGCATCTCTCAAGTTAGACTCAAAGTAGACTAATACTAAAAACAATGCAATGGGTAAATGAAATCCTAAAGCATATAAACATTAATATGCAATAATATATAGGACTTACTAAAATACATAGTTAAAATCAACATGAAAGATCATGCAATGGGTAAATGTACACCTAAAGATTTAAATGATAGATTTAAATACAAGCCTTATTAAAAAAATACATAGAAAACCATTTAAAAAACCTCTCTTAAACCACATAAAACTCGAAGAACGAAAATCCGTGGACACAATACAGCAGAATTTTCTGTGTGTGACTTTTATTTCCGTAAACATCCAGATATGTGAAACCATAAATAACTAGAAATATTTCGAAGTTTTACAAACACACCAAACTGTACGCGACGTCACATTTCCTCTTTTGAAACAGACAGAGGTGAATTCACATTATCCACAAAATTCAAAACATGAGTTACGTTTAAGCAGCAAAATCAAAGGGTCCTGCCATTTGTGATCAATATATACTAAAATAGATTTCTCTCTCACAATTAATAAAATATCATTCATATATATATATATATATATCCTATATCATATATATATATATGCTCCTTATCATTTATATAGAATTCAGAAATCTAAAACATTCCCAAATCCAAGACAGTGATAGCAATAGTGACACCTTTGGTTTCTGATTCATGCACAAAAATACTTACAATATTGTATATAAAATATCCGAAGATACGTATAAGGTGCAGATATGAAATGTAAATGAATTTTAAATCAATTTAGGATACTTTTGCAATAAGTATCGGATAGAAATAAAGATTATTACTAATTGCATGATAATCAACACTCACAATCCAATGCCTGAGTTCCCTATGGAATGTATATAAACCTTTCCAAAATCAATGGGAATGTGACCTTCAAAAGACCAAAGCAACCTTTCCATAGTGCGATTCAGGGCAGAGAAATATATTACAAATATTAATTTTACAATCTTCAAAGAAAGGTCAAATGCATTGCCTTAGCTTTGGATTCCTGCATGGATTAGACCCTTCCAAATTTAGGATTATAACCGCATCTACACTGTAGAATTGATGCAGTTTGGCACCATTTTAGTTGCCACTTTAGTTGCCATGGCTCAATACTATGGAAGCCTGGGAGTTGTAGTTTGGTGCAGAAAGTTAAAGACTTTGCAAAACCCACACATGTGATAGGTTTGAGCTGTGGAAGTTAAGATGGTGTCAAACTGCATCAATTCTACAGTGTGGAATTGACTTCAAAATCCCCAAAGTATTACCAGGAAGCTGTGATTCAAACAAAAATTTGCAATAAGGAGGAAAGGTCAACCCTTGTTTGTATCCAGGAAGTAATAAACAAGGACATCACAATATCAAGACATGCAGAGTGTTTACTATAATATTTTGCTATTTTTTCTGTCTGGAAAACGGTCCCTGCTATGTATCAGTGCGACTGAAAACTCTCCCCCCCAACAATTGATGAAATGCAAATGCGAGGAGATGGGGTGGATTTGGGTTTTTTGACCATTTTCTTATGGTCTGTCTTGTGGGGTTTGGCGACAATTTGGAAAGAAAAGATGCAACAATGGCAAACACACATTGGCAGCTATGCATCCTGAGAAAACAACTTTGGAAGATTTTTCCACCCGGTTTCTGGATAAAATATGGTTGATTATGACCACAGGCAGGTGTGTCTTCCTTACTGCAATGGCATTGCATATTGTACTGGAAATAATAAGTTACTTTCCACTAAAGGGATCCCAAAGCAGGCAAGGAGGTGTGGACACGAAGGTAGAAAAGGTCTAGTGCAAAGTGGCTCAAAACAGCGATCGTTTCAAAAAAGGACAACAAAGTCAAATCCAGGCTTTGGATTTCATTTAGAAAAGAACCATTGCTACACAATATATTCAAGAACCTATCTACACAAAGGGAGAGGCAAGTTTTCCTGCATGTATTTACTTGGACGAGTATTGCAAAGCAATACTGAGAGATACTAAATGAGAGCAGCAAAGTCCACAAGTACATGTAGAATTAATGCAGTTTGACGTCATTTTCACTGCCAGGGCTATGGATTCCTGGGTGTTTTAGTTGTGCCGAACTGCAGCTCCCATTGAGGGCCAAACTACTGCACCCATTGAGGGGTGAACTACAGCTACCATTGAGGGACAAACTACAACTCAATTTAGGCCCAAGCTACAACTCCCATTGAGAGCCGAGCCAAAACTCCATTGAGGAGTGAACTATGATTCCCATTGAGGGCAAACTACAGCTGCCATTGAGGGCTGAACTACAGCTCCCATTGAGGCCGAACTACAATTCCCATTGAGTGCCAAACTACAGCTCCCAGAGTGTCAAACTACAGTTCTAAAACTCTTGAGTGCCGAATTACAACTCCATTGAGGGTTGAACTATAACTCCCATTGAGGGCCGAACCAAAACTCCATTGAGGGGCAAACTATGACTCCCATTGAGGAGTGAACTACGACTCCCATTGAGGGGTGAACTACAGCTCCCATTGAGGGCTGTACTATTTATTTATTTATTTATTGGACTTCTTAGCCGCCACTCCCAGGTGGCTCGGGGTGGCTCACAGATTTGGGAATAACAGAGTACAGTAGTGCATAAACAGTAAAACAATAAAACCACACAACAATAACAACAGCAATAATAAAACATTAAAAGGTTACATTGAGCAGCAGTATTTGCTCAACTAGCATGTATCTAAACTGACTCAGTTATGAAAGCCTGCCGGAATAGCCAGGTCTTGCAGGCTTTCCGAAAAGCCAGAAGGTCACAGAGTGACCTGGCCTCCGGCGGCAAGGAATTCCAAAGTGTGGGGGCAATGATGGAAAATGCCCTTCTCCTCACTGACGTGAGGCGATAGGCTTTGGCGCTCGGAACCAGTAGAAGATCTTTGTCTTCAGATCTCAGTGATCTCGTGGGACAGTATGGGGTAAGCCGGTCCCTCAGGTACACTGGCCCCAGACCATACAAGGCCTTGAAAGTCAAGACTAACACTTTGAAAGTGATTTGGAATTCAATAGGCAGCCAGTGCAATTCCCGCAACACAGGTGTAATACAGTAGCCCACAGGCGTGCCTGTGAGAACGTAGGCTGCGGCATTTTGCACTAGCTTAAGTTTCCGGATCACCGACAAAGGTAGGCCAATGTAGAGGGCATTACAGTAGTCCAACCTTGAGATGACCGTCGCTTGGATCACCGTGGTCAGATCGCGGCGGGACAGGTAGGGGGCCAGCTTCCGAGCCTGGCAAAGGTAGAAAAATGCAACTCGGCTGACCATGGAGAGCTGAGTGTCCAAATGGACTCCAAGGCTTTTTACAGAAGATGACGGGCATAAAGCCGCGCCGTCCAGGGTTGGTAGCTGGAGTTCCCCACCACCCGGGCATCCTAGCCAAAGGATCTCCATCTTCGCTGGATTCACCTTCAACCTACTGGCTCGCAGCCATCCAGTAACGGCTTCAAGGCAAAGATGGAAATTATCGGGTACAGAGTCGGGTCGGCCCTCCATCCTCAGAATGAGCTGAGTGTCATCAGCGTACTGGTGACACTCAAGCCCAAAGCTGCGCACCAGCTGGGCAAATGGTCGCATATAGATGTTAAATAATAGAGGGGAAAGAATGGCCCCCCTGGGGGACCCCACAAATTAGTGGGAACCTTCGGATACAACCTCGTCCCTCCTCACTCGCTGTATCCGGTTCCGGAGAAAGGAGGACAGGCAGTTCAAAGCTGCCCCCCTCACTCCGGCCCCGGCAAGACGGTGGGTCAAAAGATCGTAATCGACTGTATCAAACGCTGCTGTGAGGTCCAATAACATAAGCAGCGCCGATCCTCCTTGATCCAGATGGCAGCGCAGCTGATCTGTGATGGAGACCAAAACCGTCTTCATCCCATGCCCCGAACGGAAACCGGACTACAGCTCCCATTGAGGCCAAACTACAACTCCCACTGAGTGTCAAACTACAGCTCTAAAGCTCTAATTGAGCACCGAATTACAACTCCATTGAGGGCTGAACTATAACTCCCATTGAGAGGCGAACTACAGCTCCCATTGAGGAATGAACTATGACTCCCACTGAGGGGCAAACTATGGCTGCTATTGAGGGCTGAACTACAGCTCCCATTGAGGCCGAACTACAATTCCCATTGAGTGTCAAACTACAGCTTCCAGGGTGTCAAACTACAGCTCTAAAACTCTGAGTGCCAAATTACAACTCCATTGAGGGCTGAACTATAACTACCATTGAGGGCCAAACCAAAACTACAACTCCCATTGGGAGGCAAACTACGACTCCCATTGAGGGGCGAAGGGGTGAACAGCAGCTCCCATTGAGGCTGAACTAAAATTCCCATTGAGGACCAAACTACAACTCCCACTGCGCCACGGCAGTTAAAGTGGTGTCAAACAGCATTCATTCTACAGTGTAGATGCAACCTGTTAGGCTTTTCTTCTTTTTCCTTGCAACCCTGAGCAGTAATTTGCTCCAAAAAAGGACAGGGATTGTATGCAATAGGAAAAGGACAGTTCAGGTCTCTGTTTTCCATGAATAATCCAATCCACTGAAGTCAAAACGGCAAATGCGGAGGGACAGCTGTGCAAAGGAGTGTGCAAATTTACACACAAAGTCTGGGTTTTTTTTCCAAACAAGAGAGTGCAACCGACATGTTCTGTGATGAGCACAAATTCTACTTATAAGACACATTTGCAAAAATACTCCTGAACTACTCTATACCTGGATATATTTAGAAAACAATTGGCAAATACTGGGTGCAGTGAGGACCGGAAAGGGACATGCAGAAGCAAGGAGATAGGATCCGCATGCAAGGCAACCCCCCCAGGTCCCATTTAAGGCACATTTCCAACCCCCCTTTGAACCCCAGAGATACTTCTTGTCTGGGCAACTGGTTATTTTAGCAAGAAGCTGAATCCATTCTGGATTTTAGTCCAAACATGAGGGGATCTATCCAAGGTGCAAAATATAGTTCTATGCTTGTTGTGTTTTTACTTTTGTCTCGTGTATTTTATTATGTGTATGGTACAATACATGCTTTATGGCTGTATTTTAACTATGCTTTAATATGTGCTCTTACAGATGTATCTGATGATATGGTGCACTGCCTTGTGTCAAAAGGGGAGGTGGGTAATACAAATAAATACATTATTATTATTATTATTATTATTATTAGAGACCAGGATCCTTTAATTTTTGTCTCTGATAATTTAATCTTTCTTTCAATGTATGTTTTAATATAAGCTTTTATAGATGTATATGACTATATTGTGCTTTGCCTTGAGCCAAAAAGAGAGATGGGTAATAAATTTAAATAAATAGAAATTAAAAAATATTAATAATGATGACAATAATGATAATAGAGACCAGGATCTTTTAATTTTTATCTCAAATATTTTAATATGTGTATTAAAATACACATTTTTAGCACAGCAGGGTTAACCGCCAGCTGCAGTATATCTTGCCAATCAAAAGGCTGACAGTTGAAGCCCAGGTCGGGGTGAGCTCCAGGCTGCCAGCCCAGCTTCTGCCCACCTAGCAGATCGAAAAGAGCAATGTGAGTAAATAAATAAAAGGTAAAAGTAAAAGTATCCCCTTGATATTATGTCTAGTCGTATCTGACTCTGGAGGGTGGTGCCCATCCTATTTCTAAGCCAAAGAGCCGGCATTGTCCGTAGCCGCCCCCAAGGTAATGTAGCCAGCATGACTGCATGGAGTGCTGTTACCTTCCCGCTGTAGTGGTACCAAATACATGTTTTCGAACTGCTAGGTTGGCAGAAGCTGGGCCTAACAATGGGAGCTCACCCTGCTCCCTGGATTCAGACTGACGACCTTTTGGTCAGCAAGTTCAGCAGCTTAGCGGTTTAACTCACTGTGCCACCAGGGGGCATGAGTAGATAAATAGGTATCGCTTTAAAAGCAGGGAGGTAATGAAAGTGTCCATAAAGGACATAGTGAAAATTTGATCGGGAGGTGTCTATGCATATACTCGGCATGGAAGATGGAGCAACAGCACCACCCGTGGCCAGGGTTGAGCACAGCCTCCAAATGTCAGAGATGGGAAAAAAAGCCTCTGTTTATGTATTGTTTGTCTTGTCAATTGTATAAGGGCATTTAATATTGGCCCATGTGTTCTGTATCAAGTTTGTACGCCGCTCTGAGTCACCTGTGGAGTGAGAAGAGCAGGATAGAAATGATGCAAATAAATAAATAAATATTTTCACTGTTTCAGTATGTGCTTTTATAGATGTATCTGACTATGTGGCATCTCACCTTGAGACAAAAAGGAAAGGTGGATAATATATTAAACTTTAATTCTAATTATTATTATAGATCAGGATCCTTTAATTGTCTTCAGTATTTTAATATGCGTATGCTTTAATATGTATTATCACATTTTCCTATCCATTTCTCCCATCAAGGTGATATCTTGGTCAGTACTTCTGATTTTTATGATTTTTAAAAAACTGATTTTAATATTATATATATATATATATATATATAGTATTTATATATACAGTATATGTTTGCTGTGGCATTGAATTATTGCCAATTTGGAAGCTGCTCTGAGTCAGTCCCCTTCAGGGTAGAGATAGAGCAGAGTACAATTATAATAAATAAATAAATAAATACTTTAGAGGAGTAAAAGGCCAACCGTCAATAAAAACGGCCTGCGTTAAAAATCATAAATGGATCCAAATCTTGTACTTGAATCAGGAACGTCTGGGGTCCATTTAGAGACAGATTGGGGTGCAAAAAGGATATGAGACCATTGCCATGTCCGAATAAGCCGAATGATGCTTCCTCATTCCGGGGCCCACTCGGCCAGCCATTCTTGGCATTGGGTCCCTTGCCCTTCTGTCTCGGGGGCTTCCTCTTCCTGCGGTGGTTTGGGGTTTTGAGGCCCGTCCACTTCGAATCCCGTTCCTTCTGCCCAGGTGCTCTTCTCCATCAGGCACTGGATCAGGTCGTCCAGCTGGTGCACTGTCTGCTGTGGTGCCCAATGACCGTCCAAAGCAGGCACAAAGGGATCCGGGGCACTGACCTCGACCAGCTCCTTGGCAGTGGGGATACGCAAGTAATAGGCATGTAGCATCATGCGGAAGGGGCCACCATCTGTCTTCAGGCTGTAGGTGAAGTCGCCAACGATGGGGTGCCCCACGGCGCTGCAATGGACCCGCAGCTGGTGCGTCCGGCCTGGGGAAAGCCAAAGAGATCACATTCTATATCTATAGGCTTGTGCAAAACAATTGGAAGTTTCGGAAATCGTAAGAAAATCGGAAGTTTTGTAAGTCAGAAGCCATACTCGAAGTGTTTGCATGGTCCACATCAAATATTTTAGAATCGAAACTTACCCCATACTTTTTCATTTTAGTTTTGTAAATCTCAGAAGGCTCCCAAAGTCAGTTTCATATTCAGTACAAGGCAAGGAAGCAAAGCCACTGTGAAATTAATGCAGTCTTGGGATTAGCAGTGGGCAAAAGAGCAGTGCATTTTGGGAACAGCACAGAACTCTGGGAAATGTAGTTTGGGAAGGGAAGGGCCCTATGGCAGGGAATTCAAAAGGCTCTGCCCTAAATTACATTTCCCAGACCGCATCAGCATCAGAAAGCACCAATCAGGATAGCGGGGAAAGAGGTCTGTTCCACCCTGAAATTTTAAAAAATTGTCAAAAATCAGTGGGCTCACAGTGGTAAATGTATTCTACCACTGTGGCAAGTTTCACCTCAATAGCTTTAAAAATGAGAGAGTAAGGAACCCCGGAAGTTTATCCAATTATAGTTATTTAATTATGCGCAATTACTATAATGAAAGGCCCCCTGGTGGCGCAGCGGGTTAAACCGCTGAGCTGATGAACTTGCCGACCGAAAGGTTGGTGGTTCAAATCTGGGGAGTGGGGTGAGCTCCTGCTGTTGGCTCCAGCTTCTGCCAATCTGGCAGTTCGAAAACATGCATATGTGAGTAGATTAATAGGTACTGCATTGACAGGAAGGTAACGGTGCTCCATGCAGTCATGCCGGCCACATGAACTTGGAGGTGTCTACAGACTTAGAAATGGAGATTAGAACCACCCCACAGAGTCGGACACGACTAGACTTAATGTCAGGGGAAACCTTTACCTTTACTATAATGAAATAGTAAAGTTTTTTTTACTCGTTATAGTAACGAAATTTTAACTAAGTATACTTTAGAAACTTTAGAAACGAAGCGCCAGTGCCCTCAGTTTTGTAATGACTTTTGAATCATTATTTTAATGGATTGCACGTCCCTAATTTATATATATATATATATATAAAATTTATATATATAAAATTTGCTTCGTATGTGTATAACTTTGTGACCTATATTGTATCTGGGACGCCTTAATTTTGTTATTATCCTATACAAGCCCTGAAGAAGCCTCGTGGCATAAGCCCCTCTGGAGAAACGGAATCGGGCCCAGCAAATTTACCGTAGGCTCGTGCCCACCTTCTCTACGGAGTCCGGTGGGACGCTACGTAGCCTCTGTGTTACATCTATTGACCTCCTGCATCACAGCACTGGCTCACGCCCACCTTCTCTACGGAGTCCGGTGGGACGCTACTCAGCCTCTGTGTTACCTCAATTGACTTCCTCCTGCATCCCAGCACTTTCCGGGACGCGACTTACTTCACACCGCCGTTCCTGTTTTCTAGCTTTACGGCGTCCACCAACACCACTGGTGCCTGCTAATTTCACCGATTGGCAGCACACTTTGTCCTTGGTATCCACCATTTATTTATACAACAACTTGCCTACATCAGAACGAACCCCCATCGTTGCCTTTTACTTTATGGTTATAGCGACTCAATTTATAACCCGGATTTTCCGGATATATAATCCAGTTTAAGATACGCTGCTTTTGGGACTAATTGTGAGTGTGTATATTGGGTATATTGCCTTTGTATTTGTATTGTGTGCAGCACCTTGGATGTTTGTATTGAAGTTAACTATTTCATGTGACATTTTGATATGATTATATTATATATTTTGAATTGTTTCCACGCCTGTATTGCATCTTCTTCATACTAGATCAGTGATACTTTGCCGCCATCTACTGGCATTATTTGGTACTACAGAGCTTTATATATTGGGTATTTTCCTCATAGTGACCCAGACCCTCCTGTTTTGTTGTGTTGACAGTATACATACACACTCGTATGTGTGTGCGTGGGGGGGTGTCTAGGAGTCTTAATGGACCATGAGCCAACAGTGTGATGCAGCAACAAAAGGTCAACATGATTCTAGGATGCATCAATAAGCATTTAGTATCTAGACTGAGGGAAGTAATATAGGCTATGACATGACAATAGTGACATATTATACGCGTGCGCACACACACACACAAAGAGTCTAGGAATCTTATTAGACCACAAGCTCAACATGAGCCAACAGTGTGATGTGGCAGCAAAAAACCCCAAATGCAATGCACTCTACCTGGGGTTGCCTCTAAAGACTGCCCGGAAGCTGCAATTACTCCAACGCTCGGCAGCCAGGTTGATCACAGGAGCTGGGTACAGGGAGCACACAACTCCATTGTTGCGCCAGCTCCACTGGCTGCCAATTAGCTTCTGAGCACAATTCAAAGTGCTGGTTTTAACCTACAAAACCCTATACGGTTCTGGCCCAGGTTACCTAATGTATTCTCCCCTATAAACCATCAAGGGCGTTAAGATCTTCCGGAGAGGCCCTGCTCTTGGTCCCACCACCATCGCAGTTTGCGCTAGGTGAGAACGAGAGACAGGGTCTTCTCTGTGTTGGCCCCCCAGCTATGGAACTCTTTTCTGAATGAGGTTAGGTCTGCCCTCTCCCTCCTGACCTTCAGGAAGCAATTGAAATCGTGGCTGTGGAATCAGGCTTTTGCAGTGACGACTGAGACCGGTAAAAACTAGAATTATTGGACCACAATGTGCGGACTGAGCTGAACGATGTTTGTGTGTGTGTAAATTAATGAATGAAAGGGACTAGGAGTCTTGGTGGAACACAAGCTGAACATGAGCCAACAGTGTGATGCAGTAGCAAAACAACAACATATGATTATAGTAGTCTGTTAATATACTCAATAACAATAATAACAATAAGCCTTATTTATACCCTGCTCCCTCTTTCCGAAGGGAAGTCTATGGCTTCATGATATATATAAGTATAAGGGATGCAGGAGTACTAGTATACAATTCTAAACTAAATTGACAGCAGTATATAGAGATTCCATCTATTAAAAAGGACATATTTTATGTAAGAGCTATTAGATGGCACAATGCTTCACTTTGGAGGGTGGTGGGTTCTCAATTGTAGGAGTCTATCAAGAGGAGTTGGATTAGTTGCATATAACTACATGGTGAGGGAGTTGGACAAGATGACCTTTGGGGTCCCTTCCAACTCTATGTTCACTACAGTACTCAACATAACACCTAAACATAAAGTTCTTTTACCGGTCAGTGGTTGCAGGAGAACCTTGCTGACGGGGTCACCGCTATAGAGCCCATGCTCAAGGACCGTCAGCTCCGTTTGGCAAGGCTTGGGGTTTTCACAACCTGTTCGAAAAAAATTAGGGATGGTGATGCTATGCAATAAACATGCAAGTAATTTTGCACAGAGCTCACCAAGGGTGTCCTACCTTCGGTGCCTTCAATGCACATCATGTGGGTCATTCCCTCGGTAGTGTTCTTCCCAATGGCATATTCAATGGTCAGCTTTGCCTCCTGGACATGGCCCCGCACCTGCCCAGGAAAAGACCAAAATGGACACACTTCCCATTTGATAAAGGAGTATATCAGCTGGCAATTTCTTTCATGCTAGGGGATTGTGGGAGTTATAGTTTTCAAAGGCCGCCTCTGCTAAAACGTGGTGAACTACACCTACCAGGGCTATATATAGATAGAGATATATAGATAGATACAGGCACAGATCAGGCCAACTTAATACCTCCCTACAGACAGACAGACAGACAGACAGCTCAGGCCAACTTAATACCTCCCGATATAGAGATATATAGGGACAGATCATGCCAACTTAATACCTCCCTACATACAGATAGATAGTTAGACAAGGCATATAAATATAGATCAGGCCGGCTTAATACCTCCCGATAGATATATATATAGGCACAGATCAGGCCTATACCTCCCTACATACAGATAGATAGATAGATATAGATCAAGCCAACTTAATATTTCCCTAGAGAGAGAGAGAGAGAGAGAGAGAGAGAGAGAGAGAGAGAGAGATAGGCACAGATCAGGCCGACTTAATACCTATCTCTATATATAGATATACATACATTTAGATTTATAAATATATGGTAAATCAGGCCAACTCAATACCTTATATATCTACATATTTACAGATATACATACACGTATATATAGTTATAGATCAGGCCAACTTAATACCTCCCTATATACCGATATATATATATATACACACACACACACACACACACACACACACACACACAGATATAGATCAGTCTGCCTTAATACCACCCTATAGATATATAGGGGGACTTTGTCTATACCTGCCGTTCAAACAAGCAGGACAACACAATCGAAGCCCTCCTGACAGATGCCCATATAGCCTCTGCTTATAAAGGAAGAGATCTCAAGACTGAGGGCCGCTTACCAGCGCAAGGTAGGCTTTGGTCACCATCCGCTCCTTGAAACACTTGTATGCACTGCCGGCCGCAGCTTTGTTGAGGGCCACACATAATGCACCACTGGTGGAGAAATCCAACTGGTGGCAAAACCTAAAATAACAGAAGTTGGGACCACCCTGGTGCATTTCATGTCATTGCTACCCATATTTTATTACTTTCTTGTATTATATGGCACTGTTGATGAGACCTAAGAGCCAAGATCCAACGCCTGCTTTGTTGCTTCTCCTCAACCACTAGTCCAAATCTACACTGTCATGTAATCCAGTTTCTGATCCCATATTATCTGTTTTGAACTGGATTATATGGCAGTGTAGAATCATCTAATCTAATTCCAGATTATCTAATCCAGTTCAAATCAGACAATCCGGAATCAGATGTATGTTATAGAATCAGGGGAGCTGTAGACTGACAAGGTCTTTCACCCATTCTCACCAAACTACAACTCTCAAGATGCTGCGACATCTGTAATGTGGATTATAGAACGTTATAATAGATCTTAGGCTGGATCTATACTGCCCTAGATCCCGTGATCTGATCCCAGATTATCTGCTTTAAACTGGATTATGTGAGTCTACACTGCCAGATAATCTGGGATAAGAAGATAATCTGGGATAAGATCCTAGGGTATAGAACAATGTGCAAGGTGCCTCAAAGACCATTCGATCCAACCCCCAGCCATGCAAGGATACACAATCAAAGCACTCCAGACAGATGGCCATCCTGTTCGGAGTGCTCTGAAAGATGACTTTTTTTTTTGGTCAGAGAATCTGATTGTTTTATACGCACCGAAAGCCATAGTAAGTGTCTGGGTCGGCCAGTTCCGGGAAGCGGTGCTTCAGCTGGCTCTGGAGGGTGAGCTTTTCGTACCACATCTTGCTGTCAATGCGGACGTCCCAGTGTTTGTTGACCACAATGAAATCTGCGCTTTGGTACAAGATGGAGAGGTTGTCCAGACTGACCGGCTCCATGGCAGGGAATCCTAAAGAGAAAAGACTTCCATGCTCAGCACCCAAAATATGTGGGTTCTGCACTCTGCACATGCTCACTGGCACTCATTTCCAAGCTAAATACATTTAGATTTTGCAATGAGAAGAACTCAGCACTCTTCACATGCTCATTGCCCATGATTTCCAAGTTAAAACATTTAGGGTTTGCAATGGGAAGAGCTCTGAGCTCTGCACATACTCAGTGGAACTAATGTCCATGTTAAAAACAGTTGGGTTCTGCAATGGAAAGATATCAGCACTCTGCACATGCTCACTAGCAGTCATTTCCATACTAAAAAATTAGATTTTGCAATGGGAAGAGCTCAGCACTCCACATATCCTCATTGGCTGTCATTTCCAAGCTAAAACATTTAGATTTTGCAATGGGAAGAGCTTAGCACTCTGCACATGCTCATTGGGACTAAAAACGTTTAGGTTTGGCTTATTGTCACCCACTGGATCACCCCTTTCCTTCCCAATTACAATTAATGCTTCTTGACACTGCCCTGGCTCAGTGCTCTGGATTCCTGGGAGCTGTAGTTTTGCAAGGTTCCTTTGCCTTTCACTGTATACGATGATGCCCCATCAAACTCTTAACTCCCCTGATTCCATAGCACTGAGCCATGGCAAAGTGGTGCCAATGTGCATTAATCCTACAGTGTAGATGCACCCCCAGTTTGAATGCTAGGAAATCCAGGGATTTGTAGTTTTGCAAGGCCTTGAGCCTTCTCTGCCTCACCAAACTGCAACTCCCAGGATCCTATGGATCCTGTGGCATTTCAAGTGGGGTCAAGCTGCATTCTTTCGACAACCCTGAGAGTCCATTGGCTCAAACACCTTGCAAAACTACAACTCCCAGCATTCCCCCACAATCAAGACACTCACCTGCGTGACTTTTTTTGGCAAGGCAGAGCAATCAATTAAGGAAGGCAGGCAGGCTGGTGCTACATTGCAAAGCATTGCATTTGCAGCTTGCAGAGGAATCCCCGGGCCCGGGTAGGTCAGGTGGGAGCCAGCCAATCAGCGCCTTCCTTGGAACGTTCACCCGGAAATGCAAGCCCAGCGCGCGCAAGTTTGCAAAAGGGGGAAAAAGGATCCAGCAGTTGTGCATTCTCTAGATTAGGATTAGGATGATTTCGCATTTGGGCCAATTTCCTTGCAATTGCATCCTTTGATTGCATGCATGCACAGAAGACTAAGTCCCGAAGGGATTGTGGTTTTGCATTTCTCCCTTTTCTTGTGTGTCTATTGTTTCCCCCTTTTTATGTTCTCCATTGCAAAAGGGAAAAAAGCGTCCAGAGCGTCGTGCATCTCTTTTCTATGGAAGAGGAGGATCAGGAGGAGCTGTATGGCATTGAAGATGAGTTCGAAGAGCAGTTTGCAGATGAGCTGGAAGTCTTGGCTGAGCTGGAAGGTGAGGCCCTCCAGCTAGGGTTTGGGGCGCATCTACACTGGGGAATGGACGCGGTTTGATATCACTTGGACGATGGGAGTTGCAGCCAGGGAAAGGCACAGCATCATCCCCTTGTTTCCAATTTGCTTGGGTATGTGTGTTGGAGAGGCATCTACACTGGGGAATGAACGCAGTTTGATACCACTTCGAACTGCCACCAGGGCTCAGTGCTATAGGATACTGGGATTTGTAGTTCTACAAAGTTTTACAAGGTCTTAAAGGAATATTAAAATATTTAATATATTAATATAATATTTGCTATTTAATACATTGTATATGATTGAATACTTAATTTAATATGATATAAACATGATTTAATACTATATTTAATATATCGTACATGATTTAAAATATGTAATAGGCTGAAGATTTAAAATGTATTTTTAAATGGTTGTGAGCCGCTTTGTTTCTTAATCACAGAGATGAAAGCAGGATACAAAGTATTATTATTGAGATGAGACTATTGATGATGGTGATGATGACTACACCATATTATTATTGAGATGAGACTCTATAGGTGATGATGATGACAACTATACATTATTATTATTATTGAGGTGAGACTAACATGATGGTGATGATGATAATGATGGTAATGCTACCATTATATTGTTGCTATTGTTGTTATTATTGAGGTGATACTCTATAGATGGTGGTGATTATGATGTTAATTATGATTGTATCATATTATTACTATTATTGAGGTGAGGCTATAGATCAGGGCTTCTCAACCTGGGGGTCGGGACCCCTGGGGGGGTCGCGAGGGGGTGTCAGAGGGGTCACCAAAGACCATCAGAAAACACAGTATTTTCTGTTGGTCACTGCGGTTCTGTGTGGGAAGTTTGGCCCAATTCTCTCGTTTGTGGGGTTCAGAATGTTCTTTGATTGTAGGTGAACTAGAAATCCCAGCAATTACAAGTCTCAGATATCAAGGTCTATTTTCCCCAAATTCCACCAGTGTTCACACTTGGGCATATTGAGTATTCATGCCAAGTTTGGCCCAGATGCATCATTGTTTGAGTCTACAGTGCTCTCTGGATGTAGGCGAACTACAACTCCCAAACTCAAGGTCAATGCCCACCAAACCCATCTGGTGTTTTCTGTTGGCCATGGGAGTCCTGTATCCCAAGTTTGGTTCAATTCCATTGTTGGTGGAGTTCAGAATGCTCTTTGATTGTAGGTGAACTATAAATCCCAGCAACTACAACTCCCAAATGACAAATTCATTCCACCCCCCAACCCCACCAGTATTCAAATGTGGGTGTATCGGGTATTTGTGCCAAATTTGGTCCAGTGAATGAAAATACATCCTGCAGATCAGATATTTACATTACGATTCATAACAGGAGCAAAATTAGAGTTATGAAGTAGCAACAAAAGTGATTTTATGGTTGGGGGTCACGACAACATGAGGAACTTATCAAGGGGTCGCGGCATTAGGAAGGTTGAGAACCACTGCTATAGATGATGATGATAATAATGGTAATTATGATCATACCTTATTGTTTTGTTGTTGAGGTGAGACTATGATGATGGTGATGTTAATGATGATTATATATTATTATTATTATTATTATTATTATTATTGAGGTGAGACTCTATAGATAAGTGGTTCCTGTCAGAATGTAAAGATATAAAACAAATGTTTGAGTTGTGAGTATCTGTTATGTTTAGCTTATGTTGGGAGTAAAGCTTTTGTTATAATGTTTGAATAGCTGCAGCTGAGTTTTACCTGACTCCAGGAGGTGTGGTGCAGCTGTATGCATAAATCTCCAATGTAACAGACTGAGTTAGATTGATTGGAAAAAGTCTGACTGGTGTGAAGAGGCTGGTGTGCTGGCTGTTGTGCTAGCTGACTCAAGGAATGTTTATGGAAGAGTCGGAGAAGCTGAAAGAAAGCCTCAAGATAAGCTTGGAGAAATGTATTCAAAGCTTGGAGAAATGCATTTATAGCTGGGAGAAATACATTGATAAGCTTGGAGAAATGCATTCATGGAATGCTGGAATGGTGACAGGAATGCTGGAAGCTGCAATACTGTGTGAGTTAACACAGAAGCCTGTTGCTGAAGAGTGTGTGGGAGTATACTGAAGGAGAACTACTTTATATGTTTGTTTTTCTATCTCCACACAGACTGCTTATCTAAAGAGCATGTTGCTGATTTTTTGTTTGTTTGAAACTATTTTTGTAAATTAAAGTTTGTGCCTGTTTTTTACAAGAAGCCAAGCTTTGTTCTTTTTGCTGCTGTTTGCTCACATAACCATCAACCACCTTCTGCTGATTCTTTGCAACTGTGGATATAGATGATTACATATCCCATTATCCCATCATCCAACAGACATTTTCCAAGTGTCTAGGACTCTATGATGTATCAGCAAATAATGTGTGCAGATTCGAGTAGGGTGGGCTTTTGCAGCTGACAGATAGTAATTTCGTCAGCACCGATTGTGTTTACGTGCAGGCCAAGGTCTTTAGGCACTGCACCCAGTGTGCCAATCACCAGTGGGACCTCCTTGACTGGCTTGTGCCAGAGCCTTTGCAGTTCAATCTTTAAATCTTCGTATTGTGTCAGCTTTTCCAGTTGTTTCTCTTCAAACTTCTTCTTCTTCTTCTTCTTCTTCTTATTGAGATGCAACTCTATTGATGATGATGGTGATGATGAACCAACCTGGACACAGCATATTATTTGAGAACACAGAAATGCTGGACCACTCCCACAACCACTTGTCAGGCCACACAGAGAAGCCATTGAAATCCATAAGCATGTGGACAATTACAACAGAAGGGAGGAAACCATGAAAATGAACAAAATCTGGCTACCAGTATTTTAAAAAAATTAAAATTGTAACAGCAAAACAACACTCCAACACAGGGGAACTCCAGAGAGGAAACAATCAGGGCCAGCTAATCACCTCTCAAAGGATTACCTCAGGAAGTAAGAAGATAGACCTTGAAACTGCAAGGCCATTAAATGCTAATCAAGGTGGCCAATTGAAACATTCACACCTGCCTCCAACAGACAAGAGTTCTTCCTCCCACCCTGGACATTCCACAGATATATAAACCCAATTTTCCTGGTTCCAACAAACCTCACCTCTGAGAATGCTTGTCATAGATGCAGGCGAAACATCAGGAGAAAATGCCTCTAGAACATGGCCATATAGCCCGAAAAAACCTACAACAACACAAGGATCCATTGATTGTGTTGTAGGTTTTTTCCGGCTATATGGCCATGTTCTAGAGGCATTCTCTCTGACATTTTGCGGGCATCTATGGCATCCTCAGAGGTGAGGTCCATTGATTGTAATCAAGCTCAATTGATTGTAATAAAGGATGAGGTTTGGTTGTTTGTTGAAGAGATATTTTAAGATGTTTACTTGCTAAGATTGGACCTGCTTTTCTCTTTCTGGCAGAGGAAACCCCTCAAGCTCCGTCCCATAAAGTCTCCACATTCCGGAGCCAAAAGCGGACCTTTGAGGAGGCTCTCTGTGCAGTGGATTTGGATAAGAAACCCACTGTTGTAGGCTGCCATCTGGACACCAAAAGGGATCCTAAAGATCAGGTCCTCCCAAAGGCCAAGGAAAACCCCCCAAATCCAGATTGTGTCCCAGTGCATGCAGAAGATCCACCACCTGAGGAGTATGAAGCCAACCAAAGTAAGTTTGAAGATTGCGCCCAATGCAATCTCCCTTCTCCAAAATTCTTGGGGTACAAAGGATTTTGGATTTATTTTTTCAGAGTTTGCATATTTCTGGAAATTATCAGATTACATTGTAAAAGCTTTGTTCCCATTATTTATCCTCACAGCAGCCCTGCAAAGTTGGCTAGTATCTTGGGAGTAAAGGGTGCCTCCGTACTATACAGTAGATGCAGTCTGATTCCACTTGAATTGCCACAACTCAGTGCTATGGGAGAATGTTTTTGGTTTTACAAGGTCTTTATATAGCCTTGTAAGTTCTTGCTTAGAAAAACAAAACTCCGCACAGAGAAAATAAAGGGTGGATCTACGCTGGTTTTTTTTCACAGTTTGACATCACTTGAACTGCCATAGCTCAATGCTATGGAATCGTGAGAGTTTGTTGTTTAAGAAGGCACTGACCCTCTTTTGCAGAGGTAGTTAAAGGCTTTGCAAAACTCCAGCTCCCAGCATGAACCCATGGCAGATCAAGTGGCGTCAAACTGCATCAATTCTACAGTCTAGATCAGGCATGGGCAAACTTGGGCCCTCCATGTGTTTTGGACTCCAGCTCCCATAATTCCTAATAGCCTCAGGCCCTCCCAGTAATCTACATTGTCCCATATGTATAATGCATACATAATACCAAGTTCTCAAATCAATAATGAGGAAACAATCAGAGTTGCATAACTTCAAGTACCACAGTGTACTATAAATCACACAAGCATAAAGTCCATAGATGGGTAATCCTACAAAATTCCACCAAACTAGTAATAGGTTTCTGTGTAACCCAGTAACAGTTCTTATGAGCATATGTGAGTTACTCACAACCTCCATGTGAGGAGGGACGAAAAGGGTCCATATGAAAACCTCCTTGTCTTCTGTGGGGTGATACTGCAGATACTGTTCAAATAAGACCCCTAGTTGAAACTACAGGTTGTAGCCTGCTGTTGTCCAGAAAGGCGGTGGAAAAAGATACTGTGGTGAAGCCACTGACATTCCGCAAATCCTGTTTATCCAAAAGTATGCAGATATTGTTGAACAACAGGGTCAACGTCAAAACGGAGAGTGTTGCCTATCCAGGATGCTCCCGGATGTCTGGCTGCAACAGCTGATAAGTAAACTTCCTCCGTAAATGAATATGGGATAGAATTTCAAACAAGTAAAAAAAACAGCCAAGTGAGGCTGCTGATACACAATGGAGCCACGATAAGCCAAAAATAGGCAAACCAGGCTGCTACTCTCCAGTGGAGCTGACGGCGTATGATGTCTTGGGGGCCCCGCCTGCACGTTTTGCCCCCTGTGGGGCTTCCTCAGGGCTCAGATGTTATAGGTTGTAGTGTCCAAGTAGCTATACAATTAATATTCCTGATGGTATATGATCGATCTCATTCCCATGCAGTCGTGACTCCCTTAATCCATATTGATTTGAGAACTTGATATTGTGTATGCATTATACATATAGGTCAATGTAGATTACTGGGTATTAAATATGTTTCATGATTAGCTATGATGTGTATACTGTATCTATTGCCTATGTATGTTTAGTTTATTGAAACACACTATAACTTCTCTAGAAAGTGTTACTATTTAGCTTGTTGCAATACAAAGTGTATATCACTAGATGGCAGTATATGCTAACATTTGATTGTATATAATTCTAAGTCCTGCTTTTGTTTGTTTTTTTTTTGGTTAGCCTTTCCTTTCCCCCTCAGTTGCTTAAGTGGCTGAAGGGGAAAAGGAAAGGGCCTGAGGCTATTAGGAATTGAAGTCCAAAACACCTGGAGGGCTCAAGTTTGTCCATGCCTATTCAAGATATATCTACACCAGGCATGGGCAATAGTCTAAATCAGTGGTTCCCAAAGTGGGCAGTATCACCCCCCTGGTGGGCGGTGGGGTGACCCAAGGGGGCACTGAACTCCTGTAAGGGGGCGGTGGCGTGAGCCAGGCTTGCCACTTGCAGGGTCGCACGCTTGCGAGGACGACACCATTGGAAGAAAGAGGCCGATACACAGGACTGCATCATGGGTGGGGTTGACGGAGGAAGGAGGCACACGCTGTGGTTTCCACGGCAATGCCTGCCCAGGGATTCCACCTCGCAGGGACACAGTTGCAAGCACGTGATCCCCGGGCAGGTGTTGCCGTTTGATCCAGATCTGTCATTCATGGGGATCTTAGTGGTCTGTGGAAGTCAGAGCTGAATTGGCTGAAGGTACTACAAATCCCATCATCCGTTGCTCATACTCCCCCAAAAATATTGTTCTTGTGATTATTTCTGGAATTCAATGTTTGTAATTTACACCTTTCTTTACTATATTTTATGAAAAAGGTAGAAACATTAATACACATATCTTTCTGTGTAATTGCTATTAAAATTTAAAAAATTAATTTCTAGGGGGGTGTTGAGTAAAAAAAATTCTGGAAAGGGGGCAGTAGGCCAAAAAAGTTTGGAAACCACTGGTCTAAATAGTCTTTGGGGTTCCCTTCCAACTCTGTGATGCCAAAATGGAACTATGGCCTTTGTGTTGGCTGGGGATGATGGGAGTTGTAAGAAACCTATTTTGGGTCTATAAAAGCCATTTCTCTCTCTCTCCTTCTCTGGCCTGAAAGCTCCCAAGCCAAAGCGGCAGAGGCGCCTTGAGGCCGTGAAGAAGCTGGACTTTGGAGCCAATGATGAAATGGACGCCCAAGTTCCTTGCAAAGGGGACATCTCTCCTCCTCTTTCGCCCCATTGTGAACCTCGGGATGCAAGGTGAGCTCTAGGAGAACTCCAGGGCCTTTTAAAAGATGGAGTGGCCACCCTCTTGTGACGGGGAGTTCCACAGTTTCGGTGTCAGCAGACGGGTGATTTTTGAGGTGCCATTTCTGCCTCAATCTGAAAGGACAACGTCAGATCTGACTGCTCTCTTTTTTGAGTTTTTTTCTTTTTTTTTGCAGAATTCCAAACTTTGTTTCCACAAACGCTTTAGGACTGGACGGCATGCGGCCCTTGCAGGTGACACCCCCGAATGGAAGAAACTCCAAGAGGGTGCTGCGGAGACCCCCAGTCCTGGAAGACTACATCAACGTGACCTCGACCCATGGCACCCGGGTCTTCATGGCGGTGAAGGAGGACTCCACCGGAATGGAGGTACCCCTGTTTTGGGTCTGTTTGGGGAAGAAATGGTGGCCTTTCATTCTTCTCCAACGAGGTTTGGATACAGATCTGTTTCCATCAATATGTGTCTGGTGTCTCCCCAGATTTCCAGCTCCATTGCGCAGAATGGAAGAAGGCCGCTTCATCTACTAGGAGTTCCATTTTCCTACTTAAAGGAGCAAGTAGCAGAAGAGGTATTGCCTTCCCATTCCACTTTAATCCTTATGTAACATGATTTTTGTTCCTGGGTCATAAATGTCATTTTCTAATTGGTTCTATCAAAAAAGTTTATTAAACTGGAAAACTTTGTTTTTGCGGGAGAGACATCCTGCTATGGCACATTTTGCTCTAGTTTTTCCATGAATACCTCGTCGAGTCTCAACCAATTCAACATAGCTTGTGGCAGCCACAGAAACAAAGTTTCTGGAATATAGCAACTACTTTCAAAGTAAGTCCAGCACAATTAAACATAAAATAACACTTTCTAAACAGGAACAGAAAATGTTTCAAATTGTGTCCCATAGTGTATTACTACTATTATTATAGTGGCTCTTGTGATTATCATTATAGTTGGCCACTGATATTAGATTGCATCATTATAATATTATAGTATATTATTATTAGTATTATTAGTATTAGTATTGCCCATGGATACCAAAACCCGTAGATGCTCAAGTTTTCTTTATATATAGTTGGGAAATACATTAGTATCTGTTATATATAATGGCAAAATCAAGGCTTGCCTTTTGGAATTTTTGAAATATTTTTTTCTAGTCACTACAGATCTGTTTGTCTTCCCCTAATTCAGTGGTTCTCAACCTTTGTAATGCCATCACCCCTTAATACAGTTCCTCATGTTGTGGTGACCCCCAACCATAAAATTATTTTTGTTGCTAATTCATAACTGTAATTTTGTTACTGTTATGAGCTGTAATGTAAATAACTGATATGCAGGATGTATTTTCATTCACTGGACCAAATTTGGCACAAATAACCGATATGCCCAAATTTGGGTACTGGTGGGGTTGGGGGGAATTGATTTTGTCATTTGGGAGTTGTAGTTCCTGAAATTTGTAGTTTGCCTGCATTCAAAGAGCATTCTGAGCTCCACCAACGATGGAATTGTACCAAACTTGGCACACAGAACTCCCATGACCAACAGAAAATATTGGAAGGGGTTGGTGAGCAGCACATTGACCTTGAATTTTGGAATTGTAATTCACCTACATCCAGAGAGCACTGTGGACTCAAAGAATGATGGATCTGGACCAAACTTGGCATGAATACTCAATATGCCCAAATGTGAACACTAGTGGAGTGTGGGGAAAATTGACCATGACATTTGAGAGGTGTTACTGCTGGGATTTATAGTTCACCTACAATCAAAGAGCATTCTGAAACCCCCGCCCCCATGATAGAATTGGACCAAACTTCCCACACAGAACCTCCATGACCAATATTTAATTCAGTTAGCTTAAGGGGCCTCTTCACTGTAGAATTTATGTTTTTTGATTCCACTTCAATGTCCATGGCTTATTCCTATGGGATTCTGGGAGTTGTAGTTTCATAAATTCTCTGCAAAAGTGTTCTGATGCCTCAGCGGACTCCAGTTCCAGGGATGCAGTAGCATTGACCCATTGCAGTTAAAGTGGTATCGAACTTGCATTAAGTCTGCAGTGTAGATGCAGCCTAGGTTTTGTGAATCTCTTGGGTTTACCCTTCTTTCTTTGTTTCCCAGCGCCGGAAGCAGATCCATGAGTGTTCGCAGGTGTTGACAGAGGTTCTGAACAGGTGATCCTAACATTTCTTTTAGGATGTGGGTGATGTTAAGTGAATGGGAAAACACCAAGACTGGTGAGCCATGTGCTAGAGCAGTGGCGAGATCCGGTCCGGGTTTTGAAATGCTTTGAAGGAGCTCTCTGTGGTGCTAAATCACCTTAAAGTGCTCCTTTTGAGTTTGGGCTAAAACCTGGAGCGGATTTCTTCTGCAGCTGACATGGATCGCCTCTCCACTAAATAGACACTAAATTGATCTGTTTTTGAACTTTCCTTCTTGAAGCTGCCTCGACGATGAGGAACAGCCTGTGATGGAGGCTGCGGCTGCAGAAGAGGAAGGGGACGAGGCCACTCCGCATTCCCTTTGGGTTGACCGGTTCAGTCCCAGGCATTACGTGGAGCTGCTCAGCGATGATGTAAGCACCTCTCATCCCCTGGGTAGGCTGGTAGGCTCTTAGGAATTATGGGAGCTGAAGTCCAAAACACCTGAAGGGCCGAAGTTTGCCCATGCCTGGGTTAAACCAACTAAGACACAAACACAAAAGGGCTGCCTTACTATAAGCACTACAAAACGAGAAGGGTCAAATCCACAATGAGAATATAAGGCAAATGTAAGACTGTGTAATACTGAATCACTCCAGTAGATTTCCCAGAGCTTATATGTTATCTCATCGTATACACACATACACACACATTTGTACATTTCATATAATCTTTGCTGTTTAAATGAGAATTGGATATTCTTCCCTTCACGCTTCTTATGTCACACAGTTGATTCTTGAGTTGTTTCCTTGAGCGCTGGTCCGTGGATTTCATCACAGACCTCATGGCCAACAGATTTTTCTTTCCTTTATTAGAAACTTATCCATTTTAGAATTAGGTCTAACTTTAAACTCTACATATTTATGAATGATAATGTCAGGAAGGATCATATTGTATCCTCCTTCATTACTGAAGGGGGTTGAACTGAATGCCCTTTGGGGGAGTCCCTTCCCACTCTATTGAAGTATAGACTGCCTGGGAGGCCAGTGGCTGCTGGAGATTGAATGACCATCTCTCGGGAGGGATTGTATCGTGTCTTCTTGCTTGACTGAATGGGGTTGGACTAGATGCCCTTTGGGGGTCCCTTCCAACTCTAGTGAAGTATAGACTGCCTTCTCTGGAGGTTTTTGAACCAGGGCTGGATGGCCATCTGTTGATAGGGATCAGATTGTGTCAGATTGGTTGCCCTTTGGGGGTCCCTTCCAACTCTAGTGAAGTATAGACTGCCTGGAAGTCCAGTGAGCCTCCTTGGTAGATTTTTGAACTGAGATAGCCATCTGTTGGGAGCAGGGCCGTATCCAGGATTTTGATTCGGGGGGGGGGGGGGGCCTGAGAATGGGTGGAAGAGGGTATAACCAAGCAAACCTAATGTATTGTTAACCCAAAAACCCGATTAATGTGGTATATAATGAGCATGGTGATCAGATCATGATATGAATAAACATAACAGTTTAAATATTGTCCCTGTATGGCCTGCGCGCGGACCACCCTGTGAATTTCGGGGGGGGGGGCTGAAGCCCCCTTAGGCCCCCCCCCCCTGGTTACATGCCTGGTTGGGAGGGATTGGATTGTGCCTTTCACAGCTGAAGGAGGTTGAACTGGATGCCCTCTGGGGGTCTTTTCCAACTCTAAATGAAATATAGAGTTGTCCCTTCTAATTCTAGTGAAGTATAGATTGCTTTCTATGGAGGGTTTTGAACTGAGGCTGCATGCCCATCTGTTGGGAGGGATTGGATTGTGTCTGTAACTGAAGGGGGTTGGACTAGGTGCTCTTTGGGGGTTCCTTCCAACTAGTGAAGTATAGATTGCCTGGGAGGCCAGTGGCATCTCCTTCTCAGGAGACGTTTGAACTGAGGCTGGATGGCTGCCTGTTAGGGGGCTTTGACTGGGTCTCCCTGCCTAGCTGAAGGGAGTGGACTAGATGCCCTTTGGGGGTCTCTTCTTCCCCTGTCTCTTTCAGTTCACGAACCGCTGCCTGCTGAAGTGGCTGAAGCTGTGGGATGGGGTGGTGTTTGGGAGGGAACGCCCCCCCAAGAAGGCCCGCCCCGAAGCCCCCCCAGCACCTCGTCCAACCAAAGAGCAACCGGGCAAATGGAAGTCCAAGGCCCAAGCCACCGAGGAGGCCCTGGAAGCACAGCTTGATCCCCAGAACCGCCCCAAGCACAAGGTCAGAATCCCCAAGACTATTATGTTTCATTATACACACAAAAAAGAAAATAAAATAGGATGGGCAAGATTTATATATCAGGAATGGTCTTACAGCAGTGGTTCCCAAACTGCATTCCATGGAAGCCTAGATTTCTGCAAAAGCATTATTGCTGTACCATTCAGTGCACAGCCCCCAGTGGTGCAGTAGGTTAAAGCGCTGAGCTGCTGAGCTTGTTGACCGGAAGGTCGCAGGTTCAATTCCGGGAAGCGGCGTGAGCTTCCGCTGTCCGCCCCAGCTTCTGCTAACCTAGCAGTTTGAAAACATGCAAATGTGAGTAGATCAATAGGTACCGCTCCAACGGGAAGGTAACGGCGCTCTATGCAGTCATGCCAACCATATGACCTTGGAGGTGTCTATGGACAATGCCAGCTCTTTGGCTTAGAAATGGAGATGAGCACCACACCCCAGAGTCGGACACGACTGGACTTAATGTCAGGGGAAAACCTTTACCTTTACCTACCATTCAGTGCATCCGTTGCAACACATGGTGCTCATATTGAATTACAAAGTAATATCTAATTGTAGATTAATAATCATAATATTTACTACAACAAATATTGTGTCCTTCAGTGCGTCCATTGCAACACACGACAGACCTATTGAATTATAAAATCATAATATTTAATTATATATTAATAATATTAGTGTTGTACCATTCAATGCGTTGGTTGCAACACATGATGGACATATTGAATTATAAAATAATATTTATAAATATTATTCTACCATTCAGTGCATCTGTTGCAATATACGACACTCATATTGAATTATAAAGTAATGATATCTGTCGCTCGATGAGTTTGTTGCAACACATGACGCACATCTTGATTTATAAAATAATATTTAATTTTATTATTATTATTTGCAGGTTGCCCTCCTCTGTGGTCCCCCTGGTTTGGGGAAGACCACCTTGGCTCATGTCATTGCAAAGCATGCTGGGTACAATGTGGTGGAGATGAATGCCAGGTAAGCTATTGGGGCCGATGCAGAAATGAAACCAAAACATTGCTATATATTTGTCAATGCAATCTGGTGAGAGCCAGTTCGATGGAGACCCCAGGTTCGAATCCCTTCTTGGCCTGGCAATCCACTGGGAATCCTTGGGCAAGTCACACTCTCTCAGCCTCAGAGGGAAGCCATGGCAAACGTTTTGAAAACTGTGTTTCTTCTTTTCTTCTAGTGATGACCGCAGTCCGGAAGCCTTCAAGACGCGCATCGAAGCTGCCACTCAAATGAGGTCGGTCCTGGGAGCCAATGAGAAGCCCAACTGCCTGGTCATCGATGAGATTGACGGCGCCCCCACAGTAAGGGAGCCTGGTCATTGGCTGGCGCTAGCCCCACCTCCTTCACTTTCTTTTTTATTCACTTCCTATTTCGTTTACTCCTTATAATACACATAGCCTTGAGTTAATTAATTAAATTATCTCTATCTCTTCTCTATCTCTTCTCTATCTGTATCTGTATATCTCTATCTGTATCTGTATACCTTTATAAAACGGAATGTTTGTATGTGTGTATGCGGAGGGCGGGAGGGCAGAAGGGCGGAAGCAGCCACTTTCACAGGCCAGGGCGGATATGTGGCAGCCACTTTCACAGGCCAGGGCGGATATGTGGCAGCCACTTTTACAGGCCAGGGCGGATATGTGGCAGCCACTTTTACAGGCCAGGGCGGATATGTGGCAGCCACTTTCACAGGCCAGGGCGGATATGTGGCAGCCACTTTCACAGGCCAGGGCGGATATGTGGCAGCCACTTTCACAGGCCAGGGCGGATATGTGGCAGCCACTTTCACAGGCCAGGGCGGATATGTGGCAGCCACTTTCACAGGCCATGGTGGATATGTGGCAGCCACTTTCACAGGCCAGGGCGGATATGTGGCAGCCACTTTCACAGGCCACAGCGACCAGCGCGGGTGATGGACCTGCACCAAACTTGGTACACATAACCCCCCCTCACCCCCTTTACGTCCTGGCGCGGTCGGGGACATGACCCACGGATTATGGGATTTGTAGTACTTTTCCAACACTTTGGTTCCCACAGACCACTGAGGCCACCAAAAGGACCAATACAGACCACACTCAGCACACACAGCCCCCATGACCCACTCTACGTCCTGGTGCAGTTCGGAGGAGGGTGGACCATGGATGATGGGACTTGAAGTGCCTCTACTCACTTCCCAAGTCCGCTGCAACCCTCATCCAATCACTGATCGAGACCAAACTTGGCACACATAACCCCCATGACTGCCTTCACGTCCTGGTGAGGTTTGGGGGAGGACTGACAATGGATGATGGGATTTGTAGTACTTTTACACCCCTCTGTTCCCACAGACCACTGCGGCCCCCAACAAACACTGATAAAGACCACACTTGGCACACAGAGCCCCAGTGACCCAGTCCACATCCTACTGAAGTTTGGAGGGTGACAGAACATGGATGATGGGTCTTGCAGTACCTTCCCTCACTTTCCAAGACTGCTACAAACCTAATCCTATGATTGATCAACACCAAACTTGCCACACAGAGCCCTCATGACCCACTCTACATTCTGGTGCAGTTTGGAGGAGGGTGGACCATGGATGATGGGACTTGAAGTACCTCTACTCACTTCCCAAGTCTGCTGCGACCCTCATCCAATTACCGATTGAGACCAAACTTGGCACACATAACCCCCATGACTGCCTTCACATCCTGGTGAGGTTCGGGGGAGGACTGACAATGGATGATGGGATTTGTAGTATTTTCACACCCCTCTGTTCCCACAGACCACTGTGGCCCCCCAAAAACACCGAGAAAGTCCACACTTGGCACACAGAGCCCCAGTGACCCACTCTACATCCTACTGAAGTTTGGAGGGGGAGAGAACATGGATGATGGGACTTGCAGTACCTTCCCTCACTTCCCAATCCTGCTACAAACCTAATCCAATGACTGATCAACACCAAATCTGGCACACAGAGCCCTCATGACCCACTCTACAGCCTGGTGCAGTTTACTGTGAGACGGACCACGGATGATGGGACTTGAAGTACCTTCACTCACTTCCGAAAAAGAATGCATCCCTCATCCATTCACCAATACAGACCAAACTTGGCACACAGAGCCCCCATGACCCACTCTACATCCTGCTGCGCTTCACAAATAACCCGGGCAGGGCCGGGTCCCCAAGCTAGTATATAATAAAAGGGAATGTTTGTATGTGGGTATGGATGTATGTATGGATGTATGTGCCAGCGTTCTGATTGGCTACCAGACTAAATTCCCACCCTCTACATTCAAACATCATGATTGGTTGCCACTGAGGCAGAATTTGCTAAACTGCCTCTGATTGGCCACCATTGCCTCAAACAGCATGATTGGTTTCCACAGAGTGAGCATTTGCTACACCGGCTCTGATTGGCCACCATTCCTCCATCCCTAATCTCAAAGCTCTCACAGACAGTACTTTACAAACAGGCTTCCTTTAGGCCTCGCCCTCCACACACAGCAGGACTTCCTCCACTGGATTCTCCTGGCTAGGCCTCAGCCTGATTTCACAGTAAGAGTTATTTTTCTTATTTCTCCTGACTAGGCCCCTTAAAACACAGAAAAAGACCACACTTGCCGCACAGCCCCCCCCCCCCAACACCCACTCTACATCCTGCTGCAGTTTGAGGGAGGGGGCCCCACGGATGATGGGACTTGAAGTACCTTCATTAACTTCCTAAGACCACTGTGACCCTCATCCAATAACCAATACAGACCCAACTGTCCACACAGAGCCCCCATGACCTGCTGCCCCCATGACCCACTCTACATCCTGCTGCAGTTTGGAACAGGGCACACCATGGATGATGGGACTTGCAGTACCTTCCCTCACTTTCCAAGACTACTGCAAACCTTATCCAATGACTGATCAAGACCAAACCTGGCACACAGACCCCTCATGACCCACTCTACATCCTGGTACAGTTTTGTGTGAGATGGACCACGGATGATGGGACTTGAAGTACCTTCACTCACTTCCTAAAAACAATGCAACCCTCATCCATTCACCAATACAGACCGCACTTGGCACACAGAGCCCCCATGACCCGATCTACATCTTACTACAATTTGGAGCAGGGTGGTCCACAGATGATGGGACTTGCAGTACCTTCAGTACTTTCATGATACCACTACAACTTCCAATAATGATGGATCAAGACCACACTTGGCACACAGAGTATTCATGACCCACTCTACATCGTGATGCAGTTCTAAGGGGGATGTTTCATGGATGATGGGATTTGCAGTACCTTCACTCACTTACTGAAACCACTGCTACCCTCATCCAATGACCGATAAAGACTAAACTTCGCACACAGTGCCCCATGACCCACTCTCCATCCTACTGCATCCCAGACCATGGATGATGGGACTTCAAGTACCTCTACTCATTCCCCAAGACCACTGAGGCCCTCAACAAAGACCAATAAAGACCATACTTGGCACACAGAGCCCCCATGACCACTCTACATTCTACTGCAGTTTGGAGGAGGGTGGGCCATGGATGATGGGGCTTGAAGTACCAAAGACCAACTTTGGCACACAATGCCTTTCACAAATAACCCGAAGACCACACTTGGCACATAGAGCCCCCATGACCCACTCTACATTCTGGTGCAGTTTGAGGCTGGGCCGCGGATGGTGGGACTTGAAGTACTTCCACTCACTTCACGACAGCGCTGCCAACCTCATCCAATGACTGCCCAAGACCAAACTTGGCACACAGAGACCCCATGACCCTCTCTACATCCTGGTGCAGTTTGGAGAAGGATGGACCATGGACGATGGGACTTGCAGTACCCTCAATAACTTCCAGAGACCACTGCAAGCCACATAAACAACTGATAAAGACCAACCTTGCCACACAATGCCTTTCTCAATTAACCTGGGCACTGCCGGGTCCCCAAGCTAGTTAATAATAAAATATAATAATTATACAAAAGTATAATAATAAAACTTTATTCTTAATATTATTATTTAAAAGTCAACTAACCTATTTAATTTACTCCTTATAATACACATAGCCTGGAGTTAACTATCAATTTTATTATTATTATTAATAATAATAATAAGAGTGTACAAATATAATAGCATTGTTATTAATATTATTGTTATTAATAAAGCCAACTGAGCTCATGGGTTTTATTCTTTATAATATACATAGCCTGGAGTTAATTATTAATGTAATATAATATATTATTACGAATAAAATGTAATAGCACGGTTATTCATAACATTGTTATTAAAGTCAACTGAACTCTCATAGGTTTCTCTCTATTTAGGAGATTTTCATAATTGCAAATGATACGGGCCTACAATGCCTTGAAAGGGTTTGGGGCTGAGAGAGTATGACTTGCGCAAGGTCACTCTGTGAGTTTCTGTGACTTGAATCCACGGGGATTTGAACCCTGGCTTCTTTAAACTCCATCCGTATTGCCATTTGTTCCAACTTCTCCATTTGTGCCTCCAGGCCTCCATCAATGTGCTGTTGGGGATCGTCAATCGGAAGGCTGCGGAGAACGAATCGGAATCTGGATCCGGAAAGACAAAGCGGAGGAAGGAGGGCGGGCTCGTCTTGCGGCCCATCATCTGCATTTGCAACGACCAGTAAGAGAGCTTCACTTATGAGAAAAGAAGGTGTTCCTGGATGGGAGAGGAACACATTGGTTCTTCCATTAAAGACGAGCCTTCCTTCCATGTTTTAATGCCTTTGTTTATTTATTGAAATGAGCATTGGAGTCTTGTGATGCTTGCTTTTGCTTGGTGTTTCTTGCTTTTCCAATTGCCTTTGAAATACAGCTTTCTGCATCTTACCTCCTAGATACGTCCCTTCGCTGCGTCTTCTACGGCAGCAAGCTTTTCTTCTCAACTTCCCCACGACGTCCCAGTCCCGGCTGGTCCAGAGGCTGCAGGAGGTACTATTACTAATATTATTCATTATTATAATTTCTTATGTATTTATTTGTACTGGTACCCAAACCAGCTCACAATCTTAAGATACTATTGCAACACACAACTGCAAACAATGTTTGCAAGGCTGCTTGTGTAATGGCTGCTCATTTGGGTATTTCCCAGGTCGCCATCCGTCAAGGCATGAAAGCTGACCCCGGGGCTCTGGCAGTGTTGTGTGAGAAAACGGAGAATGATATCCGCTCGTGCATTAACACCTTGCAGGTAAGTCATGAAGGAGGTTTACGGTTGTATGTGTGAACACAACTTTATACGGAGCCCCTGTGGCTCAAGGTATAATGATGGGGATGGAGAGGGCTTGATAACATGGATTATTAGGATCAGGGCACGATAATGATGGGGATGGCTAGATGACAATGATGATCATGTCTAGGTGATGCCAGTGGTGATGATGATGGCCTTGATGATGATGATCAGGATCAGGGCTAGCTGATGATGATGAGGGTAGGTCACGGTGATGAGGGCTAGATGGTGATGGTGAGGGCTAGATTACAACAATGAGGGCTAGATGACATTGATGATGATTAGGGCTAGATGACAATGATTAGGGCTAGATGACGATAATGACGACAAGGGCCAGATGACAACAGTGATGATGAGGGCTAGATGACAACAATGATGATGAGGGCTAGATGACAACAATGATGATGAGGGCTAGATGACAACAAAGACGACAGTGATGAGGCTAGATGACGACAATGAGGCCAGATGATGACGATGGCGAGGGCTAGATGATGATGGCAACAATAAGGGCTAGATGACGACAACGAGGCTAGATGACAAGGATGATGGCGGCTAGATGACGACAAGGGCAAGATGACAATGACAAGGCTTGACGAAGACGATGAGGCTAGATGACGATGAGGGCTAGAAGACGGCAATGATGTAGACTCAATGACGATGAGGGCTAGATGGTGACAGTGATGATGAGGGCTAGATGATGGTGGTGATGATGATGAGGGCTAGATGGCGACAATAATGATGATGAGGGCTAGGTGACGATGAAGGTCAGGACTTTTACTATCTCTTGTTTTAATGATGTATCCCACCTTGAGCCACAGGGAGAAACTGGTGAAAAATGCATTGTTATTATTTCTTTCCTTCCTTTGTTGTTGTTGTCATTGTTATCCTCCAAATGCCTACACGGCACTGGATCCTGTCTGATTGCAGAATCTAAGTGAGGTCAATCCTTGCTTCAAAAGAAGACAAGAGCTGTCCCTTGCCATGGGTTCTGACCCCTATTTGCTTTTGTCCCAGTTCCTCTACAGCCGGGGCAAGAAAGACCTGACCACCAGGACGGTGCAAATGGCTAAAGTGGGTTTGAAAGACCAGAACAAGGGGCTCTTTTCCATCTGGCAGGAGATCTTCCAGCTCCCGAAGATGCAGAGGTGAGAGGGACGAGTTGGGACTTGGCCACACCCTACACAGGCCTGAGACAAGATCATATCAATCTCACAACATTATTATCATTATTATTATTACCATCAGTATGTCCACTTATAAGCCTGATACTGGGAGCTTCTGACCTGCTGCAAATGCTGTAGCTGTTTTCCTGTTGACCCTCTCTATTCCTCCACTTTGGTTCTTCCTTTTCCTCTGTTCCCCATAGGCAAAGAATAGGGACGGGCCCTTTGATGCCATCTGGTGGAAACGAAGGCCTCTTTACAGCAAACGGGCGGACATCAGTAAATGCGGCCATGCAACGCTTTGAGCGCATCCTGCATCTCGGCACATCCTCCGGGGAGCATGAGAAGCTCGGCCAGGTACTGGTTTAACGTTGATTGGAATTTTATTTAATTCAGGCCATTGTCTTTCCATTCTTCGGAAAATGCGTCCAGGGTCTCGTTTTCCGACAACTTGCTCTTTGGATGGAACTGAATTATATAGCACTGTGTAACGTACTTTATTGTCCCCTTTCCCCCTCTCTCAGTTGATTAGCCATTATCTTATATACAAACTACAGCTCCCATATTCCTCATCATTAGATATCATCTGATGGGAGCTGTGATACAAGGCACATTTTTGGTTAGGAGAGGGCTTTGGATTGAGAGACAAGGATACGATGTCTTCTTTTGAATGTCCTTCAGCCTTTCCCCAACCTCGGAGCCACCAGTGCTGCTTGGTTGCAACCCCCATTATCCCCATAATCTGAAGTGATGGGAAATACCATTCACTGTAGACGCAAATGAAACACTAAAGAGCATCAACCACTATGTGAAAAAATGTATAATTCCCTCTTTCTGTCTTCACGAATTCTCCATCCACTGGTTCAATGCTCTTTGAAGGCAACCCAAGCAAGGTGGAGGTGGCCCTCCATTGAAATGGGTGAATTGTGCTTCTCTTGCAGGGTCTGTTTGAGAATTTCCTCCGCATGAAGGTGAAGGGCTCTTCCTTGGACTCCGCGTGCCTGGGCCTCGACTGGCTGGGCTTCGTGGACCTAGTCAACCAGGCAGCTCTGAATGGCCAGAGCTTCCAGCTGCTGCGCTTCCTGCCCTTCCTCCCGGTCGCTTTCCACTTCCTCTTCGCCACCTCCAGTGCCCCCCACCTGGCCTTCCCCAGCAGCCAACAGGAGGTCGGTCCCCCAGGGAGAAGTATTACCATTACTAATATCATTACCATTGTGTTGTCGAAGGCTTTCATGGCCGGAATCACTGGGTTGTTGTGAGTTTATTGGGCTGTGTGGCCATGTTCCTGTAGCATTTTCTCCTAACATTTCACCTGCATATGTGGCAAGCATCCCCAGTGGTTTGTTGAGAGGTCTGTTGGAAATGAGGCAAGTGGGATAATATCCAGGGTGGAGAAAGAACCCTTGCCTGTTTAAAGTAAGTGTGATTGTTGCAATTAGCAAGCTTAATTAGCATTGAGAATTAGCACTCAGAAACAGGGGAATTCCAGACAGCAAAAAATCAAGTGCCAGTTAACACCCCCCAAAACAAAGAATGCCTCCAGGCAACAACAGCCAAGACATACCCGCACTGATTGACTTTGCAGCTGCAAGGCTACTCAATGCTAATCAAGCTTGCTAATTGCAACATTCACACTTGCTTTAAACGGACAAGGGTTCTTTCTCCCACTTGGACATTATTCCTCAGATATATACACACTCCACTTGCTTCACTGCCAGCAGAACCTCTGAAGATGCCATTAGTCACAGATGCAGGTGAAACGTTAGGAGAGAATGATGCTGGAACATGGCGATACAGTCGGGAACAAATATTATTTATTATTTGAAACATTTATATTTCGTCCTTCTCACACTGCAGGGGACTGAAGGTGGAGCACAACATATATACAGCAAACATTCAATGCTGGGACATAAAATGATAAATATACACAAACATTAAAATCACTTACGTATATCCACTTTAAAATCAGTTGCTTAAAAACCATCTCAGGACACCATTCTATTATTGCCTCATTGCACTGCCCTGAAAGCTTGGTCCCACACCATCCTTCTGAAGGACTACTCGGTCATTATCATTATTATCATTAGCATTATCTATTATTATTATTATTGGTATCATCATCATTATTTATTACATTATTATAGAATCATAGATTGGAAGAGACCACATGGGCCATCTAGTCCAGGGGTGCTCATTATGGTGATCGGGAGCACCTAGATGATCTTCAGCTCTCTTCCAGGTGATCTTTGGACCTCACCAGAGAGGTAGAGAGAGAGAAAGGTGAAGGAGGCCGGGCAAAGTGGGGCAAAGCCAAGCAAGCCCTGCTGCTGCCATCGGGACTCCCATTCCAAGCCGAGACCTGGGCGAGCGAGCTGTGTGGGGCTGCTTTCTTTCCTTGGTTGGGGGTGAGGAGGGAGGGCCGTGTTCCTGGGGCTGAACCCAAGGAGGATGGGGCTGCAGGGATGGAGACTCCACTTGCTGCTGCTGCTTGTGCCCTCGCCGCCTTTCTCCGCCTCGCCCTCCCTCGCCCTTGAAGGAGAAAGGCGGCGAGGGCTCACGGAGAGAGAGAGAGAGAGAGAGACGCTAGGAAGAGCCACCTCTCTCTCTCTCTCTCTCTCTCCCCCATGGGCATGGACTGCCACCAGTGGGAGGGGTCCTCCTTCCTGCCAGCTGTCCACTTGGGCGTCCTTTCTGAGTGACACCCTCAAAAGGAAAGAAGGAAGGGCGCCCCCCACTGCATCTGTCACCTTGGGGAAGCACCTCTTCCACTCTTCCTTCTACTGCCCAGGTAAGGAAACCTCGAGGAGGATTGAGGGGGGAGGCTGCCGTGGGAGGCTCCAGCCTCACGTGGCTCCCTCTCTCGGTTGAGTTTCCTGGCCCAGGCAGCAGCCAGGCATTCCCTCTTCCCAGCCCTGCGCCTTCCGAGCCGCCACCGAAGCCATATCTGGCCAGAGCGCTGGCGGGTGTGCCTATAAATATCCTCCTGCTGCATGCATGGGAGGGGCCTGCTGTGCACGCAAGCAGGACGGGATGGGGACTTTGAAAAAGCACGCAGCAGGAAGGCAACGAAGACATTAAGAGAGAGCGCTCGCGCAGGCAAGGAGGGTCCCCTTCCCGGGTGCGTGCGGTGGTGAGTTCATGGGCAGGCAAGAAAGTAGCCCTGCGCGGACAGAAGGCTGCAGTAGGAGCGTGCGGCACAGACAGGCGCACGCACGCTCACATGCACAACAGGTGATCTTTTCAACTTGATTGTTCATATAGTAGCTCGCATGATGAAAAAGTGTGAGCACCCCTGATCTAGTCCAACCCTCTGCCATGCAGGAAATAAGAATTATGATTATCATTATTATAAATATCATTAACTTTTTATTACCATTATATTATCACTAGAATTATTATTGTCATCATCAGTATCATGACCATTATTATTACTATTATCATTTTTAAAAGTGTAATTCCAGTCCCATACACACACACACACACACACACGGTTCTCTTCCCCATGCTTTGGATTGCATAGGGAAGGGTCAACACCCCTGTGGGGTTTCCTTTGCTGTTTGTGTCCATTCATAAAATTTCCCCTCACTTTCTGTCCCTTTGAGAAGTAGATTTTGGAAAATGTGGCTTGTTGTGGGTACAAAGATTGGGGATGATTTGCATGTTTGTTTATTCTGCTTGTTTGCATGTTTATGTCGAATGCAGTGCCTGGCGAAGCGGAGCCAGAGGCAGAACCTGGTGGCCTCCATGGCATCTGGGATGGGGCCAGGTTCTCGCAGCCGCTACGGATTACAGGCTCTCATCCTTGAGGTTCTCGACTTCCTCTTGGAAATCATCTCTCCCAAGCTGAGGCCGGTAAGGAGCCCTCCATATTGGCACATAGAGCATGATGTGGGTTTTTTTTCCTTCCATTTATGGACTCTTGTCCTGCATTTGCTCTCCCTTGCCAGTTCCCAATAGATGGCCAGCTTGACCTCGGATGACCTTCCTGCATTAAAGGCTCAAAGGGGGAGATGAGATACTTTGGGAAAGCAGAATAAAATATCCATGTTGCCTTTAAAAAAGTTAACATTTGGAGTCCCCCGGTCTCAAAATAATAATAATAACAACAACAATATGCACCCTGGTCTCCTAATAATAATAATAATATGCACCCTGGTCTCCAGGGGCGACTTGAGAAACTTCTAGTGTAAGAGAATTGGCTGTCTGCAAGGATGTTGCCCAGGGGACACCCAGATGGTTTTGATGTTTCATCATGCTTGTGGGAGACTTCTCTCATGTCACCACATGGGGAGCTGGAGCTGACATCTGGCTCTCCCGGATTTGAACCTCTGACCTGTCAGCAGTCCTGCAGGCAAAAGGGTTTAACCCATTTCACCACTGGGGGCTCCAATAATAATAATAATATGCACCCTAGTCTCAGAAGAAGAAACAGCAGCAGCACCCTGGTCTCCTAATAATAACAACAGCAACAACAAAAACATGCCCTCGATCTCCTAATAATAATAATAACAATCAGCACTCTGGACATATTGTGTTTCTGTGTCAGTAAAATAATAATATGCATTCTGGTCTCCAAATAATAATAATAGAAATAATAATATGCACCCTGATCTCCAGATGGTTTCTATTATGGAATGGCCAAGTGTTGTTTTGTCCTCCTCTGTGGCCTTTGGGACTCGAGGGACCAAACCTTGCCTTGCTTTGCCCTTGTCCTCAGGTGAATCCGCAGCTGTTCAGCCAGAAGGAGAGGCAGCAGCTGGCAGAGCTGGTGGGCACCATGCTGGCCTTCAACCTGACCTTTCTCCAGGAGCGCAGCCCCGACGGGAACTACCTCTTTGCCCTCGAACCGTGAGTCGGCCTCGCCTTCTTTTCCCAGGAATCCAGAGGGAACCATGTCATTTTCTATAGAACAGGCCTGGGCAAACTTTGGCCCTCCAAGTGTTCAACTCCCTCAATTCCTAAGTTATATGTATTTATATAACATATATTTATAGATAATATAGTTATGTATAATAATTACACATATTTATATATGTATTTTATAATCATATATATTATAGTTATATATTATATAGTTGTATGTATTTAATATTTATTTTATATAATATATGTATACTTATAGAACATATGTTATAATATATATGTTTATATTATATGTATTTGAGATATAATATATTTATAACTTATAATATATTTATATAATGTATGATATAAAATATGTAAGTATTGCTGGGAAAAATCATAAATACCTAGAAGAATAAAGGCAAACAAATTTCTAGGAACATGGAGGATGTGTGCCGTTTCCCGGATCTCCCGTCTCGGAAACCGCTCTCCTATCAGACCAAGCAATTGATCGCAAGGGAAATTGAATTGGAAAAGATGCGACGGACGGAAGCCATGCTCCAGGCCAAGAACGCTGATCCGGTGAGCTAATATCGATCATTTATTGATTTTGCTTATTGACAAGTTGCTGATGCTTTTTATTTGAGTAACTATAATAGATGCCAAAAATGTCTTCTATATTTTTATATTTTACAGTTTTATTTTTTTTATATTTTTAGTTTTATTATTATCTATACTTATATTTTTATATATTGTAATTTTATTTTTAATATTTTATATATGTATATATATTTTTATTATGTATACAAATATTATTTATATATTATATTGTTATATTTATTTTATCTTTTTCGGGCTTCCTCCCCCGCACATTCCTTCCTTCCTTCCTTTTTCCTTCTTTCCTTCTTTCCCCTTCCTTTATTTTCCTTCCTTAGGTCTCCATGACAAACTCAAGCCAACAAAAGGAGGAGCAGAAAGGAAAACCGAAATCTGGGATCCGAAACCATGAGCAGCGCCTGGACCAGATTGTGAAGAGAGCCACCTTCGAGGAAAAGGTGAGAGGGCCTTCGAGGAAACCAGGTGCTCAGAGGCTACTTATAAAACAACCAAGTCCAAAAGATCTACATCTACCCATATTTTGGAAATAAGTGCATTTAGTGATTATTCCAGCTACTTATAAAACAACAAGTCAAAAGAGTTCCTTCTCCCACCCATATCATTTGATAAAAGGCAAATAAAGGGACATTTCAGCTGATTATTCATTGCATCAATGTGGCCAATGGACACTTCATAAAATGCATCCACACAAGAGTTCCTTATCCCACCCTGACATCATTCCACAGATATTATCAGGCAGAATGAAAGCAGGCAGACCTTTCAGCTGCAAGGCCATTCATTGCTGATCAATGTGGCCAATGGAACATTAAAAAATGCATCCAGACAAGAGTTCCTTCTCCCATCCTGACATCATTCCACAGATATAAACAGGCAAAATGAAAGCACACAGACCTTTCAGCTGCAAGGCCATTCAATGCTGACCAATGTGGCCATCCCCCTCAGCCGCTACTAGAGGGGATTGGAGGATTTTTAAAGATGATGGGATTTGCAATACCTTCAATCACTTCAGCTCTGGGAGATGCCTCCTTCCTGGGTCCTAGATGGGTGCAGGCACAACCCTCAGGAGAAGCGCAGCATGCATCCATCAACTGGTGCAGCTATGGCATCCGAGCCACCAGGCTGCTCCTCCAGGCAAGCAGCACCCTGGGTTGGAAAGGGGGGGGGGAAGGCTGGTGCATGTTGCACACTCCCTCTCCATGCCCCTGGGCGCCACGGTGCCAGTCCAAGGAAGGGGCACACATCCAGCCAGGGGCCCTCTTTCTCCATGCCCTGGCAATGGAGGGAAGAGGGCCAAAGCATGCTCTCTCCCTGCATTGGCCCTCTTCCTCTTTGCCCCAACTCTCCTCCGCGTTTAGCCAGGGCACGGGGAAAGGGAGCCCTCTTTCTCCGTGCCCTGGCTAAACGCGGAGAAGAGTTGGAACACGAAGGAAGAGGGCCAAAGCATGCGCTCTCCCTGCATTGGCCCTCTTCCTCTTTGCCCCAACTCTCCTCCGTGTTTAGCCAGGGCACAGGGAAAGAGAGCCCTCTTTCCCCGCACCCTGGCTAAACGCCGGGGAGAGCACGCTCTCCCTGCATTGACCTCTTCCTCTTTGCCCCATCCACGCAGCACACCTTACGCTGCCTCTGGGACTCAGCGTGGCCCGAGAAGGAGGTAGGGAGGAGGAATGCAGCAGAGGAAAGGAGGGAGCGGGCGTAGATGGTGCGCTCCACAGCTGGCGCTCCGCGCGCAGGTGGAGAAGCACCCCATCCAGCGATCAACCTGCCTAGGCCCAAAGATCGACTGGATGAGGCCCAAAGATCGACCAGTAGATCGCGATCTACCTAATGAGCACCCCTGATCTACACTGTGCAGTTAACCCAGTTTGGCACCACTTTTAACTGCCACGACTCCATGCTATGGAGTCATGGGATTTGTACAAGTGTCATGATCACTCACTCATGCCATGGAGCTATCAGCCCTGATATAGAGCACATGGCCCCTGGCCAAAAGGGATGACACAATACTGCAAGTACATATGAACCGGCCATAAGAGTAAATTTCCCTCAGGTGGGAAAAAGTGGGCTCTGGTATGTGGGAAGGGGCAGGCAATAGGGCTTTTGGGTAGTATATGACATCGTAGCTAAGGCCCTATATAGATGGACAGTAGTGCTGTACTCCTGTATTCCAAACAATAAAGATGTATAGTATCTTTAGCCACTGTGCGTCTTGGTATATTCTTTCCAGAGAAGACTAAACTCATAGCAACACAATAGGAGCAATGAACTGCCAAAGCAGTCTGGTGTTTCACCAAAACCCATAATAGCCTTGAGTTGTGATGTCTAGAATCCTGGAGTGGATATCCCCAAATGTTGTCTAGTCCAACCCCATTCTGCCATAAAGGAATACACAATCCGATCCCTCCTGACAGATGGCCATCTAGCCTCTGCTTAAAACCCTCCAGAGAAGGAGACTCCCAAATAGAACAATGTTCCAATAGAGTTGGAAAGGGAACCCAAAAGCCATCCAGTCCAATCCCCTACTTCCAGGCAGGAAAAGCACCATCTGATCCCTCACAACAGATGGCCATCTGGCTTCTGCTTCTGCATTGGAGAAGGTCTGGGCTACAGAGATGGCTTTGGGGTATGTAGGTGTTTCTAGAGAAGGCATTATTTTGGTTCTTTTTTTTTCCGCAGCCAGAAACTGACTTCTTTGGCCGCATCATCATCAAGAAGAAGGCGGCTCCTTCGACAGGTACGTTTTCTCATCCTTGCTTCCTAATCCTGAAGTCTTTTAAACATCTGCCACCTGCTTTCAGTGCTGGAGCCTCCCCAAACTACAACTCTCGTCATTCCATAGCATTAATAATGTATTCATAGTAAAAATATTTCTTCCCAACGTTTTGATAGTAATAATTTTAATTATTCCCAACCTGTTAATAAAATTAATATTTTTTGCATCCTTTTATTAATAATTCTATGTATTCCCAGCCCGCTAATGATGACGATAATTCTATTTCTTCCCCGCTTCTCCTCATAGCGAAGCACAACATAACTAAAAACACATATAGCATTATATGAAATGCACATATTAAGATCCATTTCTATGAAATGTATATCTTAAAGGACCCCAAACCAAGCTTAAAATGCAGTAAACTTAAGACGCGAGTTTCACATTCATAGCTAAAATTGACTGGGTTTTGCATTTTGGAGCTCATCCTGCAAATGCGTATTTTGCAATGCAGCTGTTCACAATTCTCTCAGCTATAGGTAGATTCCCTTCCCAGAATTGCATTATTTCAGGTCTTTCTCTCCTCCCAAAATTTTCCTTTCTGTCCCTATATTTTTCCCTATAGCTGACCAAATACCCGAAAAGAACCCCATAGAGAAGCGGATTGGGAAAGCGGTGGGAAACAGCGACGTCTGGTTCCGCTTCAACGAAGGGGTTTCTAATGCGGTTCGGAGAAACGTCTACATTAAGGATCTGTTCTGAGGGCGAAATGCGGGCCACGAAAGAGTATATATTTTGCATTTGCTATATATGAATTTCCATTTCGTTGAGAAATAAATGACTTTGAGACACACCCAGCACTGCCGCTCTCTTTATTGCGTCGGTCGTGTTTTGCATGGCTTCCGTCTCTTTTGTTTTGTTTCAACTGCAAAACTGATACAAAAACCCCCAAAAAAATCCCAAGTCTTTTAAACAATAGTGTTGTTTATAAAATATGCATGTTCCTTTACAAGTCAAGGAAATGAAAGGTAGGATAGAAAAAGGAAAGATAGCAAGAAAACAAGAAAGGAAAAGAGAAGAAGGGAAGAGGAAAAGCAGAAGAATAGAAAGAAAGGCTAGGAAGCAAGAAGGGAAGGATCAATAGATAGAAAAAGAAAGAAAGGATAGGGGGCAAGAAAGGAAGGATATAGACAGAAAAAGGAAAAATAAAATAAGAAAAGAAAAAGAAAGGATAAAAAGCAAGAAAGATATACAGTGTGTCCCTTGCTACTTTGCTGTTCACTTATTGCGGACTCACTGTTTCGCGGATTTAAAAAATATTAATTTAAAATATATATCATGGTATTTTTGCTGTTTTGTGGGGGTTTGCCGCCGCCGCTCTCCAAGGGGCTTTCCCTCCTCAGTCCCCCCTCCCTCCAGCATTGAAGGGCCTTTCCTTCACTTTATTTTAAGTGTATAAAGACTTAAAATAGTTATAACTACTAAAATAATGTATAAATATTAAAATAAATAGAGCATCCCTACATCGTGATTTTTCACTTATTGCGGGAGGTCCTGGAACGTGACCCCAGCAATAAGTGAGGGAACACCGTAAAGGCAAAACACATATAAAAGAAAACGAAAGGACAAGGAGGAAAGCAAGAAGAATAAAAAGAAAGGAAAAGGAAAGAAGGTAAGGTAGAAAAGGAAGAGCAACCAGGAAAATAAAAATGCAAGAAAGGAAAAGAAAGGAAAGATAGGAATAGCAAAGAATAAAAGAGAAGGGGAAGAATAGAAAGAAGGAAAAGACGAAAAAGAACGAAAGAAGGGAAAGAGCAAAAGAAAGAATGATAGAAGGGGGAAAAGGAAAGGTAGAAAAGGAAGAGCAAACAGGAAAAGGAAGGAATGCAAGAAGGGAAAAGAAGGATAGAAAAGAAAAACAATATAAGGAAAGAAAGGGAAGGGAAAGAAGAATAGAAAGAAAGAAGGGAAAGGAAACTGAACGAAAAGGGAAAGTAAAAAAGGAAAGTGGTAGAAGGAAAAGGAAAAAAGTAAGGGTAGATACAAGGAGAAAGCAAGAATAGAAGAAAAGGAAAGGAAGGATAGAAGAAAAAGAAAAGGAAGCAAGGATTGATAGAAGGAAAAGGAAAGAATAAAATGGATGACTGATGGATAGAAAAGCAGAACTACGGGGCTTTATAAATACTCTGAATTGTGCCACTTTCCGTCTTCCTATTGATTTCTTTGATTTCCTCTTACTCAAATTTTGGGTCATTTCAAGAGAAAATGACAACATCTGCCTTGAAACAATTGCAAAGCCACCCAAATGCTAGCCTTGTTTATAAAGAGGAGATATACAGACAAATATATATATATTTATATATATGCAGGGAAATTTTCCGACGCTGGCATTTGCAGAATATCCCATAAAGAGCCCATAGTAAACCATTCTGCTCTAGAAACGAGACCATTCAGTGACTGATTTATTATACATGTTGTTCTCAATGGGAGGCGTAATGGGGAGCCAGCCAAAATCCCGGGACGCAGTGTGCCTGCATTCGCTTTGAAGGAATCCGTGGATGATGGGCTAGAGGATGGCGCACTTGCCCTTCTCCACCCAGGGGTTGTTCTTCATCAGCTCCGGGTTCAGAAAAGGGTCCTCCGGGATCCCGTCTTCTATCCATTTCAGAAGCCTAAAGGGAGAAAAGACACCCAAGAAGCTCCTTCCCTGCTTCTGCATCGAGTGAGGAGGGACCCCCAAAGACCATCCAGCCTGACCCCATTCTGCAGCATAGGAAGGAGGACACTATCTAATCCTGCTTGACAAATGGCTGTCTGATTTTAAAATCTCTAGATACTGAGACCCATGTCACACTCCCAAGCTATTATTTTGCTAGAGTTGAAAGAGATCCCCAAAGGCCATCCAGTCCAATCCTATTTCACAGAGAAGGAAACATCCATTTAGCAACCAATCCCCAGTCTGTTTACACAGGCTTTGACCATTTGGGATCCCCAAGGGCCATCCAGTCCAACCCCCTTCTGCCTGCAGGAGGACACAATCCGATCCCTCCCGACAGATGGCCATCCAACCTCATAGATATTGTAATGTTATAATTATGAGGTTGGACATAACATTAATGGAGAAAGAGAGCTATAGGATTCTAAGGGACCCCCCAACGACCATCTAGTCCGACCTCATTCTGACTTAAAGGAAGACAACATCAAAACCCTCCCAACAGATGGCCACCCAAGCTTTTAAACATTAGAAGGTTCGTGGAGAAAGAGGACTATAGAATCCTAGAGCTGAAAAGCCAACTAAGTCCAACCCCATTCTGCCAGGCAGGAAAGCAGGGTCCTGTGCCCCTTTGGAGGCTTTTAAACAGAGACTGGATGGCAATCTGTTGGGCTGCTTTGATGGTGTTTTTCCTACATGAAGGCAGAAAAGGGGGGTTGGATTAGATGGCCTTTGGAGGTCCCTTCCACTGCTAGTTGTCATTGATTCTATAGAACTATTTCTCAATGAACCCTGTAATGTCTGTGAAGCTAGATGACCATCTGTTGGGAGGGCTTTGATGGTGCTTTTCCCACACAAGGCAGAAAAGGGGTTTGGATTGGATTGGATGGCCTTTGGGGCTCCCTTCCAGCTCTAGGGCATTATTAGTCTATAGTCCTATTTCTCCATGAAGCTCACAATGTCTGTGAGGCTGGGTGGCCATCTGTCAAGAGGGATTTAATTGTGCTTTTCTTGCATGAAGGCAGAAAGGGGTTGGACTGGATGGCCTTTGGGGCTCCCTTCCAACTCTAGGATATTATGATTCTATAGCCCTATTTCTCCATGGGCCTGATAATGTCTGTGAGGCTGGATGGCCATCTGTTGGGAGGCTTTGATTATGCTTTTCCTATATAAGGCAGAAAAAGGATTTGGACTAGATGGCATTTTGAGGTTCCTTCCAGTTCTAAGGTCTTATGATTCTATCACCCTATTTCTCCATGAATCCCACAATGTCTGTGAGGCCGTGTGGCCATCTCTCAGGAGGGCTTTGATGATGCTTTTCCTACACAAAGGTAGAAAAGGATCAGATTGGGTGGCCGTTGGGGTTCCCTTCCAACTCTAGGATATTATGATTCTATAGCCCAATTTCTCCATGAATCCCATAATGTCTGTGAGGCTGCACGGCCATCTGTTGGGAAGGCTTTGATGATGCTTTTCCTACACAAAGGCAGAAAAGGGTGGCCTTTGGGGGTCCCTTCCAAGTCTAGGATATTATGATTCTATAGTCCTATTTTTCATGAATCTAGAAGGGAACCAGGTCCCTTCTGTGACTGTATATCCCTATTGAATGCCTGCAAAAGCATTGAATCGCAATGATGAGGATGAGGAGGAAGAGGACTCACTCGGGGATGGTCTTGGAGGACATCTCCCGCTTGTAGGCCAGCTGGTACTTGAGGCTCTCCACTTCCTTCTTCCACTGCGGAGGGTCCCATTCATCCATGGAGGGCTCTTCCAGGGGAGCTTCTTGGGAGAGGTGCAGCGAAGGGGGTCAAGCCTGGGCCCAGAAGTAAAGGAAAGGCACACAAGGAAAGACATCAAGATTCCAGACTTCTTGCAACAAAAGAGACAACTAAAACAATGCAACTAAAAACAACAACAAAGAAAAATCAATACAAGAAATAAAAGAAATCAAGATTCTAGACTTCTTGCAATGAGAAAAATGACTAAAACAAGGCATAATTTTTTTAAAAATGCTATGAGTTGCCAGCTTATAGATCAAAACATCCCAAACTTCTTCCAGTTAGAAAAGTGTGTGTCTACAATGTGTGTGTCTACGTCTATACGCAAAATAAAAAGTCAAAATGCTACAAGTTGCCAACTTATGGTGCGAAACATTCCTCGTTACTTGAAACTAGAAGAGTAACTGAAACCACCCAAAGAAATCAACGTTTCCATCACTTCTTGCAACTAGAGAAGTAACTAAAACCATGCAAAAACAAAAGTGCTACAATTTACTGGCTTGTGGTTGAAAACATCCTGCATTTCTTGGAACTTAGGGGAGTAACTAAAAACATCCAAAGAAATCAGCATTGCCAGCACTTCTTGCAACTGGGAAAGTCACTAAAACAATGCAAACCATAAAATCGAAATGCTACAACTTGCCGGATTGTGCAACGAGGAAAGTAACTCAAATGGCCAGAAAAGGAGCAATATCAGAGGATGGACACTTCTGAATCTTTCTTGCTGAAGAAATCCCTACAAAACCCATGGTATGACCATTAATGGGCACAAATAAGAACTGCCCTTGTTGGGAGCGATAAAGCACTTACCTTCGCTGTGTAAATCTGGGGAAATTTTGCATCAAGCAGCAATTTGGGTGCAATATCTAAGAACAACCTGCTTTGCATACCTTCCAAACACAGCAATCTCTGGATTTGGTTAGGTTTCAGTTTGAATGATGTTAAAGGAGTGGCGAATCCCAAACATTTGCTTATGGGAAAAGGCAAGATCTAGGGCTCAGGCAAAACCCCATCTCAGGTCAGCTTATGTTTTCGGTGTATTTCTATTGCAGAACGAATGTGGTTTATTATGTAATTGGAGACACCGGAATCATGTGTGTGCCCTACATAACATTGTATTAAATGTGAGCCGCTTGGCGTCTTGATTGAGAGCAGAAAGTGGGGTCATAATAATACTAATAATAGCAGTAATAATAATAATAATAATAGATTTCTGCCCTATAAAGTTTTGAAATACTGGAAGTGATTGTGTAGCATCAACTCTGTGTCTTTATCCAAAGTGCATGGCTCCATGAATGTTTGCCATTTTGCATTACATGATATAATGTAATATATAATTGTATATATAATATTACCGGTTGTATGTTATATGTCCACCCTGGAGTGCTTTGTAAGCCACCCCAAGTCCCTTTGGGGAGATGGTGGCAGGCTATAAATAAAGTATTATTATTATATGTATGATTCATTTAGTTGTATTTGGACACTGGTGCAAATGCGATTAATCCAAAATTATTCATATATAATATATTTATTATATAAAATAAATATATTTATTATATAAAATAAATATATTAAATATAATATTATATATAATATTATAATATAATATATGAATACTTTTTGATTAGTTGCATTTGCACCTATGTCCACAATTTGACATTTTGAAAATTTATTTATTTATTTATTTATTTAAAACACCCCAAAAGGGACTCGGGGCGGAGCACAACATATATACGGCAAACATTCAATACCAGAGGATAAAAATAAACTATAAATATACATAAACACTAGAATCAATTATCTCCCCTTTAAAAGCAATTGTTTAAAACCATCCCAGGTCAGCCATACCAGATCCTATTGTTGCCTTTGTGCACTGTCCCAAAGGCTTGGCCCCACAGCCAAGCTTTTACCATCTTTCTGAAGGACTGGAAGGAGCTGATCTAACTTGCCAGGAAGGGAGTTCCATAGCCGGGCGCAAACACTGAGAAGACCCTCTCTCTCATTCCCACCAATCACACTTGTGATGGTGGCAGGACCGAGAGCATGGCCTCCCCGGAAGATCTTAATCTCTGTGGTGTTTCATAGAGAGAGATGTGTGTGGACAGGTAAACTGGGCCTGGGCCATTTAGGGCTTTATAGGACAAAGCCAGCCTTTTGAATTGTGCTCAGTAGTGAACTGGCAAACTGGAAATGGGACATTCCCAAGTCTAAGTATGACATTCCTTTAAGTTTCAAATACACCTTGCAAGTTCAATAGGAAAGAGTTAAGCAAATGATTTAATCTTAGGGAGTCACTGCTCCACCTAAGCAAGGACTTCTTATATAACTCCCCACAGTCCTGTTGCATGAAATATTCTATCCAAATACATTGCAATAGTTGACTTCATCCTTTGCTTATTTTATCATTTTTTCCAGATCCTAAAAAACCCAAAGAACCGGATGCCTTTTTTGCATGGAGTCAAACCATTCTGCCTGGGTTTGAACGCATTTGCATTAAACAAAAAGGGATGCAAATATGACGGATGAGAGCAGAACATCCTTGACATGTTAATACGGAGAATTTGGTTCAGTATTTTCTGGCAATTGTTCTACACCAAAATAAATAAAACCATCAGAGCAACAGAAACCAGGAAAGAATGGCTGGTCTCTCCCTAAAATGGGAAAAAAAACAACCAGCTGGATTAGATTTGGGGTTTGAAATGCCTCTAAAATATGGTATTGAAATGCCTCTAAAAGTTCACAAGGAGCACATGAAGGCAACCATCAACCCATCTATATCTGTATAGAGATCAATATTGCTTTTGGCATCTGAAAAAGAGGGCATCAGTCTGCATCTATAGTTCAAATAGATGGAGGATGGATGGATAGATAGATAGATCATTTGGATAAGAAGTACATCAAGGCAACAATCAACCCATCTCTATCTCAGTCTCTGTCTATCTAGTTTAAATACATAGATATTTCAGATTGACAGAGAAATAGAGAGGAATAGAGAATTCATTTGGACAAGGAGCACAACCAACCTATTTTTATATCAATATCTAACTACGTACTTTGAATGGATCGATAGATGATAGATAGATAGATAGATAGATAGATAGATGCATGTAGCAGGTGGTTGTTGGCTTCTTATGCTACTCATCTAAATGATAGATAGATAGATAGATAGATCTACCTACCTACCTACCTATGGGTTGATTATCTGGAACTTCATGTCCAGATAATCTGTCTGTCTATCTGTCTATCCATCTACATAGATATATAGAGATGTATAGAGATATATAGATATAGATTCATTGTTGCCTTCCTGTGCTTCTTGTCAAGATGGATCATCCATTTGAAATATCTCACCGTGCATGGAAGAGGACCACTATATTTATTTTAACGTATTTATTTAAGAAGTTTTCAGACCATACTTGAATCTACCCAAAGAAATCTCAATATTGATATCAATCTGTATCTATTTAGATTGACTAGATAGATAGATAGATTTCAGAGAGAGAAGGAGAGAAGAGGAGACATAGTTCATTCTTTCTTCTGAACAAGAAGTACATGAAGACAATAATCCCATAGTAATATCAAGATAGATAGATAGATATCAGTATCTATCTGTATCTATGTATTTTGGATATTTTGGATAGACAGACAGATAGATAGAGATATTTCAGATGAATAGATAGATAGATTATAGATAAATCAATCATCTGGACAAAAGCAAATGAAGGCAACAATCAACACATCTCTATATCAGTATCTATCTGCATCTATATCTATGTAGTTTGGATAGATAGATAGCTAGATATGTAGATAGACAGAGATATTTCAGACAGACCGACAGACAGGCAGACAGACAGATAGTTCATTTGTTTTTCTGGACAAGAAGCACATGAAAACAATAATTAAGCCAATATCTATGTGTATCTGTATCTATGTAATTTAGATAGATAGATCATCTGGACAAAAAGGACACAAATGTACTAATCAACCCATCTTTATATCAATATATCAGTATCTGTATCGATGTAGTTTGGAGAGAGAGAGAGAGAGAGAGAGAGAGAGAGAGAGAGAGAGAGAGAGAGATTTCAGATGGATAAAAAGTTCATTTGTTCTTTTGGACAAGAAGAACATGGAGACAATAGCGCTCTGTTCTCTATACTTCTTCCAATCCCTTGGCCCTATTCTATGCTGTTTTGCACTATCCCATACCCGGTCCTTTTTATTTATCTTAATATTTCTGGCTATTGATTTCTGGCTTTTTCAGCAGCGGCCCCGGTATTGTGGAACACACTTCCGGATGACGTTCGCGCGATTACAGAGCTCATTCCCTTCCGGAGGGCATGCAAGACCACTCTTTTTAGGCTTACCTTTAATTGAAGCCCGGATATTAATCTGCCTGTCTGATCATTGTTTTATATGAATTTTATGTAATTTAAAAAAATTTATGTACACTGTTTTTTTTATGTATGTTATGTGAACCGCCCCGAGCCTGCAGGGAGGAGCGGTATACAAAATCGAACAAATAAATAAATAAATAAATTGTCTGAGTGAGTTTTAAGGTTGCTGTTTTTATACCCCAATGTTTTATTTAATTGTATTTTATCTGATTGTTATGTTTTGCTATGTTTTATTTTAACCGTATTTTTGTTTTTAACTGTTTGTTTTTGCTTTGATGTTCTGTGGACATTTTTCCCCATGTGTAAGCCATCCCAAGTCCGTTTGGGGAGATGGAGTTATTCTTGTTGTTGTTGTTATCAACCCATATCAATAGCAATATCTATATCTATCTATGTAGTTTAGATCAATCGATCGATCATCTGGACAAAATGCAAATGAAGGCAACAATCAACCCATTTCTATATCTATATATATCTATATAGTTTAAACTGATGGATAGATATAGATTGATATTTAAATCGGTTGGATGGTCCATCGGGGGAAAAAGCTCGGGAAGGTAACAACCAACCCATATCTATATATTTCTATATATCTATATTTGGAGATGGATAGACAGAGAGACAGATTATCTGGACAAGAAGCACATAAAGACAACAATAAATCTATATATTTAGATCGATTGATCGATCATTTGGACAAGTAGTACATGAAGGCAACATCAGCCCACTTCATCGATCGATCGATTGATTGATCGATCTATCTGTCATCTATTGGTCTATTTATCTATCAGTCTATCTATCTATTGGTTTATCTATCTATCGGTCTATCTATCTATCCTTCCATCTATCAGTCTATCTAGCTGTCCATCCATCCATCTGTCTATTTTTCATCTATCTGTCTGTCTGTCTGTCTGTCTGTCTATCTATCTATCTATCTATCTATCTATCTATCTATCTATCTATTGGTCTATCTATCTGTGCGTCCATCCGTCTGTCTATCTACCTGTTTATCTATATGTCTATCTCTCTCTATCTATATATCTATCTATCTATTGGTCTATCTATCTATTGGTTTATCTATTGCTCCATCCATCCATCTATCAGTCTATCTGTCTGTCTGTCCATCTATCTATCGGTCTATCTATCAGTCTATCTAGCTGTCCGTCCGTCCATCTATCTATCAGTCTATTTATCATCTATCTATCTATCGATTGATTGATCGGTCTTTCTATCTATCTGTCCGTCCATCCATCCGTCTGTCTATCTACCTGTCTACCAACCTACTTATCTATCTATCTATCTATCTATCTATCTATCTATCTATCTATCTATTATCTATTGGTCTATCCATCCATCCATCTATCAGTCTGTCTATCTACCTGTCTACCTACCTATCTATCCATCTATTGGTCTATCTATCCATCTGTCTATCCATCCATCGGTCTATCTATCTGTCCGTCCAGCCATCCGTCTGTCTATCTACCTGTTTATCTACCTACCTACCTATCCATCCATCCATCCATCAGTCTATCTGTCTGTCCATATGTCCATCTATCTATCTATCTATCTATCTATCTATCTATCTATCTATCTATCTATTGGTCTATCCGTCCGTCCATCCATCCATCTAGTGGTCTGTCTATCCGTCTATCCATCCATCTTCCTGGCATTGTGATATTCAAAGCTATACCATTTCTGGACATGGAGGTTCTATTGAGTTGTCCTGTTTTTCAGAAAGATCGAAAGAGCTTAAATTTTCCACTCTTTTCCCCCAACATCTGAACAAACATGTCCCTTTTACCTTCGAAGGGTGTTGCTTTTTAAAATAGGTAAACTGAGCCCTTAGAAAGAAAAGCCGTACCTGTCAAGGTGAGGCCAAAATGGGGGGACGGGTGCTTCTGCTTGGAGAAGGAGGGCTCCCCAGGACCTTCCGCGGTTGCTGTTCACAATCTGAAGTCCTGAATGTAATCTATTAATGTGCTGCCTGTCCAGCTGCCTAGAAAAAAAGGGATAATGAGAAAGAGAGAGAGAGAGACAGCCTCCCGCGGGTGCTTTGCTCTGGTTAATGGTTCAGAGTTGAGATAAGCCGAAAGAGGGAATGAGAAAGAGAGGAGGGAAGAGGAGTGTGCACAACCAGTTGTTTGCCTCTGCCACTGACCTCTCCTAATATGCCCTTTTGCAAAACAAAAAGTGTGTGTGTGAAGTCTCATTAGCAAGATATATAAATAAATGTAAACAATAATTCTCCAACGCAACATCTTCCATAACACAACATTTCAGGAACCATAGCTACCCTTGGCCTTCATCAAACAAGGTGCCATAATTGCATCCCAAAGGGTTTTTGCTGAGCAAAGGGAAATCCAAGAGAACAGCAGTTAATAAAAGAAATAGTTGTTTACTCACTCCTTTTCCCCATGGCTCTAGAATTAGATAGATAGATATGGAGGGCTATCCAAAGGTAATCTAGACCAAACCCCAAAGAAATAAATGAAATTTAGATGTCATCATTTCAATTCTGCTGCCTTGCCTATTTGGAGATACTTCCAATGAAGTAAGTTACTGTTCTTAATATATGTTTTTCGTTCTCTTTTAATAGTTGGCATCAATAGGGAAAAGGGGATACCATGGCTCAATGTACAAAATAGTCATTAGAAAGTATTCTCTATATGGAAGTATCAAGATATGAAGACGGAGATCCTGTGGTTGGGTCACCCTGGTATGGGTGAGTGCCGGCTGCCTACCCTGGATGGCGAGCAATTAAGCCCGTCACCCTTGGTAAAAAGTTTGGGGGTCCAGTTGGACCCACTGCTATCCATGGAGACCCAGGTCTCCACGGTTAGCAGGATAGCATTCTACCTTCTTCGACAGGCTAAGCGGCTGGCTCCTTTCCTATCCAGGGATGACCTGGCCACAGTAATTCAGGTGACGGTCATCTCGAGGCTAGATTACTGTAACGCCCTCTACATTGGCCTTCCCTTGTCGACAATCTGGAAGCTCAAGCTAGTGCAAAATGCTGCCACTCGATTGCTGGTAGGAGCATCGGCGAGAGAGCATATCACTTCTATCTTGCAGCAATTGCACTGGCTGCCAATAGAGTACCGGATTGTATTCAGGGTGCTGGTATTGACCTTTAAGGCCTTGTATGGTCTAGGGCCAGCGTACCTGAGGGACCGTCTCACCCCGTATGTTCCCCCAGGACCTCTACGTTCAGAAGAACAAAATCTCCTGAAAGTTCCATCAGTCCGCTCCTGCCATCTTTCCGTGACTAGACAGCGAGCTTTCTCCACGGTGGCCCCGACGCTATGGAACGCGTTGCCGGACGACGTTCGCGCCATCATGGAGTTAGCTCCTTTCCGGAGGGCATGTAAAACAACTCTGTTTAAGCATGCCTTTAACTAAGCCCTCCGGCTCTGACCATGGCCTATCTCATTTAATGTTTTATATGTATTTTATGTAATTTGTGTATTTTATGTGTATTTTAACTGACTGTTGTAAACCACCCTGAGCCTGCAGGGAAGAATTATAGAATTGGAAGAGACCACATGGACAATCCAGTCCAACCCCCTGCCATTATTATTATGATTATGTAATAATATTACCGTAGAATCATAGCATTGAAAGGGACCATATGGGTCATCCAGTCCGACCCCTTCCATATTATTATTATAATTACATAATAATATCCTAGAATTGGAGACCACATAGGACATGCAGTTCAACCCCCTGTCATGTTCATTATCACTATTATTATAACAATTAAATAATAATATTAATATCATCATAGGATTGGAAGGGACATGGACCATCCAGTTCAATCTTTTGCCATGTTTGAATGTATATCCCTCTATGATCCACCTTGGAGGCTAAGATCATCGGGGGAGACCCTGCTCTCTGTCACACCCCCTCGCAAGTGCAACTGGTGGGGACAAGAGACGGGACTTTCTCAGTGGTGGCCCCTCATCTATGGAACTCCCTCTTCAGTGAAATTAAATCGGCTCCCTCCCTCCTGACCTTCAGGAAAAAATTAAAAACATGGCTCTGAGATCAGACCTTTGGTCAGTAATGGGAGCAGTGCAATAAGAGGCTATAATTATCATGATGATTACTTGGACTGGACCCGGAATATGATCTGGATTATGTGATTTTAATTGATGTTTTAATTGGCTTGGTTTTAATGCTTCTGTTTGTTTACCAATGTATTTCTATATGTGGCATCGAATGGTTGCCTTTGTAAGGCCGCTCTGTGTCCCCTTCGGGGTTGAGAAGGGCAGAGTACAATTGTGGTAAATGAATGCATAAATAAATATTATAATAATTCAATAATAATAATAACAGCCACTCTGAGTCCCCTCAGGGAGATAGGGCGAGATACAAATAAATCATCATAATTGAATTGGAAGAAACCTTATGGACTATCCAGTGCAACCACCTGTCATGTTTATTTTTATTATTTTAAATAATAATGGCAATAATGACCCAAAATGCAAACTGTGCAAGGAATCTGATGAAACCATTGATCATATCCTCAGCTGTTGCAAGAAAATCGCACAGACAGACTACAAACAAAGGCACAACTCTGTGGCCCAAATGATTCACTGGAACGTATGTCACAAGTACCACCTGCCAGCAGTAAAGAATTGGTGGGATCATAAACCCGCAAAGGTCATGGAAAATGAACACTCAAAATTATTGTGGGACTTTCGAATCCAAACTGACAATGTTTTGGAACACAATACGCCAGACAACACGATTGTGGAAAAGAAAGAAGTCTGGATTATTGATGTTGCCATACCGGGTGACAGCCGCACTGAGGAAAAACAACAGGAAAAGCTCAGCCGTTTTCAAGACCTCAAAATCGAATTGCAAAGGCTCTGGCATAAACCAGTACAGGTGGTCCCAGTAGTCATTGGCACACTGGGTGCCGTGCCAAAAAATCTCAGCCGGCATTTGGAAGCAATAAACATTGACAAAATCATGATCTGTCAATTGAAAAAGGCCACCTTACTTGGATCTGCGCGCATCATTCGGAAATACATTACACAGTCCTGGACGCTTTGGAAAGTGTTCGACTTGTGATTTTTTGATACAAAATCCAGCATATAGATCTCGTCTGCTGTGACATTCTATGGTTTTGTGTCAGAATAATAATAATAATATCATCATAGAACCGGAAGGGACCATATGGGCCATCTAGTACAACCCCCTGCTATGTTTATTATAATTATTATGAATAATAATAATTAATAGCAATTCATTGAAGCCTAAAGCAGAAATTCAAGGACATTGTCCCTAAATCCCCTGCAACTGAAGCAAGTAAATGAGTCCTGAAGATGTACCCCAAAAGGTACTGTATCTGGAATCTAGTGATCAAATGGATCAAACAGATCCAGGAGTCAGTGTCAACAGAGACAAAACTAATCAGCCTTTTTACTATGATTAAAACGTCCCTGCTTTTCTCTCTCCAAAGGGCACCATGTGGCTCTCTATACGATAAAAGGGTCAGCAGGAACAGAATCCTGAAATGTGAGATTACTGGGGTGTTTTGACATCAGATCTAATCTTGCTTGCCAAGAATGATCGGAAAGGATTAATGGCGAGTGACGTTGGATGTAGGTTATGGGATTTCTAAGGGATCTCGGAAAGCGGAACAGAGAGAGGACTTCAATGGGACGGAAAGGAGGAGAAAACGTCCCCAAAACCGGTGGAAAATACGTCATTCATGTTCAGCAAATCCTCTTATGCACATAAATAACTACCGACAAAATGGCCTCCAGATTGCTCATTCACTTCGCCTGGATGACAGAAATGCAAAATATACATACATATACACTTACACATAAGTATGTTGAATCATATTCAGCCCAGAGTGATTATATATATCTCTACCTCTATCTATCTCTATCAACGAATCTATCTATCCATCCATACATACACACATACGTATACAGACATGTATATATATATATATACATATAAATATATATACATACACTTACACACACACATATATTTAATCATACTCAGCCACAAGTGATAGCCTCTGATGATGTTGTGTATACAGAGACACACACACACACATATATACATAGATTATGTGCCACACAGCAGGAATGCATCTACACTGTTGAAATAATGCAGTTTGGTACCACTATGACTGCCATGGCTCAATCCAATGGGAGTTGTAGTTTTGAAAGATATTTAGCTTTCCCTGGGTGGATCTACAATGGAGTATTTATATATTTATGTTTTAAAATAATAATAATAATAAGTTTGACATCACTTTAACTGCCTTGGGTCAATGCTTTGGACTCCTGTAGTTTCCCAAGGTCTTCATCCTTCATGAATGCATCTATACCTCCTCCTCCTCCTCTAGTTGTTAATAAAATAATAAGATTATTGACTCATTTTGGCACCATTTTAACTGCCATGGGTCAATGCCATGGAAATTCCTGGGAGTTGTGGTTTCACAAGGTTTTTCACATTCCCTTAATGCATCTACACGACAATATTAATATAATTAATTAATTAAATATATAATACTAATGTTGCTTGACACTTTAATTGCCATGGGTTAATGTTACAGAATCCTGGGAGTTGTAGTTTCACAAGGTCAATAGCCTTCCCTGGGTGCATCTATACCGTAATATTATTTAGTGATTGATAGAGTAATAACATAAAAATGCTTCATAGTTTACTGTTGTTGTCATTGTGTGCCATTGTGTCATTTCTGATCTATAGGTTTCTCTGGCAAGATCTGTTCACCACTTTAAATAATAACATTCTATTATTTAATAATACTCACCCCTCCTAATGGCTCAATGCAACAAAATCATAGAAATTGTAGTTTTTACAAGGCCTTTGGCCTCCTCTGCCCAAAGCATTGAGCCATTAGGAAAGTGGTATCAAATTGCACTAACTCTACAGTGTGTCGAAGATGCAGCATCAGATGGGTAGAAACTTAGGAAGTCAAATCGCTGTCCCTTTCTTTTGGAGTTTTAATCAGCTTTGTGCTTCCAGCCTTTCAATCCGAAAAATTCTCCTTTATGACTTAAAAGCCAGAACTCCAAGAGCTTTAATGTTTTTCTTGGCTCTTTGGGGAGTTCAACCGGCTTTTCTCCAGTTTAAAAGGGCAGCACCAAAAGGCAAGGCTTCTCCAAATCCCAAAAAGCCAAGATGTCAGATGCAGCAAAGCAGTTATTTTGGGGTGGTTTCAACATGAAACCTTTGCATTCATGTTTCCACAAGATACATTTGGAATGCCTTTCATGACAAATAGTTTCCCTGAGGTCAGCTTGCCCTGGCTTTGCATTGCCAATCTCTTCCTTAGACAGAACAGTGGGACTGTAGGGTGCTGAATGACTGCAGTTTAACATCAATTTTAATGGGACTGGAATCATGGGAGATGTAGATTTACAAGGTCTTGAGTGCTGGCACCTCCCCAAACTACAACTTCAGGGGCACATGGGTCAGTGAAAGTGGTGTCAAACTGCATCAATCCCGTAGTGTAGATTTCACCCTTCATTCCTCTCCTGTCCTGCATACTTGAAACCCAATCACGCAAAAATTGGGACACTTTATCTTTGTAGAGTAGGACGGAACAAAAGTGGGTAACAAATAAAACCAAATGGAGATGTCATCCCATTATTTGGCATTTAATCCCATTTAGAAAAAGAAATATTTGACCAGGAGATGGTATGTACCTCTCCCCCGAGGTCAAGGAAGTAACGTTTATCGACTAACTCCTGTTGGTTCCTTCCCATTTGTTGCAGAGGACTGGACCGTGGGGTCATGGCATCAAATCTGTCTGGTTTGTCCCGTCTGCTTCTGGAGCCAGGTCTCTCGCAGAGAATAACCTTTCCAATATTTGGAGCAGCCTTGGGAGGGGTTAACCTGACATCCTCCTCAAGGAAAATATCATAGGCTTTGATAATTGGCTGCAAAGCATGCTGAAATGAGCATCACTTGAGAATCCCTGGAGAAAAGGGGGTCTGGAAGAGATAGCTCTTTGGTAGCAGATAATGTTGTACTCTGGAGAAAAAGGGGTCTGGAAGAGATACGAGGGCGGGTCAATAAGTCCGTGACTTTTTGAATTTCCCGCCTCTTAACTGAAAGGGCAACACTGCTCCTGTCAACAGGCATCTGTTAGTCGACTCCTGTCAAAATTTGAACAAGCTGCATCGTTTAGTTTGTGTTTGACAGCCATTAATAGCAGACTACCGTGTGATTTGAGGAGAAAATGGAAAAAAGTGAATTTTGTGTGCTCATTAAGCATTATTTTTTGCAGAAAAAAACCATCATGCAAACCAAGGCTAAACTTGATAAATACTATGGGGACTCTGCACCATTAATTTCAATGGTAAAAAAGTGGTTTACTGAATTTTATTGTGGCCGTACAAGCATGGAAGATGCCGAATGTTCTTGACGCCCAGTTGAGGTCTCTACACCCGAAACAATTGAAAAAATTCACGATATGGTGTTGGCCGATCGGAGATTGAAAGTCCGAGAGATTGTGGAAGCCATAGGCATCTCACATGGCTCAGTGGTTTCAATATTAAATGATCACTTGGGTATGAGAAAGCTTTCCGCAAGATGGGTGCTGCATTGGCTCACAATCGACCACAAACGCAATCGTGTGACAATTTCGCAGGAGTGTTTGCCGTTGTTCAACTGCAATATGGACGAGTTTTTGCGCCGTTACGTAACTGTGGACAAAACATGGATCCACCACAACACACCAGAGACCAAACAGCAGTCAAAACAGTGGGTTTCTCAAGGTGAATCGGCACCAAAGAAGGCCAAGGTGGGTTTGCCAGCCAATAAAGTCATGGCGACCATTTTTTGGGATGCACGCGGTATAATCCATATTGACTACCTTCAAAAGGGTAAAACAATCAATGGCTAATATTATGCCAACTTATTGGGTCGATTTAATGAGGATTTGAAAAAAACCCGACCGAGTTTGGCCAAGAAAAAAGTTCTTTTGCACCAGGACAATGCAAGTGCGCACATGTGCAGTTGCCATGGCAACAATCCATGAATTGGGATACAAATTGCTCCCTCATCTGCCCTATTCTCCGGATTTAGCCCCGAGTGACTATTTCTTGTTTCCCAACCTGAAGAAATGGCTCAGCAGAAAGAGATTTGACTCCAACAATGAAATCATCTCACAAACAAATACCTATTTTGATGGCCTCGACAAATCTTATTTTTTGGAAGGGATAAAAAAATTGGAGAAACGTTGCAGAAAGTGTATAGAGCTCAAATGAGACTATGTTGAAAAATAAAAGATTTTTTTATCCAAAAACCTGTGTTTCATTCAAAAAGTTACGTACTTATTGACCCGCCCTCGTAGCTTTGTTAGCAGATAATGTTGTACTTTGGTACTCTTGGCTCAGCTCCGCTGTCCCAAGGTTAGGATTCTGGACTTTGATTTATGGACTTGAACTTCAGTTTCACCCCTCACTATTTGGCCTGACTTTGGAACTCTTGTGCTCTTAAGCCTTAGTCTAAGAACCCTGATAAGCGAACTCTGGGCATCTGACTACTAGATTGCAACATTGGCTACTGTTTATCTTTGTTCCTGACCTGGCTTTGTGAAACTGTTTTTTCCTCTGTGAATCCAATGCACACCTCTATTTCCAAAGATGTGAAACCAACAAAAATATTTACTGCAGAATGTATAATGCACAGTGGCAAAAAGTGCCCTCTTTGCCATTTGGCCCCAAAAGGTGCACATTACAGTCAGTCAGTCAGTCAGTCAGTCAGTGCTGCCTGCTTAGAATTCCTTTCTTATAAACAAAAGTGTTAGAATACCAAAGCTTTCAGCAATGGAAAGGGAAACCTTGGGTGCATCTATGCTAGATGCATTCACTTTAACTGCCTTGGTTCAATGTTATGGAGTCATTGGGGATGTAGCTTGACAATGTCTTGAGCCTTCTCTGCCAAAGAATGCTGATGACTCACCAAACTACAGATCCCGGGGTGGCATTGAACTGAGCCCTGGCAATTAAATTGGAGGTGAGATCCCTCAAAGAGGAGCTCTTGAGGCAGCTTCCCCTTTGTCTTTGGCTCCACACTAAAATGATCACATAATGCAAATCTAATGTGCCCCCTAAATTTGGCAAAGTCATTTAGCCAAAAAAAGGTGAGCATTAGATTCGAGTCAATAAGGTATTTGTTCTGTCTGTATTAATTGGACTATTGACTTGTGTTTCTCGTGACGCCAGTCATTTTACAATTCTTTTGTCGGCAGGACCTTTCAAAGACTCAAGGCTTTAGTTTTCCTTGTCAGTAAATATGGTCTTTGTTTATTTTGCATTTGCTTGAGTACACCCTTGCCCTTGATATCGGGAGCTCCCCGAAACACGACAGCTTTTCCACTTGTCTTTTGGAAAACGATGGCTGGCCTTCCCCATTACTGATATTACAAGACTGAGGATCATAGAGCTGAAAAGGACCCCAAAGGGCTATCTAGTCCTACCCCATTGTGCCATGCAGAGGAAGTCAATGCAAAATTGAACACACGGAACTCTTCTGTGGATCTAATAGAGAGTTTTGACCTCTACGGAATCAAACCCCTTTGATTATCTCGAGTCTGGCCATAATATTTGTCGAAACCTATCTGCAGTTCTTCACTTGTTACCAGAATCAGAAACGAATTGATCCATCTATCCAGAACTTGCCAACAACATTTCTTAGAGCCTTGATGTCGCCTTACTCTACTTTTCTCCCAACGAACTGAAGAAATGGATCACAGATCAAGAAGGGATCCCAAAGGGCCATCTAGTCTAATCTCAGTCCACTAAGGCCCCATCTACACTGCCATATAATCCAGTTTGAACTGTGTTATAATGGTCAGGGTAGACTCATATAAAGCAGATTGGAACTGGATTATACGAGTCTTCTCTACCATACAATCCAGTGAAGTGCAGTTCATCTTCATTCTGAAACTGGATTATATGGCAGTGTAGATGAGGTCTAGCTTTTTAATTATCCAAACTTTGCCCTCCATCCAGAGTCCTTCACCTTCTTCCAAAAAAGTATTTCTTCTTATTTTAATAGGCCTATCTCACTGGACATTACAGATATTTTAATTAGGTTATGCTATATTTTATCACCTTGAAACTGATTAAAAAAGATAAAAATAAAGCGCAACCCACTTCTGGCTTATTAACAGTCTATGGCCTATTTAAATGAGTTGAAATTGTAGTAAATGTGATCAGGGCTTTTAAACTGTCCCTTGTCTTTTTCGCTGTGTTTTAACTGATATTCTTCCCATCCTGGAAGGAAAGCAATGAATGGAAAACAAAGAAATTATATTAATTTGGTGCCCAAGTTCCACTTTCCAGCCAAGCCCAATGACACGTAATAAACAACACAACAGCAAATAAAACAATACAATCAATATAACTTACACATAAGCAATAACAGACAATTTAAAACCATTAAAAACAAACGAGGAAAGAAAGTCAGTCTGCTTTCCTCCCCAAAAAATTCAAATAGAAAAAGGAAGGAAGGAAAGTTATCTTCTTCTTCTTCCGTCTTTTCCCAAAAAATATTTTTCAAACAGAGGAAAGAAGGAAGGAAATACCAAACACTGTAAACGAAACATCTGCAACCTGAAATTCAAGGATTAAGCCTCAATTCTGCAGAAACCCATTAGTAACCAGAGTAGAAACTCAATATTTAATTGCGATAACTTTAACTGGTTTCCATGCTACATATATTACTTACAAACATAGTATATAAATGCTTGGCAAAAGTATAGAAATGTTCACATCTTCTTTAACCACTCTCTGCCACATGCATTCGTATGCTTCGCGTCCCCAAACTTTATTAAAAGAATTCAAAAGGTGCAATAAAAATAAATATAATTTAATCTGCACATATATAGGAAAGATAAAAATATTTTTTCAGGTTTGTCAAAACAAGGCGAACACAGAATGAAAGAGAAAGTTAAAGAAGAAAAGGAAGAGGAAGAAGAGAAGAAGGGGAAGGATGAAGAAGAGAAGAAGGAAGAACAGGAGAAGGAGAGGAAAAGTGGAATGAGGAAAAGAAGGAGGAAGAGGAGAAGGAAGAATAGGAAAATAAGGAAGAGGAGGAGTAAAAGGAGGAAGAAAAAGAGGAGGAAGAGAAAGAGAAAGAAAAAAGGAAGAGGAAGAAGAGAAGGGGAAGAGGAAAAGAAGGAAGAACAGGAGAAGGAGGAAGAGAAGGAGAGGAGAAATGGAATGAGGAAAAGAAGGAGGAGGAGGAGGAAGAGGAAGAGAAGAAAAGGGGAATGAGGAAGAAGAGAAGGCCAAAGAGGAAAAGCAGAAGAGGAGAAGGAGAAGAAGAGGGGAAGGAGAAATAAGTAAGTAAATAAGTAAGTCAAACTCTTATGGGGCTATGTGTGGATGTACAATCTCAGCCCTTTCAGGTGCAACTACGAGATGCAACTTCCAAACTATAACAGGTTCCTTCTTATTTTCACATATGAATATGTTGGGAGAACCAGAAGAATGATGTGGCTGCACTGACGGAGGAGAGGAAAGACATGCGCCATAAAGCTCCACCGGTGCAATAAGGGATAACAAATGATAAAGGGATAACAGTGCATTCAGACACCAAACCTTATGCAGAACCTGCTTCAAATTCCAACGCTGGCGCTGAACATGGGTTGCGTGGAATGAGGCCGTACTAACCCACAATGGCAACAACTAGGCTCTCACGGGAGCAAATTCTACTTACTATAAACCTTTAATTCACGTTCGAAACCCAATCCCAACAGTCAGGCCCACAGTTTCTAGAAGAGTCACCCAGAGCCACAAAATGCCCTGCGATCTTGGCTTTATGAGATGGGGCCTGTTGTCCAAAGTAAGGCTTCGCGAGGCAGCCAAGAGTGAGGAGAAGTAGCGGATTTATGGAAGAGTCATTGAAGCTGTGATGAAGTCGGAAACATCCGGAGATACCCAGCTAAAATGTCCTCTCTGTGCAGGAGTTAAAAGAGAGCAGAGAGTTAGTTAGGATGACAGGGAGAGATGGACAGTACTACACTTTCAATAAAAATGAAATGCACAGATATAAGAGGGCTGGGTCATGACCTAGAAAAACTTCATGTGGAAGGGGTCTCTTCTAACTCTAGGGTTCTAAAGCAATTGTTGACACATAGATCCTTTACTATTGAATCTATTATAGAATTAATTCTGATAGAGGGAAATATAGAATGTGTACATTTAGACACCTGGAAGGTAGGAGATGTACTTACTGTGCTATGAAGGAAGTGGCCAACCTCTTTTGCCCAAAAACACCTGAAAGGAAAGGAAGCAGTTAGGAGAGGCACCTCCCAAGACAACGGAGAGTGTTCTTGTCTTACAATGAATATGAATCTCCAGTGGGGTTTGCCGGAGTTTGAGCCACTTACTTCTGCAGGTTCTCCTTGATGATACGGATGATGATGATGCCGACAGAGGGGAGGTTCCTATTCTTGGACGAGAGGAAGAGGTACAGCAGGTTGCAGACGTAACTTGAGCCCATCTGATGGCACCTGAGCAGGACGAGAAGAAAAGCAAGGCTTGAAAGCGAACGCAAGGCACACACAGAGAGTGGTTTCAAAGTTGTAGCAAAGCTTTTCACTATGAGATCAGCCTATAATTCAGATCTCGACCTCCTTTTGGAATCGGGGTGACCGTAGCACTTTCCTATAACTCTGGTATCTTGTTTGTATTCAATATCACGTTGAATACACCTTGTACAGGTTCTTATAAGTTCCTCCTCAAATTTCATAAGAGTATAATGCCGGAAAACCGTCTGGTCCTGGGGCTTTGTTTGGTTTAGATGTCTCTACGGCTTTTGGAATTTCACCCATAGTTACTGGTGCAGTCATTTGTTCTTCTTCTTCAGTTAATTTTGGGAGTCAACCACCTTTTATTGTTTGTTTGTGTATCTGACAATTTTTTAATATATATAAAGACTGGTGTAATATTTGGTGAATATTTAATTATAGTTTGCAATTTGTTCTTTTTCATGCCTGTATTAGTTCTTTTAACCTTTTCTTTCTTAAGTTATGAATTTTAAAATACTGTTTATATTTAATTCTGTTTTAATGTTTGTGTATTTGTGCATTTTAAATTGTGTGCTAATGCTTTTATGTTGCATCTCCTGCAGGAAAAATAAAGCAGGGTATAAGTAAATATAAGAACAACAACAAGTTTATATGCCGGCCATTTAATAAAAGTTGGTTGCTGTCTAAACTTCCTGGCATCTTGCAATTGCAGGGCCTTTGGGGTTTCACCCAAAGTCCCAAACAGTATTGGGGAAAGAAGAGAAGCTTACATTGACCTTGCTAGACTGTCTAGGGCACGACAGGCGATATGCATAGTATTTGCAAAGCTTCAACAGCTAGGATAGACAAGGAGGTTACGGGGCCAAATTAGGAGAACTTGGAAGGCACACTTACCCTGCAACCTCACTGGAAAAGTAAATTATGGCCAATTGCCCCTCAGTTGGGCTGCATTGATATATCAAACATCTCAGGTATTCAGTCCATAATTTGTGGGTCAAAATCATCACTTTGGATTGAACTTGGAAGAAAAAGTAATCCAATGCAATTCTTTTTTAAGACTGGTGCTACAACATTCGGATGTATTTTCATTTCCTTTATTTTTATCACGCTTTTTACCTGACCTGCTACTTCATCACACTAGAGAATGAATCCACTTTAAATCTGGTTTCTGCCTTCTGCAGAATTCTGGGGTTTGTAGTTTAGTGAGGCTGTTAAAGGCTTCTTCCTAAACTACAAACCCCAGAATTCTGCAGGACGCAGCAACTGGATTTGAAGTGGATTTATTCTCAGGTGTGATAATCCCACTAGAGACAGTTACAGGCAAACTGTGTAGCACCAAGGCATTTGAACCTTGTAGATCAGAGGTTCCCAAACCTTTCACATTAGTGACACACTTTATAGCAGGCATGGGCCAATTTCGGCCCTCCGGGTGTTTTGGATTTCAACTCCCACAATTACAAACAGCATACTAACTGTTAGGAATTGTGGGAGTTGAAATCCAAAACACCTGGAGGGCCCAAGTTTGCACATGCTTGCTTTTCGCGACGCGGTCATTCAGGAAATCAGAAGAAACCAACCCTTTAGAAGACATTCAGATACATACAACATATCTCAAAAAAACCTTTGATTTATATTTTTGAAGATACAGTAAATAATGTATTGCTTATATATTCAATGGCTTCTTGTGACGTTTGTGTGACACACTCAGGGCCCTTCCACACTGCCCCTTTATCCCAGAATCTGATCCCAGATTATCTGTTTATCACAGGCAATGGGGACTCATATATTCCAGTTTAAAGCAGATAATCTGGGATCTGATCCCGGGATAAAGGACAGCATGAAAGGGCCCACAGTTTGAAACACTCTGTTCTAGTCTCCCAGGAGGGACAACTTTCCAAAGAGGTCGCAGGCCCTCTCAACCAATATAATACAATGTAATAAAATACCCCTTTTCTCAAAACGGGGATCCTCCAACTTTTGTTTGGGAGCATTTTGGGCATTTGATGTGGCTCAAATCACTCTGCACCATTGTCACTTGCCAGATTTGAGGAACAACGAGAATGACGCAGGGCCACTTACAAGGCCAGCATTTCCTCTTTCCGGCTTTGGAGGTCGGTGATGATCAGCCCGACGATGGTGTAGACGGGCTTTTTGTGGACAACCAAGGAATCCAGAAGCAGCTGCAGGGCCCAGAAATTTTCCTGCGGAAAGGGAGGAAAGAGGAATCCACACTAGAATGGCGCTCAATGGTGGCACAAGACACTAGCAACAACTGAATAGTGGCTTCACAATCTCTTTGTATACACTTTGTACAACACATGATTGCATCCCTGTTCATCATAACAATATAATTACCAAATGTGCGTATGACACAACCATGGTGGGGCCATGTTGGCGTAATGGGGTAAACCCTTGTGCTGCTGAACTGCTGACCTGACAATTCAAATCCACGGGACAGGGTGAGCTTCCAGTTAGCCCTAGCTCCTGCCAACCTAGCAGTTCGAAAACATGCAAATGTGAGTAGATCAATAGGTACCGCTTTGGAGGGAAAAAGCAAAAAGACGTTCCAAGCAGTCATGCCAGCCACATGACCAGAATATATCTACAGAGGCAGGCTCCTAAGCTTGGAAATGGAGAAAGAGCACCTCCTCCAGAGCCGGAAATGAAAGGAGAAGCCTGGGTATTTGTGTCTCATTGTATGTCATGTACCAAGACATTGAATGTTTGCCTGTGTCTGTTTATATACTGTAATCCACTCTGAGTCCCCTCGGGGAGAAGGGCAGAATATAAATAGTGTTGTTGTTATCTTTAAAGGTGATGAGTCTGCCGACCCAGTATGAGGTGGATCAGCTGTTCTCGTGGTGCAGGATAATCTGGTTCTTAACATCTATAAGACCAAGGACCTCATAGTGGACTATATGAAGAACAGTCCAGAAATCCAGTCCTTGGTATAGAATCCTAGAGTTGGAAGAGACCTAATGGGCTATCCAGTCCAACCCCCTTCCAAGAAGCAGGAAAATCACATTCAAAGCACCCTGACAGATGGCCATCCAGCCTCTGTTTCAAAGCCGCCAGAGAAGGAGCCTCCACCACACTCTGGGCAGAGAGTTCCACTGCTGAACAGCTCTCAGTTAGGAAGTTCTTCCTCATGTTCAGATGGAATCTCCTTTCCTGTAGTTTGAAGCCATGGTTCAGCACTCTAGACTTCAGGGCAGCAGAAAACAAGGCTGCTGCCTCCTCCCTATGACTTCTCCTCACATCTTGATACATGGCCTTCTCTTCTGCAGGCTAAACATGCCCAGCTCTTTCAGCCATTCCTCATAGGGCTTGTTCTCCAGACCATTGATAATTTGAGTCGCCCTCCTCTGGACACATTCCAGCTTAGAGTCAACATCTTCCTTCATTTGAGATTCCAGGTGTGGTCTGGCGAAGGCAGAATAGAGGAGTGGACTCCTATTTATGCAGAGCATAAATGGAGACCAAGTGGAGCAGGTGGCCAGTTTTAAGTTCTTGGGTGTCACTGTTAAGGAGGATCTGACCTGGGGCACCCATACAGCAGCATTAGTTAAGAGGGTCCAGTAGAGATTGTACTTCCTGGGACTTCTAAGGAACCAACAACTAAATGGAAACATGCTGGTGACATTCTTTCTACCACTGTGCTATAGAGAGTGTCCTGACCTACTGCATCTGCACATGGTTTAGTAACTGCACAGTGGCAGATAGGAAGGTGCTTTAAAGGGTCACCACTTTAAATCATTGGTTGCCCTCTTTCTCCCCTCTTCAGAAGGACTTTATAAATCTCTCAGCCTTAAGAAAGCTCAGAGCATTCCCAAGGTTCCATCTCACCCAACATATTCTTTTTTTGAAAAACTACAGTAGAGTCTCGCTTATCCAAACTTCGCTCATCCAACTTTCTGTATTATCCAATGACATCTGCCTCCTGCCCGGATCTACAGCTGTTTCAATACATTGTGATGTTTTGGTGCTAAATTTGTAAATAGAGTAATTACTACATAATGTTACCATGTACTGAACTGCTTTTTCTGTCGATTTGTTGTAAAACATGATGTTTTGGTGCTTAATTTGTAAAATTGTAACATAATTTGACTTTTAATAGGCTTTTCCTTAATCCCTCCTTATTACCCAACATTTTGCCGATCCGTTTGTGTTGGATAAGCGAGACTCTACTGTGTTACCATCAGGCAGATGGTAGAGGGTGAAAAGACAAGGACAAACAGATAGCTTTTATCCTAGAGCTGTACCTATGGTAAATTGAACTCCATAGCTTTGCTGATGTTGCATTATGGCTGTTCGGTGGTGGTGGGAGTGCAGAGGGATGGGTTTGTTGTTTTGTGATGTGTGGTGGGGAAAGAATTTAATGTTGTTGTACCGTGTACAATGACAATAAAATTATTCTATTCTATTCTGAAATCTATTTAATTATGAAATCTATAACCCGCCATTCTCCCAAAAAGGACTTGAAGCAGCTTAAGGATACAAGTTGGAACAGCTAACAATGCGGAGTGCAAAAACAAACAGCATTAAACCCTCTGTTGAATTAAAACAGTACTTTTATTCTAAGGTGACAGCTTATTTCAAAAGACATCCTGTTGCGACTAGCAAAAAAAGCATATTCTTTTGCAGGTTTTTTCCATTCAGATCCCTTCCTCCTTTTCTAACATTTTTTTAATCTTCTGCTTAACAAATCAGTGTGTGTTTCTTAAAATATGTTTTAACATGTGTATGTTGCATAACATTTTGTGATGGAAGTGTTTTCACTATGTGGTGCCGTGCCTCGAGCCAAGAGGAGAGGCGGGAAATAAATAAATAAATCAATAAGGACTCCACTGGACTGGCCACGTTGTCTGAATGCTCAATCACTGTCTCCAAAAGCAGTTACTCTACTCTGAACTCAAGAACAGGAAACGGAATGTTGGTAGACAAGAAAGGGGATTTAAAGATTGGCTTAAAGCCAACCTCAAAAACTGTGGAATAAACACCGGGAACTGGGAAGCACTGGCCCTTGAGCACTCTAACTTAGTGTTTTTCAACCTTTTTTGAGCCGCGGCACATTTTTTACATTTTCAAAATCCTGGAGCACACCACCAACCAAAATGACACAAAATGACACTCTAACACATTAGTACATATAGTTAATGTGTTTTTAAATGTATTTATACACTCAGTGTGAAACCTGGCCCTGTTTCAATGATCACAACATAGATATCCTGGCAGGAATGGCAGAAAGACACAAACTTCCCACACAGAACTCCCATAACCAAGAGAAAATACTATATGAGCTTGGTGGGCATTGACCTTGGGTTTTGGAGTTGTAGTTCACCTATATCCAGAGAGCACTGTGGACTGAAACAATGTTGGATCAGGACCAAACTTTGTATGAATACTCAATATGCCCAAATGTGAACACAGATGGAGTTTGGGGAAAATAGTGTGAGCATGTTCAGGAGGGGAGGGGGGAGGGAGGGAGGCGTGACCCGTGCGGGCGTTACTGCGCAGACTCGCCCCAGAGCAAAGCGAGGCAAAGCGAGCAGAGAGAGGCTGGGAAGAAGGGAGCCCGAGTGGAGAAGAAAAAGAGTTCGGCAGGAGGGGGAAGGGTATTGGAGGCTCCAATTTCCCAAGGCACACCTGATGATAGCTCACGGCACACTAGTGTGCCACGGCACACTGGTTGAGAAACACTGCTCTAACTGGAGGTCAGTTGTGACCAGCAGTGCTGCAGAATTCGAAGAGGCACGAATGGAGGCTGAAAGGGAGAAACATGTTAAGAGGAAGGCTTGTCAAGCCAACCCTGACCGGGACTGCCTTCCGTTTGGAAACCAATGTCCTCACTATGGGAGAACACATGGATCAAGGATAGGGCTCCACAGTCACCTACAGACCCACTGCCAAGACACCACATTTGGAAGACAATCATCCTTGAGCTACAAGGGATCGCCTAAGTAAGTAAAGTAAGAATGGGAACAATAGAGAAAACTTCCCGCAGGATCGTAACACATCTTGGCGTCCCCTGGACAACATCTTTGTAGATGGCTGTTTCTTTTCACATCAGAAGCGACTTGCAGTATGCAACCAACCACCCTTAATTCACTTCTGACATGATAAATAATTAAGGAGATTCTACCTGAACCTTAGGAAGAACTTCCTGCCTGTAAGAAGAGCTGTTCAACAGTGGAACTCTCTGCCTCGGAGTCTGGTGGAAGCTCCTTCCTTGGAGACTTTTATGTTGGGAATGTTTTGACTTGTGATTTTCCTGCATGGAAGAAGTGAGTTGGACTGGATGGCCTATGTGGTCTCTTCCAACTCCATTAATCTATGATTCTACCATCATCATCTCCAGATTAGAGAAGTTAATGAGGCAATTTGTAACTTTAGCAAATGATATTTAATCTTCATTTCCATCTTTCTCATTGTGAAAACAAATCATTTGCTAAAGATTAAAAAAACCTTTTATTTTATTTATTACCCACCTTTCCTTACGGTTTGCTTCAAATTGTTCTCATATCAGCAGTCGTTGAAGCTGTTTCGAAGAACCCGCAATTGTTGCACGGATAATGCAGAATATATATCTTCTTAAAGTGGAATGTCTTACCCCAAAAGCCAAGATGATGTCCAGGAAGGAGGTCAGGGAATGATGTTTGCGCAAAATCATCTGCCGCACCGCCTGAACCATGAAGATGAGCCCTGCCTCCATGTGGGTCTGGGGAAGAAAAAAGGAGGCCATGTTTAATTTAAACGCCGTAGATTAAATCGATTCAAATCCTTCGTCTGGATTGAAAACGCACGTGTGAGTTAAGCGAGTATCATTTTAAAGACTTCCATAGATATCTCCCTCGGAGGTGCATGTAATAAAGGCGGGTAATAAATAAACAACAATAACAAAAATAACAAGTGTGGCCTTGGACCAATATTTTACTTTCACTAATTAAGAGGGAGGTGAATTGAGGCACTCAAAGCAGCAGCAACAACTACTACTACTGGGGAAAACGAAACTCCTGTCTTCACAATTCCTCAAACTTTGAAGATATGTGGATTTATTATTATTATTATGTCACCCAAAAACCCTGACTTCACCACTGACTGCCTCAAACTTTGAGGATATGTGGATAAATAATAATAGTAACAATAATAATAAAATCTAAAATCAGGACAGTAAATAAGGAACAACACTCTGAAAACAGGAGATTACCAGACATGAAACAATCAGGACCAGCTATTACCGTCCAACAAAAGATCCCCCCTGTAGGAATTAGCCAGGCCATTAAATGCTAATCAAGGCCATTAATTACAACATTCACATTTGCCTCCAACAGAAAAGAGTTCTTTCTCCCACCCTGGATCTTCCAGTTATATAAACCTCTCTTGCTTAGTTTCCAATATACCTCACAAACTCTGAGGATGCCTGAAACATCAGGAAAGAATGCTTCTGGAACATGGCCAGATGGCCCGGAAAACTCACAGCACCCTATAACAACAACAACAACAACAACAACAACTCTGGGACGTCCGAATTCCGACTGACAGAGTTTGGGAGCATAATACTCCTGACCTCACGATCGTGTTAAAAAAACAAGTATGGATTGTCGATGTTGCAATCCCAGGTGACAGCAAGATTGAAGAGAAACAACTGGAAAAGCTGATACGATATGAGGATTTAAAGATCGAACTGCAAAGACTCTGGCACAAGCCAGTAAAAGTGGTCCCAGTGGTGATTGGCACACTGGCTGCAGTGCCTAAAGACCTTGGCCTGCACTTAAACATAATCGGCGCTGACAGCTGCAAAAGGCTACCTTACTGGGATCTGCACGCATTATTCGCCGATACATCACACAGTCCTAGACACTTGGGAAATGTCTGACGTGTGATTCAAAACAACAGCCAGCAGAGTGATCTTGTTTGCTGTGGACTCATCTTGTTTTGTTTCAAACAACAACAACAATAACATCAACGTATGATCCAATACAACAGTCAACATAATGATCTTGTTTGCTGTGTACTAATCTTGTTGTGTTTCTAATAATAATAATACTAAGTGCAGCCATGAACCAATATTTTGATTTCTCTGTGTAAGAGGGAGATGAACTGGGATTTCCAAAAGCCCTGGTTTGACCACTGCCTCAAACCTTGAGGATACGCGGCTAGGAAATAATGATGATAATAATAATAATAACAGTAGCTTTGGACTAATATTTGCTTTCATCGATTAAGAGGGAGATGAATTAAAACACACAAAGCCCTGGTTTCACCGCTGAGCTCCATCCCTTCCCCAAAAGCTAATCTCCGAACTAATCTTGCTGAATTCATTTTGCAAATGTATGCAGATTTATTCAACTAATACCCAAAATCATACCATTAATTGACCCGACTGCTCCTAAGCCCACACAGTGGCTGTCCTTATCCCATGCCCTGACAGCTGTCGCGGAATATTTGTAAAAGAAAATTGTACGCCAAGCCTAGAAGACCATACGTTCCTTGCAAACACCAGTAATTGTGTGTTGTTTTCACTAAAGGATGTTTGGAGATTAAATCATCAAGAGACTGAAATGAAAGAGGAACATAGTGCACATTTATACTAATTGAATTCCCCAGAAATGTTGGGAAATAGGTCAAGATAAAGCACAGTTTGCTCACATCAGATCTCGCTCCTATTACACTTTGCAATCTAATGCCAGGTGGCAGTAACAGCTTTTAGTCTATAAATCCAAAAAGAGTGACATTTGTTCAAAAATGGTGGATTTCGTTTAATGCCAAATGGGAGGAACCAAGGAATGATAGCATCATCTATTAAGAAGGCTGATCAAACTGCCACTTCCTATACAGCTCAGTTTTATCTTTGATAACAGAAGCCAAAACATTTGTTAAATAAATAAATAAGTTGGAAAGGATCCCAAAGTCAGCCAGTCCAACCCCGTGTGTGGGGACTATTATTATATAGTTGAAAGGGAGCCCAAAGACCATCTAGTCCAACCCCCTTCTGTCCAAAAGGTAGAATAACTATATTATTATTATTATTCTCATATAGTTGGAACCCCTGGTGGCGCAGTGGGTTAAACTACTGAGCTGCTGAACTTGCTGACCAAAAGGTCAGCAGTTCAAATTCGGGGAGTGGGGTGAGCTCCTGCTGTTAGCCCCAGCTTCTGCCAACCTAGCAGTTTGAAAACATGCAAATGTGAGTAGATCAATAGGTACCACTTCAGCAGGAAGGTAATGGTGCTCCATGCAGTCATGCTGGCCACATGACCTTGGAGGCGCCTACGGAGATGAGCACCACCCCCCGAGTAGGACACAACTAGACTTAATGTCAAGGAGAAACCTGTACCTACTTTACTCATATAGTTGGAAGGGATTCCAAAGGCCATCCAGTCCAACCTCATTCTTCCAGGAAAGAAAAGCACAATCAAAGTCCGCATGACAAGAAGGCCATCCAGCCTCTACTTAATAATAATAATAATAGAATCCTAGAGTTGGAATGAAACCCCAAAGCCCCATCCAGTCCAACCTCATTCTACCAGGCAAGAATCCAATCCCTCCTGACAGAAGGCCATCCAGCCTGTGCTTAAAAGCCTTCAAGGAAGCAGCCTCCACTGGACTCTGAGGCAGAGAGTTCCACTGTTGAAAGCTCTTAAAGTCAAGAAGTTCTTCCTAATGTTGCGGTGGAATATCTTTTCCAGTCACTGGAACCTATGGCCTCCTTGGGCCTTATTATCTGAAAAGGGCATCCTGAGGATATAGAGCAGGCATGGGCAAACTTCAGCCAAGTAGGCTTTTAGGAATTGTGGGAGTTCAAGTTCAAAATACCTGGAGGGCTGAAGTTGGCCCATGCCTGGTATAGAGGAATCAGGAAAGAAGATCTTACCTCCGGGCTGAAGGCGTTGTAGAGGCGGATGCTATAGTTAGGTTGGGTTACAAGATTTTCTATGATGTGGCAAGCTTCTCTGAAGACCATCTGTAAAGGAAGAAATTTGCGCCCAAATAACACTTTTAACTGGATTAAACTTTCAGAACCAACTGACAAATGGGACATCAATGCGATCAGAGCAATGGCGGGACCAGATCGGCGTTGGAATCTCACTTCCGTCCTGCCATAAGACACAGGTTTGCAGCTTTGGAGTAAACATGGACTCATCGCTGAGCCTGGAACCCCAGGTTTCAGTGGTAGCCAGGGGAACCTTTTCACAATTAAATCTTGTGTGCCAGTTGCACCTGTACCTTGGGAAGTCAGACATTGAGAATAGACTACTGCAACACACTCTATGTGGAATTGCCTTTGAAGACTGTTTGGAAGCTTCAAATGGTCCAATGGGTGGAAGCCAGATTGCTCACCGGAACAGTTTACAGGGAGGATACAACTCCCCTGTTGTGTCAGCTCCACTGGCTTCCAGTTTGTACCAAGCACAATTCAAAGTGCCTACAGAGCTCTAAATGGTTCCGGCCCAGTTTACCTGTCCGAATGTATCTCCCTCTATGATCCACCTCAGAGGTTAAGATTGCAAGGGCAACTGGTGGGGACGAGAGACAGGGCCTTCTCAGTGGTGGCACCTCATCTGTGGAACTCCCTCCCCAGTGAAATTAGATTGCCCTCCCCCCTCTCCTGGCCTTCAGAAAAAAGATAAAAACATAGGTCTGGGATCAGATTTTTAGTCAATAATAGGAGCAGAGCAATAGGAGGCTATAATTTAACTTAATGACAACCCAAACTGGCCTTGGAATATGATCTGGATTATGTGATTTTAATTATTGTTTTAATATCATGGTTTTGATTGGATGGTTTTCGTGTTATTGTTTATTCATTGATGTATGTGTTCATGTGGCATTGAATTGTTGCCTTTGAAAGGCCATCTTGAATCCCCTTCGGGGTTGAGAAAAGCGGGATACAAGTATGGTAAATAAATAAAGAAATAAGAGCCATTTATGAAGTATATCAGTAAGATGTCATACGGAATACATATCGGTTCGGGATCCATAACTCTAGGTTATGAATCCAGAACAGTAGTATAGAATACCAGATTGAACAGATGCTCCACAGTGAGGGACTACAATTCCCATCACACAAGCTTTGGACATTCCCAGCAAACACAGTCTGCTTAGGTTCAGGCAAGTATCTCCATGCATAAGGAATATAAAAGTTTTAAAGGACTGAATGGGGACCTAATAATATATTCTGACTGTTTTTCATTTATGCCTCTGAAGTTTATGTGCAAAATTAGTTAATAAAGTTGACAAAGAATTAGAGTCAGCTAAGGTTAAGGCTGCAGGAGACTCCCGAAAGTTGAAACGCACAAATAAAAAATATGGGTGGGAATTTCTAGATCTTCTAGCATGACATCTACAGGAAAGTTGATCATAGTATTGCACTGGAGGAGCGAGAGATCCCCTGAGAGAACGTTTCAATCAAATCTGTAAAAGTCAAACCTACAAAGGTGGGTTGTAAGAGATGAGACACTGCAGGAAATTAGTAGAAGCTTCTTGATTTAAAAAATCCCTATGAAGCTGGCTCTCGTCCCTACTTCTCTGATTGTTTACCTGCTTGAAATCCGGATGCGGCTCCTTCACAAGGAGGGGGGAAAAGCACCAGTCGTTTTCCAAAAGGGAATAGCTGCAAAAGGTCTTGATCACAGCACTCCAGCATCGGGGCTGAAATACAAAAGAGGGACCCGGGGGGGGGGGGGGTTACGGGAACGGAATGCTAATTTACCAGTCACACCAGCTGCAAATACTCAGGACTACCAGTATTTGTTATAGCTTCAATGTGATTGTACCCTACATTTCCCCTAAGTAAAGGGATACACGATTCTCCCATTTTGGGATTTCCGAGCAAGAACGGATCCACTTTATTCAAGTTGGCCATAATAAAGTCCTGCTGGAGGATCTAGAGATGTTAATCATATCTGGGAATAATCACATTCAACTTGCAAATGTGGAGGGTTGGCTTGATATCTTGGGATCCCATAGCGTGTTGTCATGGCGATCAGAGTGGGACCGCAATACTGTAATTGTGTAGTAGGAGCTGCAGTTGTTCAATGGGTTAAACCCTTGTGCCGGCTGAACTGCTGACATGAAGGTCGGTGGTTCGAATCCGTGAGACGGGGTGAGCACTCGTCTATCTGCTTAAGCTTCTCATGAGGGAACATGAGGGAAGCCTCTCACAGGATGGTAAAACATCCAGCAAGCCTAAAAGAGGCTGTTATAAAACTGCTGTTGAAGAAACCATCACAGGACCCCACTCAATTAGACAACTTTCGGCCAGTTTCCAATCTCCCCTTTTTGGGCAAAGTCATGGAACGTGTGGTGGCCTCATAACTTCAGGGATTCTTGGTAGACAATGATTATCTAGATCCGACACAGTCTAGTTTTAGGCCGGAACATGGTACCAAAACAGCCTTGGTCGCCTTGGTAGATGATCTACACCGGGAGCTAGACAGGGGTAGTGTGTCCCTGCTGGTTCTGCTGGACCTCTCAGCGGCCTTTGATACCGTCGACCACGGTATCCTTCTGGGACACCTCAGGGATATGGGACTTGGGGGTACTGTTTTGCAGTGGCTCCAGTCCTTCCTTGAAGGTCGTTCCCAGAAGGTGTTGCTGGGGGACACCTGCTCGTCCTCACAACCATTGACTTGTGGGGTCCCGCAGGGTTCTATATTGTCCCCCATGTTGTTTAACATTTACATGAAGCCGCTGGGAGAGTGTGGTGTCCCAGCCTAGTGGTCAGAGACAGACACTGGGGGTCCCAGCTGCCCCGGATCAGATCGGGGATGAAGGGTGACCGGATGGGTATGGGTCTACAGATGAAGACTTAGCCTGGGATGATGTCTGGCTACATGGGTATGAGACTGCAAATGAGGATACTGATGACTTCATGGAAGTCAGTTCTGAGATAGACAGTGAGAGGCCTAGCAACCTTGATTCCCACGAAAGCTTCTATACTCCCTTGCCAGATGAGCATTCCGGGGAAAGGGAGGATCAAGTTTCTCAGGACGATAGCTTTGCACCTGAGGCCAATAATGAGGAGGAATTTGATAGAAGGGCTAGCATTAGATCCCCCCCGAAAAGATTGGAGTCTGAGAAAGGGGGTGCGTTGGGCACATAGAAAGTAGTTTCCTTTATTAGATTGTGCCCGGGCGATTCTAGTCAGACCTGAAGCTACATTTAGTTTGGAAAGGACTCAAGTCTCCAAGTTCACGGAACCGCCAGAGCGGTTTGCCTCGAGTTTCAGGTTGACCGCGAGGGCGGTTTGCCTTGTCTAAGTACTTTTGTTTTCCTTTGGGATTTAAGCCAACTAGGCTTGTAGCTCGAGAACTTTATTGGACTATTTTTGGATTTACTTTGATTGCTTTATTTCTACATCTTTGGACTATTCTTTATTTTAAATAAAATTACATTTATTGCATCTGCCTGGTGTGTGTGATCTAGGGGGGACTGGCTGCGTTCTGAGGTGGAACAGAGAGATCATCCGGAGTTTTGGGGTCAGATGTCATCTATATGCAGATGATGTTCAGCTCTATCACTCCTTCCCTGTTACTAAGGAGGCTGTGCAGGTTCTGAACTGGTGCTGGGCTGCTGTGTCGGCCTGGATGAGGGTGAACAGATTGAAACTCAATCCAGACAAGACAGAGGTACTCCTGGTCAGTCGAAAGGCCGAAAAGGGGATAGGGTTACAGCCTGTGTTAAACAGGGTTACACTCCCCCTGAAGACAGAGGTTTGCAGTTTGGGAGTGATCCTGGACTCATCTCTGAGCCTGGAACCCCAGATCTCAGTGGTGGCTGGGGCTGCTTTTGCACAATTAAAACTTGTGTGCCAGCTGCGCCTGTTCCTTGGGAAGTCTGACTTGGCCATGGTGGTCAACGCTCTGTTTACATCCCGAATAGACTACTGCAACGCCCTCTACATGGGGCTGCCTTTGAAAACTTCTCAGAAGCTCCAATTAGTCCAACGGTCGGCAGCCAGGTTGTTAACTGGAGTGGCGTACAGGGAGCGTACTACTCTTTTGTTGCACCAGCTCCACTGGCTGCCAATGAGCTTCTGAACACAATTCAAAGTGCTGGTTTTAATCTTTAAAGCCCTGAACGGTTCTGGCCCAGATTACCTGTCCGAATGTATCTCCTACTATGAACCATCATGAAGCTTAAGATCATCAGGCAAGGCCCTGCTCTTCATCCCACCACTCTCGCAAACGCGGTTGGTGGAAACGAGAGACAAGCCCTTCTCGGCAGTGGCCCCCCATCTGTGGAACTTTCTCCCCAAGGGCATCAGGTTGGCCACCTCCTTCCTGTCCTTTAGAAGACAACTGAAGACCTGGCTCTGGGCCAGGCGTTCAACTAGATGATAGCGGCAATAGAAAAATGAATTTTGGGGTTTTGCGACTCTGGATTTTCCCGGTTTGGTTTTTGGTTTTACTGGCACATTAATTTATTGTTAAATGAATTTATTGATGATTCGTATCATGTTTTAAAATGTTTTTACTGTTTTAATTGTAATATTTATGGTATACATGCTTTTAGCATCATTTGATGCCAGAGTCCCCCTTGTGGGGAGAAGGGCAGGATAGAAATATACAAAATAAATAAATAAATATCTGTTCCAACACAGATTCAGTTCAAGAACCAACCTACAGAACCTATCTTCTTTGTAACTTGGGAACTGTCTGTGTTAACCGTCACAAGGAAACAGGTGCTTACGTTCAGATACAGGGACAGGTTGCAGTAGAGCATCCTGATGATCTGCCTGACCAGAAATGGAGAATTTAGAGGGGGTCCTGTAGAAAGAGGAAAGAAGGGGTTCACACCAAAAGGTCGTCTGAATACAAGGACGGACAGACGCCATGTTACAGCAAAGAGATACTTGCCCGGAGTGGCCCACTGGACCCTCTCCATATTTTCCCCCAAAGGAATATGTCCAGTGCGGAAGGCCTTCAGGAGGATCTCAAATTTGGATGGGGTGAGGCGGCAAGCAGCGCAACAGGATTTGGAGAAGGGGGAGAAGAGGGCCACGGCCCCGCCGGCAACGTCTCCACTTTTGCACAAGTAGAAGGGGATTTGGTCTCTCTGCTGTTGCAACCTGGAATGGGACAAAGCAAGGGAAAAACATATTAATGCAAAAGAGAGGAACTGTTTCATTGTGACACGAATGTTTTCCGACAACAGATTGCTTATTGGTATGCGTCGGTATAGGGAAAAGGTAGCAAAATTCCATTTTCCCCTGTAACAATCACTTTAAAAATATTATAAAGCAGGCATGGGCAAACTTTGGCCCTCCAGGTGTTTTGGACTTCAACTCCCACCATTCCTAACGGCTGTTAGGAATGGTGGGAGTTGAAGTCCAAAACACCTGGAGGGCCAAATTTGCCCATGCCTGCTCTACACTATTCCATTTTGGGTGGTAATAATAATAATATTTTCACACTTCAAGGGGAAAAGTCCCGGAGCCTTGACATCTTGCTTTTAAGGCAACTCTTAAGAAAAGTACAATCATAATCACAGGAAGCAAAGAGTCGCTGCTGAGAATCCCGGATCCAGGGATTTTTCTGTTTAAATGTTTAATATCAAAGTTTCATCAACAGGCCGGATCATAACCAAACAATAGTCTCTTGACAGCACTCACCACTGGAAATCGTAGCATTTCACCAGTTTCAAATAACGAACCAGCTCTTTGTATCTGGGGAAGGAGACGAAGCAATTAAAGCTCTGACAGACAAAGATGGTTTGAACTCAACCACATCCATCACAAGTTGAGAACTTAGATGGGAAAATGAGTGAGTTGGCAGGGAAAGCCTTTCCCCTATTGGCCTTTCTGTCTGCCTCTCTCTTTGTGTTTCTTTGGTTGTTAGACTAATACTTATCAGGGACACATATCTTTTTTCTTGAGCACATGGGAAGCCCCTGAGTCCTCCATTTTGTTCTTCTTCTGTGAGCATGGATGTCTGCTGTGTTAGTTAGATAGCTAGGCCCTGTGTTAACTTTCCTATCTAGTTATGTAGTCCTTTGGATAAAGTCTTCTACAACATTTTAACCTTGAGGCTGCTCCTGAACTGCTGAAGCTCAATGGCTCTACTGCTGGCACTAGAACTTTCTGATCTGCTGAACTACTGCTAATGCTGTTGTTGCTGCTTTTTCCTTTTCGAAGGCATTTTCTTTTTAGGAAATTACCCCCTCCCCCCTCCCACACACAAAGGTTAGCTTAGGGTCCAGTTCAGGAGGGATGCCAGACACCTCCAAAGAGAGATCACCAGAGAGCGACCTATGGACTTACTGATGTTGGCTCTCCATTCTCTCTATCCGTGCTTCCACCACAGGAACCATCTCAGAAAGGGTTTTCTTCTTCCCATGCTCAAATCGGTGGCCGGTGATGTTTTGTCCTTTTAAAACTGTAGTCAACAAGATGTCATCCCAAGTGAGAAAATCCAGACTGGAAGGGAAAAAAGCAAGAGGATCAGAGATGGCAAAAGCAAAGTAAATGCCACGTTTTCTCATTGCCTAAACCACAGGAAAGTTGGTTAGTTAAGAGAGATAATAACAAATAATAATAATAATATTTGTAAAAGGTAAAGGTTTTCCCCTGACATTAAGTCCAGGTATGTCTGACTCTGGGGTTAGTGCTCATCACCATTTCTTTTTTTATATATATAATTTTTATTTGCATAATTTTTCATATATACATAGATTAAAAGCACTATCTATCTAAAGTTTAGATAAAGGAAAGGTTAAGGGAAGATGGGAAAGGGGAAAAGGTAGTTTGAGGTGGTAGGGTAGTTTAGGCAAGTTTGGGAAAGGTAGTGGTCTGTGACTTCCAAATCATGTTTTTAAGCATTCTTAATCTGTTCTATTCTTCTTGCTTCTCTCCATTGCGGCTTATCTCTTTTCTTTGATTTCGAGTCTTTCAAATCAAATACCTTTAAGTGGAAAAACTTATATTGGATTAATTTCACTGATCCTTGTGAATTTCTCTAAATTCCTCATAGAGTTTCCAGTCCGTTCTTTTTATGGGCCTTCCGTAAGATGTTTTCAAGGCAAAAGTTAATTTGTCCATTTCTTTTACTTCATCTATTTTATTCAACCATTCTTCCACTGTTGCCATTTCCTTTTGTTTCCATTTTTTTGCGTGGACCATCCTCGCCGCTGATAAGTAAGTGAATAAAATATCTTGATTTTGATTTCAATTTAGATCTTCATCTATAAATCCCAGTAGAAAATATTCTGGCTTCATACTGATTTTTATTTTTAATATTTTTTCACATAATTCTTGTATTTTCTTCCAATAAGAGGTCAGTCTTAGACAGGTCCACCATGTATGGTAAAATGTTCCCACCTCCTTTTCGCATTTCCAGCATTTATTACTTGCTGTTTTATACATTAGTCCCAACTTATGTGGTGTGATATACCATCTGTAGAACATTTTATACCAATTTTCTTTTAAGTCAGTGGCATATGTATATTTTATTTTTCTTAGCCTTATTTCTTCCCATTCTTTTATTTTTTATTGTTCTTCCGATATTTTTTGCCCATGTTATCATGCATTCTTTTACTGTATCCTTTTCTGTTGGCCATTCCAATAATCTGTTGTAAATATTTGTTATATTTTTCCTTTCAACTTTTATAATTTTTTCATAAATTATTTTATTTTATCTTTATTCAAATATTCCTTCATTTGCATGTGTTGAAACCAGGAGAATGATTTATATTGAATGTTTATTTCCTCCTTTGTCTTAAGGCAGAATTCTTCCTTCTCCTTTCTTAATAATCCTTATATGTTGGCCAACAAGACCATCCAAGCAATCTTCTCTGTCCCGCCTCCAGTGGAGACAACCACATTGGAGTTTTCATATATAATTTGTCTTTATATTTCTGCCATATCTTAAGTAAGGAGGATCTTATAAAATGGTTATTAAAATTTTTCTCTTTTTTCTCTTGGTCATACCATAGATAGGCATGCCATCCTACCCTTAAATCAAAACCTTCCAAAGCTAAGACTTTTTCTCTTTTCAGTGATATCCAATCTTTGATCCAGGTTATACCTGCGGCATCATGATATAATTTAAGGTCTGGTAAGCCAAATCCTCCTCTATTTTTGGTATCGATCATATGATTGTATTTAATTCTTGGCTTCTTCCCTTTCCATATAAATTTTAATATTTCTTTGTTCCATTCTTTAAATAACTTGTTTGTTCTCAGGATCGGGAGATTTTGAAAGAGGAAAAGAAATTTTAGGTCATAATTTCCTTTTTTGCTGATTGAATACTTTTTTCCTTTTAGATGGCGAATTCATTCCATTCACATTATTTGAGAAACATTTTATTTGCCTTTGATTTTCACTCATTATCTTATTCTTCTAATTGTTCTTCATCCAGTTCAGCATCATTGGCATCCGCTGCGCCTACACCTGCACCTCCACTTGCTCCTCCGCTTGTGATTGTCGTTTTTTTTGTTTCCAATACATCTTCTGGTGAATCAAATCTTCTTTTCTTTTGTTTGCCTCCTCTCACTGGTGGTGTTAACTTGTGGTCTTTCTTCAGCTCTGCATAAAAATGCTTCGCCTTTTCTTCCGAGGTCAACCAGTGTAGCTGTTCCTTATGCGTGACCATCACGCCTTCAGGTTTCTCCCACCTGAATCTTATTTGTAATTTTTAAAGTTCATCTGTTAAGATGAAATATTTTCTTCTTTTATTTAGCATCGTTTGGGGAAATTCCTTCATGATGATAACTTTCGTGTCTTTATGGTACGTTGATTATTCACTATTTTTCTTCAAAATTTCATCTCAGATCCATTTCTTTGCGAAATGCACAATGGTGTCTCTAGGCGCTTTGTTTTGTCTTGAGAAATTTGTTGTAACTCTGTACACCCCATCAATTTCCTCCTCCATGTCTCCCTCCTCTTTCTTTAGGATAGGAGCTGTTAATTTTATTATTATGCCTCGTACTGTCACGATGCAAGGACTCGGCCGGCCCCTTAATCACACACACAGAGACGGTAATCAGCTAACTATTTATTGAAGAATAAAGAACAGATAAAAAGGCAATTGTCCATGAGATATAGAAAAGTTCTGTCCAAAATTAAAGAGTCCGTAGTAAAATCCAAAGGCAAGGTCTTGGCAAAAGGCTTGGCAAAAGCTCCGCAAAACCAAGCGGATCAAGGAACAAGGCAAAGTTCAATCAGGGCCCAAGAAACTTCTTGGCAAGGCACGAGCCGCAACTTGGCTCCGTGGTCCTTCGCTCGCTTCACTTCGCTAGGTTAGAAGTGGCCGAGCTACTGAGGATCCTTTCCCACGGATCCTATACTTAAACCTCACGGCGGGGCCCCCGACGCTCTAGGCTTCGGCGGTAATCGGTGCTCCGGGATCTAGCGCTTCTCTGGCGCTTTAGGCTGCGGTGCCAATCTCTCCTGCTGGAGTCAATGCTCCGTCTCCTATCAAAGCTCCGTCCTTGCCTCCTTGCACCTGGCTCACTATCTTCATGAGAGTCTAACTCCCTTTCAGCTTCCATGGCCTCATCGCCCATGTTTTCCCAAATTCTCTCCTGTGATCCGTACCCACCCGGTTTCTCATAACATTCATCGCTATCAGCACTTTCAGAATCAGCCTGACCTTCCCAGTTCTCATAGCCATCCGGCCATCCTTCATCCCAGGCCAAGCTCTCTGTGGGAGAGGAAGGCCCAGCTAGCTCATTAACCCCTTCCTCCATTTCTTCCTCAGCTGCGGCTGGTTCTAATGCAAGTGGGACCCCCGGTGCTGCCCCCTGCCCCCCAGGCACAAAGGAGAACTGGGTTGCTACACTTATATCCTCTTTGGTTTCCTCTTTGATTGTTCAGAAACGCAATTGAAATTCCATTTCTTTCATTTCCAATCTTTCTTGAGCTTCTTCTGTTTTTGAGGTTCTTACTTCTATCTTTTGGACTTTTTTCAATTTTTTTATGGGCTTCCACCATTTTGGCTCTATTTTCTTTAGAAAATCTTTTGTTTCATTTCTTCTTCAATAGCTCCTACTTCCTTTGTTAGATCTTTCTTCATAATTCTAAGTTCTTCCTGTGTCATTTTCTGTTGCTCTTGTTTTAATTCTATTCTATTAAAATTCTTCTGTAGGTCATCTTGTTTATCTGATAATTTTTGAATCCCTCTAAAGATCTCCTTCATTGTGTTTTTGGTGTTGTCATTTTTTTGTTTTGTCCTCTTTTTATTTGTGTGTGTGTATAATATTTGAATCTAATTATTATTTATTTGTGATTGTATAAGTCTTTTGCCTTTACTTTGGTTCCCTTTTGATTCGGGCCCTTCTATCTCAGTTGTTTTTTCTCTATGGTTTTTCCCTTAGTGTTGGTCTCTTATAGGCCTTGTACTTTTCGCTGTCTACTTCCCTTACTTTTATTATTATTTCTTCTGTGATCCGTCTTCGACCCCCTCTTTATATTTTAGTTCTTTTATTCTAATTTTTCTTCGTATTTATTTATTTATTTATTATGTCCTTCTAGGCTCTCCTCTCGTTGGTTCTTCTTTCTTCCTTCTTCTGGTTTTCCCTTGTCCTCTCATCCTTCCGGTCCGTTGTCCTTCTGTTCCCCTTCTTCCTGTGTTCTAAGTTCCTGTCGACCTTCTCCTTGTTTTCGCTGTTGTCACTTCCGCTTTCGTTTCTTCTGCCCTCCTCTGAGTCCGTGGCTTTGGTACTTCCGCCCTTTCGCCTCTCCTCTCCGCTCTTCTCTCTGCGTCCGCTGCGTCAACTGCATCCCCCTCTCCTCCGTGCGTCGTCTCACGTCCTCTTTCTTCTTCCTCCTCCATCTCTTGTTTATATTCCACGCGGCGGTAACCAAAACAATTCTTCATTCAAGGTCAGTTGGTCTTTATTCTTTATTTTCTCACAGTCTTATTTATACTTTTTTATTTTCTATTTTATTTCACCCTCCGGTCGGATCTTTACTACTTTAACATAGATTTTATTTATTTTTAAAAGTAGGAGCCGCTGCCTTCGAGTTCATATATTTTTTAAATATTTAAACCACAGGTCGGATCAATACTGCCTTGGGCAGGAACCGCTGCCTGTGGTCTCTTGCAATATCAAGGGTTTGCCTCAGATGAATTTCTTTATCTATTTCATTATTTATGTATATATTCATCCAAATGTCCAAATATTTCCCACTTTATGTCAGTCTTTATTTTTTTGTATTATAATTAACTTGTTATTCTTCAGAGATATTCCTCCCGCTCTTTCAGATGATTTCTTTCCTTTAGAAACGTACGTTTCTGATCCTCAGCTGTCCTTCCAGCTTCTTTATTCGTTCTTCTTTCCAATTTAAAAGTGAGCTGGGCTGGCAGTAATTGCCAGGCTTTCGCCTGGCTTCCTGATGTTCGGTCTGCTCGCCTCAACACTTTACCGGACCCTCTGGGGTCCCACCTTTGAGGGGTGAGGTTCCCTTATGGTCATCAGTGTGTGCTTTTTGGCTTCGCAACTCTTTGACCTCAATCCGTCAGATAAGAGGGGCGCAAACCGCCGTTTTTAACCAAACAAAAAGTTTGTAGCAACCCCGTTCTCATTCGTGCCTGGGGGGCAGGGGGCGGCCCCAGGGGTCCCGCTTGCATTAGGGCCAATTGCGGCTGATGGGGAGATAGATGAAGGGGATGATGAGGTAGCTGGGCCTTCATCTCCCACAGAGAGTTTGGAATGGGATGATGGCTGGCCCGATGGGTATGAAAGCTGGGAAAGTCAGGCTGACACTGAGAGTGCTGATTCAGATAATCAGTATGAGAGACCAGGTGGTTTCGGTTCGCAAGAAAGGGTCAGGGAGATAGCGGAGGATGAGCCCATGGAAGCTGAAAGGGAGTCTGGCTCTCACGAAGATAGCGACCCAGGTGCTGGGAGGCAAGGACGGAGCTTTGATAGGAGACGGAGCATTGAGTCCAGTAGGAGGGAATGGCACCGAAGCCTAGAGCGCCAAAGGAGCGTTAGGTCCCGTAGCACAGATTGGCGCCAAAGCCTAGAGTGTCGGGGGTCTCACCAAGGGAATTAAGTATAGGATCCATGGGAACGGATCCTCAGTTGCTCGGCCACTTCTGATTTGAAGGGAGTGAAGCGAGTGAAGATCCACGGAGCCAGGATTTGGGCTCGTGCCTTGCCAAGAAGTTTCTTGGGCCTTGATTCCTTGAACTTTGCCTTGTTTGAATTGCCACGGACCAAGTCTGTTTGATCCGCATTGTTTTGCGGAACTTTTGCCAAGCTTTTGCCTTTGGATTTACCTACGAACTCTTTACCATTTGGATTGAACTTTTTGATACTTTTATGGACAATTTACCTTTTCACCTGTTTTTCATTATTCAATAAATAGTTAGCGGATTACCGTCTCTGTGTGTGTGATTAAGGGGCTGGGCCGAGACCCTGCATTGTGATACAGTTGGTGCCTCGGAGCTCCTCTGGCACCCGTCCTGCCGCCATCAGAGTCTCACCAGAAGTCCTCTCATCTCCATTTCTGTTATTATTATTTTTATTGTTTTATTATTGTCAACACACTTTTTATACAATGTCTATTTTACAGCAGATTCATGTTCATTGCTAGCTACAATACAGTACTTTAATCATTGGCATCTGCCATTATTTTCCTTATACATTTTATATCCCTCACCACTGTGCTTCCCCCAAGCCATAGCTTTTACATATCATTTGTCCAAAATTTCATTTCTTCTTTTCGAGGCAACTTTCCTTCTTTGGTTTTTAGTGCTTTTTCGATGAATTTTCTCCATACCTCATCAAAATCACTTTGTTTCCATATACCTCTTTTTACTTTTAATATACATGTTAACTTGTCATTTATTGCCAATTTCCACACTTCCTTGTACCATTCCTCTATTTGTATATTTATTTCTTTTTTCCAATTCCTTGCTATAAGCAATCTTGCTACTGTTAATAGGTTTGTTATCGCATCTTTATCTTTTCCCCCCCAATTGTTTATTATTATATAATGATAATAAGGCTATACTAGGAGTTCTTTCAATTTTAATATTCATTATATCTTCTATTTCTCTGAATACTTTCTCCCAAAATTTACTTACATATTTACATTGCCACCACATATGTATATATGTTCCTGTTTCTTGGCATCCTCTCCAGCAATTTTTCGAGTAGTTTTTATTTATGTTTGCTATTCTTACTGGTGTAAGGTACCATTTCCATATTAACTTATAATAATTTTCTTTAACCCTTATTGATAAATTTTCTAAATGTCTTTGTCTCCATAATTGTTGCCACTGTTTCCTTTATTTTTAACCCTAAATCTTCTTCCCAAACCTCCTTAAGGGTATTATTTTTTGCTTTTCCTTCCTTTATTCCCATTATTATCTTATATACTTTACTAGTTATTCCTTTCAAGTTTTCGTGCTCTTCTACATCCCTCCCATTTTGTACTATTTGTTCAAATTGGTTAACCTTACTTCTTTTTTTATTATTTTTAGCCAGTTTTTAAACCACTGTTCTAATTGTATACAATGGAACCATGTCAATTTTATTTCTCTAAATTCTTCCATAATCATTTCCTTCTTCATTCCAACCTTTATCCAGTCGCCTATTTTATCTAAAAAAAATTCCCTTAGTTTTTTAATCCATAACTTGCTTTAAATTTTTTGGAAATTTCTTTTCCATTACAATTGGGGTTATTACTGAACCATCCATTAATAACAAGCTCCTATATTTATTCCATACTTCTAATATATTACTCAACATTGGATTTCTAATTTCCCTAATTTCTTTTCTCGTGAACTGTTTAAAATATATATTCCATATTTCTTCTTCCACTTTTCCCGAATCCTTTCTTAGCCAATCTACCCCATCTTTTTTAATCATTCCTTCTATAACCAATCTCAATCTACTCGCTTCATAATATTTTTTAATGTTAGGGAGTGCTAAACCTCCTTCTTTTTGCGATTTTTATCATAACTGCTTGTTTAGTCTCTTTCTTTTATTACCATTACAATATTTATTTATCATTTGTTGCCATCTGTTTAGTTCTTCTTCTGTAATTTGCAGTGGTAGCATTCTAAATATAAAATTTATCTTTGGGAGTATTTTCATTTTTACCAATGCTATCTTTCCAAACCAGGATAAATGTATGTTTTCATACTTTATTAATTTTTGAACATCTTTTCTCAACGCTACTACATTTACCTCTTCCATTTCTTTTAAATCTTTTGTTATTATTACTCCAAGGTATTTTAATTTATTCTTTATTCTAATTCCCATTTTTCTTTGTTCTATAAAATCTTTTTCTTCTTTCTTTGTATAATTAAATAGCATCATTTCTGATTTATTCCAGTTAACTTGTAAACCCGTTGTTTCCCCAAGTTTCTCTAGATCAGGGGTGCTCACACTTTTTCAGCATGGGAGCTACTGATTAAAAAACCAAGTCCCAAAGATCACCTACCCAGAAATGTAAAACGTATAACTATTTTCTTATTTATTTATTTATATTTATTATTCATTTTTATGTACCGCTCCTTCCAGCAGGCTCGGGGCAGTTTACATAAAATGAAGTTATAAAACATCAACATTTCAATTTAATAACAACAATATAAAACAGAGCATAAAAATACATCCAACCACCCCATTTCTCCCACACTGCCATAGTACCACACATATTATCAGCCAGAAAGTAAGAAGAGAGGCTGTTGAACTGCAAGGCCATTTAATACTCAGCAAGGTAAACAAAGGGGCATGCAAAAATACATCCAACCACCCCATTTCTCCCACATTTCCATATTCCCCAACATATATTTCTCAAGGAACAAAGCAAGCAGAGAGGCTTTGGAGCTAAAAGGCCATTTTTAAACATTAAAAATAAACAAAGAGACATGCCACAGAACAATCAAGCACCCACCCCAAAGTAAAAAGTCCAACCTTTGAGATGCGGTAAAGAAATGACCCCAAAGCGTCCTTCTTCTCCTCCGTCGTTGCTCCTATTTCCACGCCGCCAGCATGCGTGCCGCCTCCAAGAGCTCACGAGAAGTCCAAGGGGCAGAATGGGCGCTTCTGCGCATGCACACGGGGCCAGCCATGCATCCCGTCATCCAGACCCGCCCCCTTTGGTCTCCTACGGCTCTGAGTGGCTGGAGAAGGATGGAGGGAGGAGGAGGCATCCAAAAGAGGGGGCCCATTCTGCCTCTTGGACTCTGGAGCTTTTGGAGGCGGCGCGCGAGCAGGGAGGAGCAACGACGGAGGACTTCTTTGCAGCGTGCAGGGGTGCGTGAAGAGGACCAACAGCAAAAAACCTGGTCAGGGGCCTGAAGATCACCAGGATGAGGCCTGAAGATCACCCTGGTGATCCCGATCACCATTCTGAGCACCCCTGCTCTAGATGCTCCTTTATTTTATCCATTTTACCTACTATATTTTCAATAAATAACAATGTATCATCTGCAAATAAGCTCACCTTCTGCTTTTCCTTTATTCCTACCCCTTCTAAGTTTTTATCGTTCCTAATAGCATTTGCAAATAATTCTATCACTATCGCAAACAAAATTGGTGATAGAGGGCATCCTTGTCTTGTTCCCCTTGTCACTTGTATTTCTTTTGTCACCCCATCGTTTATATTTACTACTGCTGAATTTCTTGAATAATATTGTTCTAGTAAGCCTTTTATTCTACTTCCCATTCCAAATTTATTCATAATCTCCCTCAAAGCCCACCATTCCACACAATCAAAAGCTTTGAATATATCTAATGATAATATCCCTACTTTAATATTCCTCTCTTGAACCACACACATTTTGTTTAATACTCTCCCTATCAGGTTTGACATTTGTCTTCCTTTCACAAACCCACATTGATCTTTTTATATATATTTGTACATACATTTATTCATTCTATTGGCTATTATAGCAGATAGAATCTTTGCATCCTGATTAACTAGTGATATGGGCCTATATGACCCTGGGTCTGTTAAATCTTTATCAGGTTTTGGTATTAATATTATCAATGACTTCCTCCATGATTCTGGGATATTCTCTCCTTTCATTATTCCGTTGTACAATTCTAATAATTTTGGGATCAATACATCTCTAAAGCTTTTATAATATTCTGTTCCCAGACCATCCAAACCAGGAGCTTTCCCAACTTTTAAATTCTTAATAACCTCCTCTATTTCCGTCTTCTTAATAGGTTGTTCCAGCATTTCTTTGTCTTTGTCCTCCAGCCTACTCTCCCAGTTTTCCTCCACATATTTCCTAATTTCTTCTATGGAGCTGGCTTTCGTTTGGTATAATTCCTTGTAGAACTCTTCAAAGACCTTCAATTTTTCTTTCATAGATCTACATGTTTTACCCGTTTTGTCTTTTATCGTATTTATTATACCTTCTTATAAAAAAATAACGTCCGCTGCGTCTTTCTTCAGTAGAGTTTCAATTCTCCTTCTTTTAATTACCGTTCCTAAGCCTCTGGTGTTCAATGTTGAGATTCGTAGTTTATTGGACATGGTTATGATTTACATTAAAAAACTTTTTTTGGCTTGAACCCTTGTGAACCTTTGTCCCTTATAATCCCCTCCCCCTCCATCCCCCTTCCCCCCTGTTTCCCCTCCTCCCCTCATTCCCCCCTTCCCCCACTTCCATCCTTTGGGACCTCTTGTCCCAACCATGGCCCCTGGCCTTCCCAAGTGGGGAGGGGGGGGGGCGAAGTCATCCTATGGCCCAGAGTATCCCTCCCCCCGAGTGCTCATATTTTAAACAAAAAAAAGATTAAACTTTTGATTGCAGTGATTCTAGATTTCTTCTTACATCTCAATTCCTCCGACAGCACCGATTAATTCCTCCAGTTCTCCTTCTTCCTCTGGTGTTCTTCCTCCCACTGCTCCTTTCTCCTCTTCTTCCTTTCCGTTTCTGTCTTTGGCTTGTTTTGTTGTTATGCCCAGCTCCTTCAATAATTGAAGTCCTTGCTCCAAAGAATCGGCTCTGTACCTTTTGCCTCTCCATTGAAATTTGAGAAAGATTGGGTATCCCCAAGTATACAGTATTCCGGCCTTCATTAACTGAATCGTGACTGGCTTCATTGAATATCTCCAATTTTTAGTTTCGGAACAGTAGTCATTAAATATTTTCAGCTTTGTTTCTCCCATCTTCAATTTTTCTGGGTTCTTCCTCAGTATTTTCATCAGTTCTTCTTTTTTTGCAAAATTATGAACCCGCATTATTATATTCCTTGGTGTTATTTTGTTTCTTCCAGTCAGTAGTCGATGAACTCGTTCTAGGTCCATTTCCATCCAGTTTAACATTGGAGTAACTTTTTGCAACCACTTCAATATTTCAGTCTTCAAATCTTCTCTCTTTTTCCCTTCTGGATAGTTTTTGATTATGACATTATTCCTTCTTTGGTTATCTTGCATGTACACAAACTTTTTTTTCCATATCTGAAAGCTTGTTGTCATTTTGCTGAATTTGTTGTTTGAGTGCTTTCTGTTCTTTTTTGTTCTTTTCAGCTTCTGGTTTTATTGTTTGTATCTCTCCATTTATTGTTTGTAAAGTACTTTGTATGGCCTGGAATTTGTTATCTGAGATTTTCCTTTCTGTATCCAATTGCTCTTTCATTTCTTTGGAGTTGGCTTGAATTTCCAATTTCATCGCTTGAATGTCACTCTTTCTCTCTTCTTTTCTCATTTCTCTTTCTTTTTCAAATATCAAGCTCATTTCTGTTTTTATCTTGACACTCTCTTCTTTTATTGATGCTGTTATTTTACTTAACAGCTGGTTATTATCCATTTCTTTCTTCCTGCTACTTCGTTCTTCTGTGGTTAAGGAAGGGAGCGATGTGGAGGTAAAAGTAGAAGGGGGTGTACGTTGTAACTGTCTGCCCTTAACTACTGGAGGACTTCTCCTCATGTTCTCTGGAGACTTTGGAGACTCTGGTATTATCCTTTGCAGCCTTGCAAATATCTTATCTGAAGGTTTTGTTCGTACCGAGAGAAGCTCCCTATCTGGGGGATTTTTCTGCTTCTTTTGTTTTTGTTCCTTCCTTCTCATTCACACACCAGTGAAGTCCACCCCTCCAGTTAGAGTTTATAAAGCTTTAGTTAGGAAGTTTTACTTCACTCTGCATAGCTCAAAAGAAAGTCTTAAATATGCATTATGCTTTACTAATGCTTTGCTTGTAATTCAGTTTGCAGTTCGCAGCTGCAGTTTGCTGCTTTCACTCCCTTCTCTGCTTATCTCTTCTCTCCAAAGGCACTTTCGGTTTCACATACACCCGTCCGTGCTCATTAATTATAAGCTTATATTTATCTTTTAAAGGCTCGTTATTTCACATTAAGTCCTCCACCGCTTTCCCCCTTCTTTCCAATCCAAGAAAGATATTTCCAATTCTCCTTATCGGTTCATTTTCTTTGCTTTTCACTGCTTTTTTGTAAGTTTGCTCTCGAGCTGGTACAGGACACGTCCTTACCCAGCCATGGATGGCTCCCCCCCCCCCCTCATCTCCATTTCTAAGCCGAAGAGCCAGCATTGTCCGTACACACCTCCAAGGTCATATGAACAGCATGACTGCATGGAGCACGGTTACCTTCCTGCTGGAGTGGTACCTATTGATCTACTCACATTTGCATGTTTTCGAACTGCTAGGTTGGCAGAACCTGGGGCTAACAGTGGGAGCTCACCCCACTCCCAGATTCGAACTTGCGACCTTTAGGTCAGCAAGTTCAGCAGCTCAGTTGTTTAATCCACTGCGCCACCGGGGACCCGGCCTATTTCCCTGGGGGGCGACACTCAGGGTGGTTTCCAGAAGAAAAGCGGCAAACATTCAGTGCCAAAGTGAACAGCAAAACAAATCAAAACAACAAGTTAATAGCGTCAGTATAAATTTAAAAACTTAAATGACAACCAAAAGATCGTTAAAAACACATAGACCTCATCATGCACATTTACATCCAAGAGCTAAATAAATTAAAGTGCAATTCAAATATAAAATGATGGATGATGCTATATAAAATAATGTGATGATAGTATACAACGAGCTAGATTCTCAAATAGCTCACACTGTGTTGTATCCCAGAGCAGGAACACCTCTGTCCTTATACACCACACCAATATAGTAAATTCAGCAAGCAGTTTATTGAACGATATACGTAAGCCAAGCAACAAAAAGGATAGAAACAGTATAATCCAAAACAGTATTTCCCAAGGGTAAAAATAGTGCATGAAAGTTGCAAAATCCAAAAGACCAAGATAGAATGAAGATCCAGTACCCAGAACAGGAACCTGGCAAAACTTGAAACATGAAACTAGAAATCCACTTGGAAACAAGACCATCATGAAAATCCAACGTTGACGAGACTAAGCAAAAATTCTTTCCTTGATTCATATTAAGCTTTTCCTGCTCCATTAACCAAAAGGAAAGCATTCCATTTGCTCTTTCAGCCAGATAAGGATTTCTTATCTCTCTTTTCTAGCAGACGGACTGACCTTCGGCGATCTTGAGAACTTTGTCAGTTTACAAAAGTCTTGTTTTCTATCTTCAAACTCATTAAATTCTGCACCTAACAAACCATCTTCAGAAGACAGTTTCTCTGAGGAAGACTGATGTGGGCCTCTCCCAGGAATTTGACCTTGGGAATCTACAGGAGAAGCACTCCATTCATGAGAGACCTTGGACCTCTCAGCAAGGCCTGGGCTTGACTCAGCCACAGTTGGAACACATTCATTTTTTCTTTGACTAGCATAGGGAAGGGGTCAAGACCCCTGTAGTGTTTGTGTTGCTGTCTGTGCCCTGGTTCAGAAGATTTCACCTCACTTCCTGTCCCTGTGAGAACTGGATTTTGAAAGATGTGTGTTACTGTAGAAACAGGGATTGGGACTAAAACTTCAGGAAAGACCCCTTTTCTGCATGATAATAACTCTTCCAGAAGTGAACTTCCCTTCTGAGAGGGGCATTTCTCTCACTTCCTGTTATCTCAGCCCAGTTCTTAACGATGAGCCGTCAAATGCTTGTAACTCGGGAACTGCCTCTATGTGGGATGTCATAACCAAATAACCAATGGCTATGACACCCAGAAACAGGGCTTGCATGGAGGCACCAAAATGTGTGTTGGCCAACACAATGTTTCTTCAAGGTTCCTGCATCTTTAATGTAAAGCTTCCTTCCATCCCATAGGAAAGAGCTCTAACATGGGTGTGATTTGTCCCATGGTCCTCTTTGCAATGCTAATGCAGTGTGAGGCTCCAAAACCTATCTGCCCCTGAATCACTAAAGAAGGAATCACAAGCTCCATCCAGGAGAGACTTCCTAGGCTTTCTCCATGCAAATGAACGGCGGCCATTTATTCTTATGGCAGCAAAAGGTCTGATGATACTACCGTTGTGTCTTTCCGATGGCCTTTGGAACATAGATGCTTATCATGACCATTTCAACAGTAAACAAAACTGAACTAGAATCCTTGCATTATCTGAGAAAGCTGGTTTTCTGGCATCTAGCATCCTGTACAGATTCCCTTTTCTCCCAACAAAGATTCATGTCCCTTGTGTTGTCAAAGGCTTTCATGGCTGGAATCACTGGGTTGTTGTGAGTTTTCCAGGCTGTATGCCCATGTTCCAGAAGCATTCTCTCCTGACATGGTAGTTGACAAGTCTGCATAGGGACCATCAAACACAGTGCCCAAACACAAATCAAGGAACTTGAAAGGCACTGCAGACTAATTCAACCTGAGAAGTCAGCCATAATAGAGCACCTGATGAACCAACCTGGAGATAGCATATTATTTGAGAACTCAGAAATGCTGGACCACTCTCACAACCACCATGTCAAACTACACAGAGAAGCCATTGAACTCCACAAGCATGTGAACAATTTCAACAGAAAGGAGGAAACCATGAAAATGAACAAAATCTGGCTACCAGTATTTTAATCTAAAATCAGGATAATAAATAAAGAGCAACATTAAAAAAGCAAGGGAATTCCAGAAAAGAATTTATCAGGCCAGCTAACACAGCCAAACAAAGGATTCTCACAGGAAGCAATCTGCCAGGCTTTGAAGCTGCAGTGACATTCAGTGCTAATAAAGCTGGCCAATTGCAACATTCACACTTGTCTCAAGCAGACAAGAGTTCTTTCTCCCACCCTGGACATCATTCCACAGATACATAAACCTCACTTGCCTAGTTTCCAACAGACCTCACAACCACTGAGGATGCCTGTCATAGATCTGGACAAAACGTCAGGAGAAAATGCTTCTGGAACATTGCCAGACAGGCCAAAAAACTCACAGCAACCCATTCATGTCCCTTTTTCGCTAGAAAGATCCAGTGGCCTTGTATTGCCATGGCAGCTTTCGTAAAAGTCCAAGAACTGCTTTTTGCACCTTTTCCAAAAAATTCCCGCAAGGACAGCAATCAGGAAATATTCACTAGTCCCAAGAAAATGAATTACCCTATTTACTCAAATCTAATGCTCACCTTTTTTGGGCTAAATTACTTCATCCAAACTAAGGTGCGCGTTAGATTTGCATATGGTTATCTTAGTGCTGAGCCAAAGCAAATGAGGAAGATGCTTCGAGAGCTGCACCTTGAGCTCTTTTTTGAGGGATGCAATCTCTAATTTAATGGCCACGGCTCAATGCTACGCAATCTTGGGATTTGTAGTTTGGTGGTGCACCAGCATTTTTTGGCAGAGAAGGCTCAAGACCTTGTAAAACTGCAGCCACCATGACCCCATAGCATTGAACAAAGGCAGTTGAAGTAGATTCAGCATAGATGCATCCTAAGGTTTTCGTGTCCATTGCTGGAAACTTTGTTGGACTAACACTTTTGTTCTTAAAGAAGGAATTCTAAGCAGGCAGCAACTGCAATGCACGCCACTTTTGGCCAAATTGTGCCGCTGCACATTACATTTGCCAACAAATACTTATTTTGGTTTCAGGGTTTTGAAAATTGAGGTGCACATTAGGTTCGATGGAGCATTAAACTTGAATCCACATGGTATTATTATTATTATTATTATTATGTTTATCTAGATCCCATTTTTTTCTCCACATAGGAGACACAAAGCGGCTTACGTTAAAAGCATTTCACTACAATTTAAAATCCAAAAACATACGTACCTGGTGCAGAAGGAACAGCAGTGTTTTGGGAAGGGAATGGAGCGATAGAAATTGATAAACTTCTGGTACAGAGGTTTTGGGAAGTCGTTCAGAATCAGGAGCCTCTGAAGTTGTCTTGTGATCCTCAAAGATTGGGAGAAATGAGGGTGACAAATTGAATAACAATAATTATAAAAACAACAATAATAATGCAAGGCTTTAAAGAACAGGAGAACTGCTTAACACACGATCACAATAGAGAAAGTAAATTGTTCCAACTGTAAGGGTTCTTTGCTCCAACTGCGTTGCTGTGGAATGAGTCTTTTTTTAAAAAGGAAGCTGGATGGCCAACTGTTGGGAGGGATCAGATGATGCTTTTCCTGCCTAGAAGAAGGGGGTTGGACTGGATGGCCTTTGGGTTCCCTTCCAACTCTATTGGAACATGGTTCTATTTGGGAGTTTCCTTCTCTGGAGGGCTCTAAGCAGAGGTTGGATGGCCATCTGTTGGGAGGAGTCAGATTGTGTATTCTTTTATGGCAGAATGGCATTGAACTAGATGGCCCTTGGGGATCTCCACTCCAGTATTCTAGACATCACAGATCAAGGCTTTTACAGGTTTTGGTGAAGCACCAGACCACTTTGGCAGAGAAGGCTCATTGTAAGGGTTATTTGCTCCAACTATGTTGCTATGGGTTTAGTCTTATCTGGAAAGAATATGCCAAGATGCACAGTGGCTAAAGATACAATACATATTTATTTTTCGGAATACAAGAACCTAGCACCATTGCCCATCTATATAGGGCCTAAGCTACAAAGTCATAAATCACCCTGGCACGTTTCCCATATACCAGAGCCCACCTTCTCCCATCTCAGGATAATTGACTTTTATGGCTGATTCATGTGTCTTTTGAGAATCCTGTACTCCCTTTCGGCCATTGGTCATATGCATATATCAGTACTGGGGTGGGGGGTTGATAGTTGCATGGCATGAGTGATCACAACACCAACCTTCTGGGACAAGCAACACAAAATCTGGGGTCAACTCTGTATATGATTTAGATAACAGTCTAATGAATTTGGATCAGTGAACAAATCCGCATTTGAATGACAGAGGAAATCAAAGGAGTATTGTGAGATGCCTTACCTCTTCATCAGATTGATTACCAGCTGGTTGAACGTTGCTGAATCATCCACTTTTGGGAAATCCCTGACCAAAGAAAAGAGAGCAAAAATATCATGTGTTGTCAAAGGCTTTCATGGCCGGAATCACTGTGTTGCTGTGAGTTTTCCGAGCTGTCTGGCTATGTTCCAGAAGCATTCTCTCCTGACGTTTCGCCCACATCTATGGCAGGCATCCTCAGAGGTTGAGGGGTCTGTTGGAAACTAGGTAAGTGAGTTTTATATATCTGTGGAATCATGTCCAGGGTGGGAGAAAGAACTCTTGTCTGCTTGAGGCAAGTGTGAATGTTGTAATTGGCCTGGCTGCTTTCTGCTTGGGGGACTCCCTTGTTGGGAGGTGTTCGCTGGCCATGATTGTTTCCTGTCTGGAACATTCACACTTGCCTCCAACATACTTTCTCCCACCATGGACATTCTGCAGATATATAAACCCACTTGGCACCCTTTATTAGTATTTACACAGAGAAGCCATTGAAATCCACAAGTGGGTGGACAATTTCAACTGAAAGGAGGAAACCATGAAAATGAACAAAATCTGGCTACCAGTTTAAAAAATTCTAAAATCAGGACAGTACAGAAAGAGTAAAACTCAAAAAGCAGGGGAATTCCAGTCAGGAATCAATCAGGGCCAGCTAACGCTCTCCAACAAAGGATTTCCCCCAGGCAGCAATCAGCCAGGCTTTTGAAGATACAAGGCCATTCAATGCTAATCAAGGTGGCCAATTGCAACATTCACACTTGTCTCATGCAGACAAGAGTTCTTTCTTCCACCCAGGACATTCTCACTTGCCTAGTTTCCAAAAGATCTCACAACCTCTGAGGACGCCTGCCATAGATGTGGGCGAAATGACAGGAGAGAATGCATCTCGAACATGGCCATAGAGCAGGGGTGCCCACACTTTTTCAGCATGCGAGCTACTTATAATAAAACCAAGTCAGAAAGATCTACCTACCTCAAGGCTGGAGAGGGGAGGGGGCGGGGCTTGGCGCAGCCTGGCTCCGCCCCCTCTGGCTTTGGCACTCCCAGCAGCTTCTCCAGCCTTGAGGAGAGCAGGGCCAAGCCAGCCTTGTGCTACCGTGTTTCCCCGAAAGTAAGACAGCGTAAGCCCTTACTTGTTATGTTTGTTATTGACTGTGTGTCTTTTAATCAATAAAAACTTTTCTTAAAAAAAAAAAAAAAGGAAGACAGCGTCTTACTTTCTTTTCCCTCCGAAAAGTCCCACTACGCCTTACTTTCGGGGTACGGCTTACATTGGGCGACGGTAAGCCATACCCCCGCCCGCCGCGTCACTCGGACCTGCCTCCTCCTCCGCCGCCGCCGCCCTCCCTGCGGCCGCCTCTTCTCGGATCGGAAGAGAAGCGGCTGAGGAGAGCCCTCTGCCGCCTCTCTTCCGTTCCCCGAAGAGGAGGCTGCAGGGAAACCGCGCGATCGCTCTCCCCTGCAGCCTCCTTTTTGGGGACGGAAGAGGCAGCTGAGGAGAGCCCTCTGCCGCCTCTCTTCCGTTCCCGAAGAGGAGGCTGCAGGGAAACCCTTGCGATCGCCCTCCCTGCAGCCTCCTTTTCGGGGAACGGAAGAGAGGCAGATGATGAGAGCCCTCTGCCGCCTCTCTTCCGTTCCCGAAGAGGAGGCTGCAGGAAACCACATAATCACCCTCCCTGCAGCCTCCTTTTCGGGAACGGAAGAGAGGCGGATGAGGAGAGCCCTCTGCCGCCTCTCTTCTGTTCCCGAAGAGGAGGCTGCAGGGGAACCACGCGATCACTCTCCCTGCAACCTCCTCTTCGGGGAACGGAAGAGAGGAGGCAGAGGGCTCTCCTCAGCCGCCTCTCTTCCGTTCCCCGAAGAGGAGGCCGCAGGGAGGGCGGCGGTGGCGGAGGAGGCGGGACCGAGTGACGCGGCAGCCGGGGGTACGGCTTACTTTCGGGGTACGGCTTATATTAGCCGACCCCTCTGACACCCCTGATACGTCTTACAATCGGGGGTGTCTTACTATCGGGGAAACACGGTAGCTATGCCACCACTGGCTTGGCACTGCCACCCTCAAGCCTGGAGAAGCTGCTGGGAGCTCCAAAGCCAGAGGCGGTGGGGCTTGGCGCGGCCTGGCTCAGCCCCCTCTGGCTTCCATTCTACCAGCAGCTTCTCCAGGCTTGAGGATGGCAGTGCCAAGCTAGGAGTAGCTGCTGGGAGTGCCGAAGCCGGGGAGGGGAGGGGCTTGACGCGGCCTGGCTCCACCCCCTGAGAAGCGCCCCATCCAGCTGCGATCGACTTCCTTCGGTCCTGCGATCGACTGGTCGATCGTGATCGACTTCCTGTGCAGCCCTGCCATAGAGTCTGGAAAACTCACAGCAACCCAAAAATATAATAAATTCCTGTTACTATTTTCCAGCATTGGGCTATCTGCTAAGCCCAAAGGGTTCCATATCTATCACTACTAACAATAACAAACAAAAGTACAAAAATAATATTTTTGTTGATATTTTGTACTTCTTCATCAAAACTGGAAGTCAGTGAAACCTACAAAAACTAAAACAAATGCCATTGAATTTACTGACAAAAAGATAAGAAACATGCAAGAGTTAGCTAAAAAAGAAGTTAAACTACCCACAGAACAACAACAATTTAAGAAGAAACATGCAAAAGATTAGCTAAGAAGACGTTAGACTACTATAGAACCATAACAATTTAAGACACATACAAAATGTTTTCTTGGGTCGCATCTGCATTGCCATGGCTCAAGGCTACAAAGTCACAGGAGCTGTAGTTTTCCAAGGTCTGGTGCCTCTATTGCCAAACTACAGCATAGCATTGAGCCAATGTAGGGCCAAGGATGTTCAGGCCCCGCAAAGCCTCAGCATTACTTACAGAGCAAGGCTTTTGTGGAGCAAGATCTCCTTGGCGGCTCCCAAAAGCATGACGGCCTTTGCTTTAGGTTTCTCTTGCTCCGTCTGATACAGAAAGTGCACCACCATATCAGAAACCGGGGAGTATCTGGATAAAACCAAAGTAAGAGCCACAGATCACATTGGAGCCACAGTTTCAGAAATATCCAGTAAGAAAAAGCACTGATGCCCCAAATCTAAGGTTTAATGTCAATGTTCAGTTTGGAAATGTATTTTAAATGGTACACGAGTGAAACAATTTCAGATTCAAAACAACCATGAAATAGTTCAAGTAGGACCAGCATACAGTACTTGTTACATTAATTTTTAAATAGGGTTGCATGTTTTGTGGCATTTTGGACATTTTCACCTGTAATTGTTGGATTGCTGGAGGAAGTTGCAGGGTTCACACCTATTGAAGCAAAATTTTCGCTGGCAATCTGGAGAGATCATCTCGTCAGACAGGTATTTATGATACTCCACTGAAACATCATGGGTGAATTTCTGTAGGAGGGCTCCTAAGACAGAAAATGGGGCAAGGTGGCAAGCATTAACAAAGCAGTGTGCAGATTTGCCTAACAGTTTACTGTCCAAAACCCACTTAGAAAAACTGCCCTTCCTCCATGATTCGGTTTTGCAGAGGGAAATATTTTGTTGACCTCCAAAATAAAACTAGTAGATAATCACTGCTGCATTTCTGTGGCCTCATCTTCCCTGTAGTTCCTCCAGCGAGTCCTGGGGCATTTGCAAAACCAATTTTGGTTCATTTGCGGCATCCCCCCCCCCCCCCCCCGGATTGTTAGTCCATACCAATCCTGAGCATAAAAGCCTTGGACAAACCACATCCACTGAGTAATTAAAGGAGGCAATTTCCCCACAATTTCCCGATTACAAATCATTCAGTACAGTGTTTATTTGTTTTTATTATTATTTATTTAGAACTTTTATATCCCGTTCTTCTCTACCTCCGTGGAGGGACTCGGAATGGCTAACAGCAAAAATTCAATGAAACACAATAAATAACATTTTAAAGACAACATACATAATAAGTTATAAATTACATATAAAAAGTCAATTTGCCAAGTTAAAAACATCATCCAACTCAATCCAAACATTGTGGTCCAATAACTCTTAAGTCTTTACCGGTTCAATCCACCAATCTGCAAATGCCTGATTCCAAAGCTAGGATTTCAGTTTCTTCCTGAAGGTCAGGAGGAAGGGGGCAGACCTAATCTCGTTGGGGAGATAGTTCCATAGCCGGGAGGCCACCACAGCAAAGGCTCTGTCTCTCCTTCCCACCAAGCACGACTGAAAAGGTGGTGGGACCAAGATCCAGGGCCTCTCCGGAAGATCTTAAAGTTCTTGATGGTTTATAGTTCCAGGACCACCCACGAAAAGTGAAAATCCACGAAGTAGAGACGCTATATATGTATATCGCGTTCCAAGGGTGAGGCAGAAGCAAGGAGAGATTTAAAGGCACCAACACACCTTTTTTTTGCTAGCTATCTCTGCTTTGCTTTGATTGGCTGCCTCTCTCCCGAAGGGGAGGGTGAAACCCCCTTCCACACTCCATCATTGCCAGGAGGTGGGATTAGAACGCCGCTTTCGACAATGGCAACCATTCATAAACTGGGAAGCAAAAACCTGCAAAACAGCGAGTTCGCGAAAAGCAAACTGCGAAGTAGAGAGGGGACACTGTATATCAAACACCATTTGGACTTCCTGGGTCCCGTTTGAGGCTCCCATTTGGTTCAATCCATCAAATACTATCCTTGTTTGAACTTTTTTTCTTCATGACGTTTATTGCCCTGCCCGCCTGTGTGAGTTCCCTGGCTTGACATTCCCATGTTGTTGTTGTTTATTCATTCAGTTGCTTCCGACTCTTCGTGATCTCATAGACTAGCCCACACTAGAGCTCCCTGTCAGTTCGAATCCAGGGAGAGTGTGGATGAGCTCCCTCTATCAGCTCCAGCTCCACATGCGGGGACATAAGAGAAACCTCCCACAAGCATGGTAAAACATCAAAACATCTGGGCATCCCCAGGCAACGTCCTTGCAGATGGCCAATTCTCTCATACCAGAAGTGACTTGCAGTTTCTCAAGTCGCTCCTCACACACACACACACACACACAAATATAGATGAGACTGCAACACATTTCACAGCGGTGTGTTTAATGCAATGTGAATGGTATTTCAATGTGAAAGAAGCTGGAGCCGGACAACAAAGTCATTCTTCTTTGTTTAATTGAATATATGTATATGTGTGTTTTCGTAATACATTAAGCAGGAGTACATTTATGCAATATAACCTAAAGCATTTTTTAAAATCTTAATAATGTCTAGTGTTTCATATACTAAACAGGAGTACATTTGTGTAATATAAAATCAGGCATTTAAAGTAAATATTAAGATCTAGTCTTGCATGAAGTAACATTACAGAATAAACAAACAAAAGCCACAAATAAAACAAAAACCACCAAATTCAAGTCAGTGCTCCATTTCATTTATACCCGGCCTTTCTCACCCCAGAAGGGACTCATTCTATGCATTCTGATTGCTGCAGCAAAATGAACCAAAAATGGAAAAACTAAAGCACTATCTCTAAACGAAAATTGGTTCACAAAAGTTGTAGAATTCGCAGAAATGGACAGGTTTTTTTGCTTGATTAAGGAGAAATCAATTGGGGTTTTTGTTTTTTTCAAAAGAGAACCATTTATATCATTCATAAAGAGGAGCCCCCAGTGGTGCAATGGGTTAAACCCTTGTGCGGGCAGGACAGAAGACCAACATGTTGGAGGTTCAAATCCGGGGAAAGAGTGGATGAGCTCCCTCTGTCAGCTCCAGCTCCCCATGCGGGGACATGAGAGAAGCTTCCCACAAGCATGGTAAAACATCACAGTTGCAGAAGGCCAATTCTCTCACACCAGAAGCAACTTGCAGTTTCTCAAGTTGCTCCTGATACAAAAAAAAACATTAAAAAAGGGAAATGTCCAAATGCTGGTGGGTTTTAAGGATTGAAAAAATATTAAGAGAATAAGGCAAAATGCAGAAACTGTCTAAAATGATAGATTGGTGAGGTTATAACCATTTCTTCACTTTGTTTCTTTGAGGTGGGAATCTATTTCAATCTTTTATTATTATTTTCATTATTGTTCCCCACGGGGCAGGTGGATGTACAAAGCAATACAAATCAGAGAGGGGAAAATATTGTCTTTATAAATGGTATGATCATACTTATCTGTGAGTTGCTGTGAGTTTTCCGGGCTGGATGGCCATGTTCCAGAAACATTCTCTCCTGATGTTTTGTCCATATCTATGGCAGGCATGCTGTGACAACCTCTGAGGATGCCTGCCATAGATGTGAGTGAAACGACAGGGAGAGAATGCTTCTGGAAAATGGTCATACAGCTTGGAAAACTCACAGCAACTCAGGGATTCCGGCTATGAAAGCCTTCGATAACAGATACTTATTACTGGGAAAAATAAGAAATACAGTATATAATTTTTTTAAAAAAAAATAGCATTACAGAATAATGCATATTGATAAAAGGCACAACAATATGTCTGGCATAAGAAATGATTGATGGGGAATTTAAAGAGGGAAAGATTTGGAGAAATCAGCCATGGGAGCAGCTATATTGTTATACCATACTAATGTGCCATTAATGCACATTAGTATGGTATAACAATAATGCACACCTCAATTTTCTAACTGAATCTAATGCACACCTCAATTTTCAAAACCCTGGAAACAAAAGAAGTATTTTCTGGTGAATGTAATGTGCAGCAGCAAAAAGTGCACTCTTTATAATTTGGCCAAAAAAGGTGTGCATTATAGTTGCTGCCTGCTTAGGATTCCTTCCTTCAAAACAAAAGTGTTAGGGCACCAAAATTTCCAGAAACTGAAAAGAAAACCTTGGGGGACATATATCCTGAAGAATTAATCCACTTTAACTGCCTTGGTTCAATACTATGTCATCATGGGGGATGTAGTTGACAAGGTCTGCAGCCTTCTCGGCCAAAGAATGTTGATGCCTCGCCAAACTATAAAATCCCAGAATCTCATTGCATTGTAAATAACAAGTAAATGAGAGATGCTTTGGCTCAGCACTAAGATGATTGCAAGCCACGAATCTAAAGTGCACCCTAATTACGGAGAAGTTATTTAGCCCCAAAAGGTGAGCATTAGATTCTAGTAAATACGGTATTTCGAGTCATAGTCAACAAAGGCAAGAGCTTGCATTTGGCTTTGCCCCCATGACTTTCAAAAGGGTTGGGGTCTGAATCAGAGATTACAGCGGCTCCCCACTTGAGGGTCCGGTTCCTGTGCTGACTCCTCCCAAAGACAGTTCCACCTGAAAGGGAGTCCTCTGGAAAGTCATGTTGGCCCAACCCACTGAAGTCTGGACCAGATCCCCAAACACAGTCGCTTGGTTCCTTATACAATCAATCAGTCGATTTCCATTTCGCCCGACCCGAGAACCCTCCTCCCGCATCATGTGCTGCAGGTAATTGGAAAAGACCTCTTTCTTCTTCTGAAGGACCCTAACCAGCTTGTTCCTGGGGTGTGCCATCCGCAGACCCACATTCTTGGTGGATTTCTTCCTTGTTTTCTTGCTCCTGAGGTTGGTCTTTCGGTTTGGGACCTTGCTATATATTATAAGAAACATATGCATATTAAAAACAACAACAACACAGCCCAACCAAAATAATAACCTTTTTCTTCTTAGTGTCTTGTTTTTCAGATCTATTCCTGGGGCCTTTGGAACACTGATTCAGAAACATTGCAATGGATAGACAGCATCCACTCTAGTTTCTTAGAAATGAATTATCCTGATTTTCTGTGGGTGAACGGAAGGCAACTGGTATAGGTTCTGTATCTCAAAGGCCAGAGGCAATCGGGGGGTGGGAGAATGGTGCAAGTTTTCGGAATCAGAAGGTCAGATATGCCCAGAAACAGATCTCACATTTGAGGTGCCAAAATGTGTTTTGGCCAATGATATTATTATTAGTAATATTTGATACACAACAAGATTGGTACACAGCAAGCAAGTGTCCAGGACTGCGTGATGTATTGGTGAATAATGCGTGCAGATCCGAGTAGGGTGGCCTTTTGCAGGTGACAGATAGCAATTTTCTTAGCGCCAATTGTTTTTAAGTGCAGGCCAAGGTCTTTAGGTGCTGCACCCAGTGTGCCCATCACCACTGGGACCACCTTTACTGTCTTGTACCATATTATTATTATGTTTATTTATATCCCACTTTTCCCTCTAGAGAAAGACCCAAAGTGGCTAACGAACACCAAAAACCATTGTGAGACCTAGCAGAGCCTCCACATTCATAGACAATCTACCACTGGGGCAAGAACAAGGTTCACTTCAATCCTTGTTAAGATTCCCAATTTGCATTCCTTTCAGAGACATCAGTTCCCCCAGGAATCCCAAACATTCAGTTTGCTTGGAGCACAAAGCTACTTATTTATTTATTTATTATTTATTTATTATTCGGTTTTATATTTCGCTCCTCCCAGCAGGCTCGGGGCAGATCACAGATACAGGCATACAATAAAAACATACGATAAAACATACAGTAAAAACACACAGTAAAAACACAGTACATAACCATGATGGTACAGGTCTACGATTCTTTGACTGAGGCGAGGCGGACCAATTGCATTTGGAAAGGGAGAAGTTCGGGGACCACTCGAATATGGTCAGGGAGCGAGTTCCAGAGTACTGGGGCCGCAGCGGAGAAAGCTCTCTGTCTTGTACTAGACAAATGGCAGGAGCGGGACGATGGAACAACCAACAAATTTTGCTCTTCCGAGCGCAGTGATCTCGGGGGAACATATGGGGTAAGGCGGTCCCTCAGGTACACAGGCCCTAGACCGTGCAAGGCCTTAAAGGTTAAAACCAACACCTTGAAGGCAATCCGGTACTCGGTGGGAAGCCAGTGCAGTTGCCGAAGGATGGGAGTAATGTGCTCTCTCACCGGTGCTCCCACCAGCAAGCGAGCCGCGGCATTCTGCACCAGCTTGAGTTTCCGGATTGTCGACAAGGGAAGGCCAACGGAGAGGGCGTTACAGTAATCCAGCCTCGAGATGACCGTCGCTTGGATCACCATGGCCAGGTCATCCCTGGACAGGTAGAGGGCCAGTCGCCTAGCCTGTCGTAGATGGAAAAACGACTTAAGAAGTACCAGCTTGGTGGGAATGCCACTGTTGAGCAAGTCGAAACACACACAATGGTAATGGGACATTGTTCGCTTACTGATCTGACTGGACTTCCTCCCTGATATCTCTGCTACCTTTATTGAAACCGTCCTGCTCTCCATTTTTTTACTCTCTACAGCAGGCATGTGCAAACTTGGGCCCTCCAGGTTTTTTGGACTTCAACTCCCACAATTCCTAACAGCCTACCGACTGTTAGAAATTGTGGGAGTTGAAGTCTAAAACACCTGGAGGGCCCAAGTTTGCACATGCCTGCTCTTCAGTGAAGAAGGAAAAGGATAGAATGGAAAGGCTCAATGCCCAGCGTGAAGCTCAGGATCCCAACAAAGCTTCAAACCCACCCACTATGAACAGCCCAAAAGCTACACTTCAGCCCTATTCTCAAGGCAAAAAGAACTCACCAAGTCTCTCTGTCAATAAGAACCCAGTCTTCTATCAAGTGGTCTCTCCCTAGAGAGGGATGAAAAGGTCAATTAACTTCCCACAGTTTGCAACAATTGGGAATTGACAGAATTAGCTCCAAGGCACCTTACCTGAGACAACCTCCGCATTAAAGCTTCAACATATATTGCCCGCAGATCCTCATAGAAACTGATTGATGGGGAGCGTGGCATTTGTGCACGGATGGTAGATTTCAACCCTTGGGAGCTTTGCACTTCTTGCAATGTGGTCCATCACTCTTCTCATCCCATTCCTTGAATGCCTCCTGAGGCACATCCTCAAAAATATCCTCTGCTGCAACTTCTTGTGGATCTTCTGTTTGGACCCCAGCAGCTAACTGCTCTTTGCTTCCCCCCAGCCGTACACTTCTTCCTCAGCTCTACCATGTGCAAGCTGCTGAGCATTAGAGTTCTGGTTAGCACCAAGTCCAAATGTTAACAGCCACCCAGTGACGTGAAAGTGTCCACCTGCACTAGTATCGTAGAATCCAAGAGTTGGAAGAGACTCCAAAGTGCCATCCAGCCCAACCCCCTTCTGTCAAGGCATGAAAAGCACAATGTAATCCCTCCGGACAGATAGCCATTCAGCTACTGTGTAAAAGCCCCCAAAGGAAGAACCTCCATCACACTCAGAGGCACAGTTCCACTGTTGAACACCTCTTCTTATGGTAAAGAAGTCCTTCATAATGTTGTAGTGGAATCTCCTTTCCTGTCATTTGAACCCATGGCTTCATTGAGTCCTAGTCTCCAGGGCAGCAGAAGACAAGCCTGCTCCCTCTTTCTTTTCTTTTTTGTATAATAATAATAATTTTTTAAAAAAAATTGCAATGCACCCACAATACATATTACAAACATATACACACATATATAGACAACCCACCACCCACATACAATTACCCCTCAGCGCACCCCCTGTGCACCCCCATGGCTCCCGACACTGATCTACACAGTTTATTTTACCCTCTGTTCTTCTAGATCAATAAATTCCTCTTGTTTTTATTTCTTAAATTCTCCCGTCAGATATGTTAAGGCCAACTTCCGATTTCTTTCAAAAACTTCATGACTTTCAAATTTCAGATTGCTGGGAATCCTGGCCATCTGTGCATGATCCCACAATTTATCCTTCCACTTTTTGATACTTAACGTTTTTTACCAGTACACAAGGCCACCATACATGGGAAAATGTCCCTTTCTTTGTTTTACACCTCCAGCAGTGTCCTGGTTGTGCTTTCTCTATTTTGCCTAGAAGGGCTGGGAAGTAACATCTGTAAAACATGTTATATAAATGATCTCCAATTGAAGTCGCCACTGTAAATTTAAGGCCTTTGTTCCACAGATTTTCCCAATTATCAAAGTTTATGTTTCTCCCTAGATCTTTTGCCCATGAAATCATGCTGGTTTTTACTCGGTTGTCTTCTAGGTTATACCCTAGAATATATTTAGACAGTCTGGATATTAAACCTTTTCCCCCTTTGTCTAATATACTTTCCAGTTCTGATTTTTTGAGGCAAATCCCATTTTTTTCATCCTTTTAAAATCTTTCATATAATTGGTGATAACGAAACCAGTCTTTGAAACCCAGTTCAGTCTTCCCCCTCAGGGCCCATTGGCCATTCAATCTAGTAAGTAATTCCCCGTAAGTTCTTACACCCTCCTTAGAGGTGGGTCTCGCAATAGCTTCTATTGGTCTCAACCAGAGGTGTTTTCGGTTCCATACCTGACTTGTACCTATTCCAAATGTCTATTAAACTTCTTTTAATTATATGTTTATTAAATGCCTTATTTAGCCTCTCTCCTTCATAGCAAAGGTATGCATGCCAACCAAATCTTAGCCCATGGCCTTCTCAATTAAGTAAATTTGTATTCTTGAGTTGTATCCAACCTCTGAGCCAGCCCATGCAAGCGGCTTCATAGTAAGTTCTTAGGCCTGAAAAATTTAGTAGTCGTTGCTCCCCCCCCCTCTTTGACATCAATTACATTCTTGTATGCAATCCTGGCTTTTTCCCCTGACCAGATGAATTTCATAATGTCCCTTTTCTATATGTTAAAAAATTTGGTTCCTTTAAAGAGTATTTTGGGGAGTATCATCATCTTAATAATTGCTAACCTGCCCAGCCATGTTAATGGTAACTTCTGCCAATTATTCATGTTTTCTTTGATGTCTCACCATGTCTTTCCATAATTATCTTGAAATAGGTTAATGTTTTTGCCTGAGATCGTACTTCCCAGATACTTTAACTTTGAGACAACCTTACATTTTCAGTCCTTTGATCATTTTAGTCACACTTCTCTGGACTCCTTCCAGTTTAGAGTCAACATCTCACTTAAATTGCTTTGCCAAGAATTAGACACAGGGTTATTATTCCAGGACTATGACCTCTTTTGATCCGGGCACTATCTTCCTTTGGATGCAGCTCAGAATCCCATTGGCTATTTCAGCTGCTGCTTCACATTACTTTCTCGTGTGGTCCACCAAGATACCTTTCACATTGGTATCATCCATCCTGCATCATTGGATCCTTTTTGCATTCGCTTTCTAGTTTGAGGCTGGGAAAGTACATGAAGTCTGGGAATGGACTGGAAAAACAAATTCCCCTTTCTTGTGAACTTGCTTGCGCAGTTCTCATAGCTATTGCGTATGGATGGGCAACACTCCTACCGCCGCCAGAACTGGAACCGCCAGATGTTCCCTCCCCGGCCAGTAGGAGAGGGGCAGAAACCAGATTCAGGGCCCGTGCCACATAAGGGGGGGGGGGGCACCACGGCCCTGCTGCCAACCCTGGTTGCCTGCAACCAATGAACCACCTGTTTCCCAAAATCCCGCACACTGCGAGTCTTGGGTTTTCCGCCGATGCTATTGGAGCCCAAAGTTCTGAGTTCTAAGGCTTCAACCCATCCATCATTCGGCTCATCCCCATGATGCCTTCCTGTCGAGCTTTGTCCTAGAAACCAGTCACCTGGCTGGTGCTGCTCTGCACCCCATGGGTCCTTTTTCCATTACCACTTTCCTTCTTGCCTGTAGCAGCAGCCCTGCGGGAATGAGAAGCAGAGCAGCCAGCAGTCTCGGGCCCCTCGAGGAGGAGGCCCGGCCTGACGTATGATGTATACGCAGTGGATTTCCAGCGCCCCATGGCCTTAATGCTGTCCTCAGGGACGCTAGTCACCGCAGCTGCCGTAGCTGCTCCTATCCTGAAAGAGTGTCCCCCAACTCGACACGTGGAAGGCCCAGTTCCTTGAGAGACCTTCGGAAGATAGCCATGAACTGATACCTAGTGAGGGGGCTCCCATCTTGGTGTACAAAGAGCAGGCCCGGGGCGGCGCCACGTGCACCAAGGAACCTAGCGAGGGTCCGGACTGGGCACAGTTGCCCTGCCTGAATTCCCTTGATGGCGAGGGAGATCCCCTTTCCCCCCTGGTCTGTCTTGGACCTGCAAATTCTGATAGACATGGAGCTGCCCTGGATAGCAACGTCCCTTAGTTGCAGGGCCCTACCCGATGAGTCGGCCTTAGCATCGGCTACAACCTCCCACAGACAAAGGGCCCCAAAGAAGGCAGTCGTAAAGGCTGCCTTAAACAACTTAACCTCATAGTGTGACGTGCAGATCCTCCTGAGGGTCCTGGTGAGATGGCAGAGGATCTTGTAGGAAAGTGGGCGTCTGGAGTCCTCCCGCCTCGGTTCTTGCCTGCTCCATCCTTTCAAAATCTTCCGGACCCTGTATGCTTGACAGGGATCACTGAACCCCACAGCTTTGCTGAAGAAAGCAATTCCAGCCAGCTGGAGCCGCATGGCCTGGGTCGACACTTGTGCCCTCCTTTGGCGGACCAGGAAATGAAATACCTCTTCTTCCGAGACCAGCCACCCACTGTTATATCCTGCCTCCTGCCTTAATTTGATGAACGTAGCCATGGCTGTATGATAGACTTTCTGAGTAGAGGGAACAACTGATTGCATCAGTCCTGTTCAGGCTTCCCATCTCCAAGGGTCCAGAGATCCTTTGTGAAGCTGGTGGGCAAACGATCTGCGTTGGGTGCCAAGGAATGAAACCTTTCCTCCTGAAAACGTGACAATGAATCCACTACTTTGTTGTTCAGGCCTGGAATATGTTGTGCTGAAAAAGTGGTGTTAGCCTCCGGACATATTAACACAAACTGCCAAACCAGTCGCATGACCCTGGCTGACTTAGAAGATTGCCTGTTGATGACCCTAATCACTGCCTGGTTGTCGCACCAAAAACAAACCCTCCTGTTCTTAAATAGTTCAGTCCAGATGTGCACTGGTAAATTTCAAAATAAATACCAATAAAATTACATTAATGGAGGCAACTGTAGGTTAAATGTTTTTGAATATTCCACCAGAATTGGAAAGAATTCCAAGAAAGTGAAGTCTCTGAGCAGGTTACCTGTTCTCCAACTGTCAGGCCACCCCCACACAAGGAGGACCTGGCAAGGAGGCAGCCGGGCCACGCGGTGATAAAATTGCACCCACAATGCCCTTCCCCACAAGAGAAGGGCCTGAAAAGAGGGCACACTGCCTGCAACCCCCCCCCCCCCCACCCAAAAGTGTGGCCTGGGAGGAGAGGCTGAAGGCCTGCACGGATACCTCCGGCTGCCGCCGAGAAGCCAGGGGCAGTGAGGGGACAATGCCTACAAGGTCCCCCTGACGAAAGGAGGGCCTTGGAGGGGAGGCCGCAGACCCGAGCCACCATCCTTGACCGCCGCTGAAACGGCAGCAGTGGCGAGGGAACACCGGCCACAAAGCTCCCTGCCCCCAGAAAAAGTGAGGACCTAGGAAGACGTCCACAGGCCCATACGTACACCGGCGGAAGTGGAAAAAGGCCACTCACAAAGGTCCCACAGGGGATTGGGAGAAGAGGAGCCCATGTTTCACCATGTGGCAGAGCACCGTCAGAAAATCGGGAGAGACCAGCGGGGCCCGGTGCAAGTCATCAACGAATTAAAGAACCCCCCTGCGGAAAGAAGATGCCAAATCCTACTGGCTGTTAGGAATTGGAGTCCAAAACACATGGAGGATCCAAGTTTGCCCATGCTTGGCTTAGAGGCATTGAGTTCCCTCTGCTGCCAGACACTCACCTCCACGTTGAACATCGGCATCAATTTCAGAGAGGTCCACTCTGAATGCAGCCAAGCCTCCAGTGAGGGAAAAATTCCACTGATCCTTCCAGTATGTGCTTTTATTGTGAGCGTTGCAGTGGCACAGTGAAGGGGTCACCCAATATTTGCACTGAGGGCAGAAGCAAATAATAATAAAAAACCGTTAGTTTTATTAAGATTTGGAATACATTCCACTTCATTTCAAGGTGAAGTCTGGGATTTCACAGCTTTATAAAAAAGCACAATCTAGTTGCTTTCGCCATCCCATAAGAGAAGGCAATATTCAACAGGTATGGAGTGACACCCACTCCGCCCAAAAAGCCTAAAGATACCGGTTGTCCTCTCAAAATGGCAACCAGAGAGAACTATTATTTATTTATTAGCTGCCTCTTCCTTCGGCTCAAGGCAGGATACAATATAGTAAGTGCATCTATAAAATCACATATTAAAATGAAGTTAAAATGCAGCCATTCCTTTTCGTATCAGGAGCGACTGCAAGTCACTTCTGGTGTGAGAATTGGCCATCTGCAAGGACGTTGCCCAGGAGATGCCCAGGTGTTTTACCATCCTTGTGGGAAGCTTCTCTCATGTCCCCACATGGGGAGCTGGAGCTGACAGAGGGAGCTCAACCCACTCTCCTCACATTCAAACCACTGACCTATAGGTCAGCAGTCCTGCCAGCACAAGGGTTTAACCCATTGCAGCCTTGAAAGCATATGTTAAAAGATATACATATTAAAACACCCAAGACACAACTTTAAAACACAATAAACATAGAACACTGCAACAGAGGAAAATGGAGGGGTTTGGGTGTAGCACAAGATCCTGGGATGTTTGAGTATGGTTTTTTGACATGCACATATTTACTCGAGTCTCATGCCCCATTTAATTTAATCCACACCTCAATTTTCAAAGCCCTGAAATCCCCCCCCCCCAAAAGGTATTTGCTGCTGAATGCAATGCGTTGTGGCAATAATAATAATCTTTATTTATAATCTGGTTTTCTTCCATACAAAGTAGCAGCAATCAAACACATATATAAAACACATAAAATACTCAATAAACATAAATAAGCATTTTTTTAAAAATACATTAATGTGATATTTTGTCAGGTTATATTGCACTTCACTCCAGTGGATAAGTTTAGCCTTCCTGACAGGTCAGTCTAGGTTTCTTCGCTGAAGGCTAAGTGAGCTCTTTGTAATTTGGCCAAAAAGATGTGCATTACAGTTGCTGCCTGCTTAGGATTCCTTCTTTAAAAACAAAAGTGTTAGGACACCAAAGTTTCCTTCAAAGGAAAAAAAACCCTCAAATGTAGCCTCGCCTCTTTTTAAAAATGCATACATTTTGGAGTACATCTATGCTGGATAATGAATCCACTTTAATTGCCTTGGTTCAATGCTACAGAATCCTATGAGCTATAGTTTGTCAAAATTCTCTGCCAAAGAATGCTGATGCCTCACCAAACTACAAATCCCAGGATTGCATAGCATTGAGCCCTGGGTATTAAATTTGAGGTGAGGTCTCAAGGGGCCACATAATGAGGCATATAGGCTCCATGATGCCCAACCTGCTAATTACAGACAGAGAAGCTTCGGCGTCCAGAGGTTCTGGATTCCAGTTCTCAGAATCCAATCTCAGTGAAGCCAAGGATAAGGAAATGATGGCAGCTGCTGTCCGAAACATCTGGAAGCTCAGCTTTTCTGTCCTCGGTTGAGCGTACAACAGCTCTAGGGTGCTTCTGCCACAAGTGGGTTTAATCCTTTCAAAAAGCCATCTGAGCCGGCCGCCGTGGGTCATGTGGCGCAGAGATGTAATCCGACATTGTGCTCAGAACATCCCTTTGTCTCCCCTAATCGTACAACCAGCTGTTCTTTTCACAGGACCCAGTTCTTGTGGGCGTTTAAACAGCCATCAAAACATATAAACATCCTCCCCACAGAACGGAGGGACTTCAGATTTCACCTCCAGTGGTGGTGTTTTGATATGACCGCTCATTTAATTGTTCTTTAAACATTTTGATCACCAGGTTTTCAGCCATATCGGTCTTTAACCCTGGCATGGGCAAACTTTGGCCCCCCTCCAGGTGTTTTGGACTTCAACTCCCACAATTCCTAACAGCCGATAGGCTGTTAGGACTTGTGGGGGTTGAAGTCCAAAACACCTGGAGGGAGGCCAAAGTTTGTCCATGCCTGTCTTAACCTCACTGTGGACCTCATCACACTAGAGCAGCGTTTCTCAACCTGGGGGCCGGGACCCCTGGGGGGTCGCAAGGGGGTTTCAGGGGGGTCGCGAAACTATCAGAAAACCTATACTTCTGATGGTCTTAGGAACCCCTTTGGCAGAGAAGGCTGAAGATCTCTCCACTTGACCTTTCTTCCTTTTTGGAAACAGACTGCAAATCCTTCCACCAAAACTCCTCCTCCGCTGTGATTGGCCAGCCTCTCAGCTAAGGGAAGGGCTGTTTCTGAGACTCCAAGTGGGGGAGGGGAGAGCAGGCATGCTAAATGCATGGCATCGTAGTGTGTATGTGCGGGCGAGGGAGAGTGAGAGGCTGGAGGGAGGCTCGCACCAGCGAGTCACTTCAAGGCAGGGGGGTTCTGTGTGGGAAGTTTGGCCCAATTCTAACACTGGTGGGGTTCAGAATGTGTTTTTATTGTAGGTGAACTATAAATCCAGCAACTACAACTCCCAAATGTTAAGGTCTATTTTGCTCAACCTCCACCAGTGTTCACATTTGGCCATATTGAGTATTCATGCCAAGCTTGATCCAGATCTCTTATTGTTTGAGTCCACAGTGCTCTCTGAATGTAGGTTAACTACAACTCCAAAACTCAAGGTCAATGCCCACCAAACCCTTCCAGTATTTTCTGTTGGTCATGGGAGTTCTGTGTGCCAAGTTTGGTTCAATTCCATTGTTGGTGGAGTTTAGAATGCTCTTTGGTTGTAGGCGAACTATAAATCCCAGCAACTATTGTTGAAAGGGAAAGGCTTTTTGGATTGTGCAGATAATGTTGTTTAACTAATCTTGTTTTAAACTGTGATATGTGTATGTTTTTATCTTTTATTATATTGTATTTTACTACGGCATCAAATTGCTGCCATGTTAACCGCTCTGAGTCCCCCTACGGAGGTGAGAAGAGCGGGGTAGAAATGACATAAATAATAAAATAATAACTACAACTCCCAAATGACAAAATCAACCCCCACAACCCCAGAAGTATTCAAATTTGGGTTTATTGGGTATTTGTGCCAAATTTGGTCCAGTGAATGAAAATGCATCCTGCATATCAGATATTTGAGGAACTGTATTAAGGGGTTGCGGCATTAGGAAGGCTGAGAAACACTGCACTAGAGCATGTATCCACTTTAAAGCCTTTTTGCTATCTCCTGCAGAATTCTGGGGTTTGTAGTTTACTGAGGCCCAGGACCTCTCTGGCTGAGCAGCTTAAAGGGCCATCTCCTTACCTCTGTGGCTTTCTTGTTGCAAATGTAGCAGTAGCATTCACCACAAGTCTCTGCGTTTCTCCCGAGGGGACGGGAAGTCTCAAGCTCTGCACGCCTGGAAGTAAGGGAGAAGCCACCTTTCAGTGGTTGAGTTTCTGACAGCTTCCCTCCCTTTCACCCTGACTTACAGACTCAATAGAAAGTTCAGTTGGGTAAGGCTTTGCCCCTTAAGCATATCTGCGCAAAGGCACATACTTGAAGGGGTTGCTCGTGCAGTCGTGTCTCGCGTGAGGCATCAGCTTTGCTTTCTTGCAGAAAGTGATCATCATGTCTTCATCCACAACTTCAAGTGTGTCTTCCTCTTTCAAGGGTAAATTTTCTGTAAAGGACAAACATTGTAGGGATCATTTTACTAAAAAGGATTTAAAACAACAATTTAAAAGACTGTCAGTTCAAAGACCCTCCTTTATATAAGATTTGGTTAGATGCTTCCAGAGTTTTGTTGCCTTGAGATTTTTTTTAAGCAGTGCTCTGGTTCACCCTTCTGCATCTATCGAATGAATTAACCATGGCTTGAAAATATTTGGGGGGAAATACTTCCCAAAACTAGCCTTGCTTTTTCTGAACATTAGGCTGATGTGTCAGCATACCTTGCTGTAGCCTTCTGACATTTTATACAGTCTGTTTGCCCTTTACACTATGCAACATCTGATCCTGTTTTGAAAATGTTATTTCCTGTTTAATTTTGTGTAACCTACTTTAAAAGTAGCTTTTATACTCCAAAAACCTTGTTTTCGTGGCTGCCACAAACTATGTTGAATTGGTTGAGACTCGGTGAGATATTCATTGAAAAACTAGAGCAAAATGTGGTGCAAGATGTCCCGCAAAAAACAAAGTTTGCACAGTTTAATAAACTTTTCCCATGTTTTTATGATAGAACCAATTAGAAAATGACATTTATAACCCAGGAACAAAAATCATGTTACATAGTATTATATAAGGGACACTACTGTTTATAATAGGTCAGATTGGAGGATCGTGGAACAAAACCCTAACAGGTACCAAGAATCCACTATATTTACATGTATGGATTCTCCGTTTCTTTCTCTCTCTCCTGAAAACACCCTCTAAACACAAAATAACAAAATCAGAAAGGAAAATAAAAAAGACTCGATTCGAAGCCCTAGAATCATAGAATAATAGCCCTTTTTTCTTGGAGGGCAGGAAAATGATTCTTACCTTCAACCATCAATATGGAATCATCCAACAGATCCTCAGCTTCGTCACTGCTACTCAAAATAACACATTCATCTCCATCAACGGACGCCATGGCCTTGGAAAAGAGTACAACTTCTCAGAGCGAAGGAGGCTTAAAGAGCTGAAGGCTAGAAAAAGAGAGAGAAGTCTAAAGGAACTACTGCCTCTGATGTTAAACCAGCTGGGTTTTAAACAGCTACTTGGGCCCAAATTGCCCGAAAAAACTGAGAAGACTCACAAACACTTAAAAATGAAAACGTTGTCAAGGGACAGAGAAGGCAAGGACTTCAGTTTGCTTTTTAATCCTCCATAAAAAGGATTGAGTGCAGAGTTCAACATCATGGCGAAAGTCAATTTTCCCTGCCACAAAAAAAACCTTTCAAAACTGCAAACATATACAGGCAGTCCCTGGGTTACAAACATCTGACTTATAAACGACTCCTAGTTAAGAAAGGAGGTGAGACAACAGGAAGTAATAGAAATCTGCCCCTTGGAAGGGAAATCTAGCCCTGGAAGAGTTATTATCGTGGGGGAAAGGGTTTCCATTGAAACTTTATCCCAAATCCTTGTTTCCACTACAAGCCCCATTTCCCAAAATGCAATTATTACGGAACAGAAAGGGAGGTGAAACCTTCTGAACAGGGGCACAGCCAGCAAAACAAACCACTGCATTTTAAGGGAGATGTTGACTCTAAGCTGGAATGTGTCCAGAGGGTGACTAAAATAATCAAGGGTTTGGAGAACCCATCTCTCCACATTCCCACCACCACCGCACAGCCCCCAATGCCATATCAATATGGAGCCATAGAGTTCAATATAGTTACATCTCTAGGATAAAAGCTGTAACTTGTCCTTGTCTTTGTCACCCTGTACCACCTGCCTGATGGTAATAGTTTTTTAAAAAAGAAGAATGTGCTGGTTGAGATGGAGCCCTCAAGAATGTTCCGAGCTTTCTTTAGGCTGTGGGACCTATACAATTCTTCCGAAGAGGGGAGAAAGATGGCAACCCATGATTCTTTGGGCAGAAGTGGTGACCCTTTAAAGCACCTTCCTAACTGCCACTGTGCAGTTACCAAACTATGCACAGATGCAGTAGGTCAAGATATTCTCTATAGCAGAGTGGTAGAAAGAATGTCACCAGCACGTTTCCATTCAGTTGTTGGTTCCTAAGAAATCTCAGGTAGTACAGTCTTGGCTGGACCCTCATAACAACATAGCACCGTGTGGGTGCCCCAGGTCTGTTTATTGTGAGCATTGCAGTGGCACAGCGAAGGGGTCACCCAGTATTTGCACTGAGGGCAAAAGCAAATAGTAATAATAATACTTCAGTTTTATTAAGCTTTGGATTACATTCCATTTCATTTCAAGGTGAAGTCTTTATAAAGAAAGCACAATCTGAAGTACCGAACTTTGGCTGCTTCCACCATTTCCTTAAGGCACTCACTCCACTTGGTCTCCATTTATGGCCTGTATAAATAGAGATAAATGGCCAAAACTAACAAAATGAATTTCAACAGGGACAAATGCAAGATACTCCACTTAGGCAGAAAAAATGAAATGCTGAGATACAGAATGGGGGACGCCTGGCTCGAGAGCAGTACGTGTGAAAAAAATCTTGGGAGTCCTCGTGGACAACAAGTTAAACAAGAGCCAACAATGTCACGGGGCAGCCAAAAAAGCTAATGGGATTTTGGCCTGCATAAATAAGGAGTCTAGTGCCTAGATCCAGGGAAGTCATGCTACCCCTCTATGCAGCCTTGGTCGGACCACACCTGGAATTAGACTGTGTCCAATTCTGGCACTGCAATTGACTCTAAGCTGGAATATGTCCAGAGGAGGGCGACTCAAATGATCAAGGGTCTGGAGAATAAGCCCTATGAGGAGCGGCTGAAAGAGCTGGGCATGTTTAGCCTGCAGAAGAGAAGGCAGAGAGGTGGCATGCTGAGGGCCAAGTATAAATACGTGAGGGGAAGTCATAGGGATGAGGAGGGCAGGGGCAAGCTTGTTTTCTGCTGCCCTGGAGACTAGGACACAATGGAGCGATGGCTTTGTTGGGATTATTGAATCTTTACAATCTCTCACACATTTATGGAATGTACCATGCTGTGTGTATATATAAAAGGGACATGTTCCTTCAAGAGACGCCATCTTGTTTTTAGCCGTTTGGCAGTTGATTCCATTGGAGGTGGAATCCTCCTGAGCAGGGGTTTGTTTGGCTGCCAGGCTGAGAGCCTCACTCCTAGTTCTGTGTGGAAACTGAAAGATTTGTTACCTGCGTAGATTTTTTGTCATGCACACACTTTTTTCTTGCTCAGTAAACTATTTAATCTTTAACTCAATGTCTGGACTTCTCATTTGCAGGCATAGATTTGAAACAGGAGAGAAAACCCTGTCTTTTACTCCCTAGTAAGGATATTATTATTTATTATTTAACATCTATATGCAACCACTTGCCAATTTGGTGCGGAGCTTTGGTCTGGAGTGTCATCAGTACGCTGATGACACTCCAGACCAAAGCTCCGCACCAAATTGGCAAGTGGTTGCATATAGATGTTAAATAATAAATAATAATATCCCTACTAGGATACACTGATGACACCCAGCTAGTGCTGAGGATGGATGGCCGGCCAGACTCTGTACCCGATTGTTTCCAGTGATGCCTTGAAGCTGTGACTGGTTGGCTACGAGCCACTCGATTGAGAGTGAACCCATCGAAGACGGAGATCCTCTGGCTGGGTCGCCCCGGTGGGTGTGGGCTCCGGCTGCCTACTCTGGACGGTGAGGCATTACGCCCGCCATCACTAGTAAAGAGCCTAGTGGTCCAACCGGACCCGTTGCTGACAATGGAGGCACAGGTCTCCACTGTCAGCAAATCTGCTTTCTTCCATCTGCAGCAGGCTAGGCGGCTGGCTCCCTACCTCACCAGGCGCGACCTAGCCACGGTAATCCAGGCAACTGTCATCTCGAGGTTAGACTACTGTAACGCCCTTTACATTGGTCTTCCTTTGTCGGTCATCCGGAAGCTTAAACTGGTGCAGAACGCGGCAGCGAGACTCGTGGCTGGAGTACTGGCCAGGGCTCACATCACTCCAACCCTGCAGCAACTGCACTGGTTGCCAATTGAGCACCGGATCATCTTCAAAGTGTTGGTCTTGACCTTTAAGGCCTTGCATGGTCTGGGGCCGGTGTACTTGAGGGACCATCTACTCCCATATGTTCCCCAGGGATCTCTACGATCTGAGCATAACCTCTTACAGATCCCCTCCTTACGGACTATTCACTTGTCTTCGACTAGGCAGAGGGCCTTCTCTGTTGCTGCTCTGAGCCCGTGGAACACCCTGCCACTTGAAGTTAGAGCAATTACTGAATTGCCAGCTTCTCGGAAAGCTTGTAAAACAGTCCTTTTCCGTCAGGCATTCAATGTCTAGCTATTCCTTGGTGATGGGTTAACTTGTAATTTCTGTCTTCACTGTATTGTTGTTTTGTGGTTTATGGTTTTAAATTTGGTCGATGTACTGTAAACCGTCCTGAGCTGAACTGGAAGGACGGTACACAAATCGAAACAATAAATAAATAAACAAAATATCTGTTCCCAAGCTTCTTGCTGTGTGTGTTTTCAAGGCTACTGACAGGCCGAGATTGATCTGGTCTTGGAATGATCGTCAGGTCATGCAAACATCTATTTTCCCATCAGACGACAGGAAAGGAGATGCCAGCTGAACATGAGGAAGAACTTCCTGACTGAGAGCGGTTCAGCAGGGGAACTCTCTGCCCCGGAGTGTGGTGGAGGCTCCTTCTTCGGAGGCTTTGAAACAGAGGCTGGGCGGCCATCTGTCGGGGGTGCCTTGAATGCGATTGTCCTGCTTCTTGGCAGAATGGGGTTGGGCTGGCCGGCCCACGAGGCCTCTTCCAGCTAGGATCCTAAATTCAACCCCGGAGGTTTCTGTGAAGCCCAGGCCACGCCACACTCTCCACTCAAGCCCACACGATCCTACCTGGCCTCACTCCCTAACTCCTTCCAAGCGGGCCGTTTGATCCCTTTGAGTCTCGCGCCAAAGAGCCAACGACGTCGTTTCCGGCGCCTGCCTCTCTCTAGCGTGGAAAGCCCTAGAGCGCCTTGGAGGGGAGGGCGCAAGAGTCTCCGGTTGGCCATTGGGGCCGCTCTCCTCTCGGAATCCAAGGTGTAGAATGGCTGGGTGCGATGGGATGCTGGGAGCTGTAAAGTTTGGGGGTTTCCCCTTGCCTTCTGCGGCCAAACGACAGCTCCCAGGACCCCATAGCCTTCAGCCAGGGATGCCAAACCCGCATTTAATTCAACTGTGGATTCAAAAGGGATCTCCCCGCTTTAAAAGGTACAACAGGGGAACTTGGGGTGCGTCCACACCAGGCATGAGCAAATTTGGGCCCTCTAGGTGTTTTGGACTCCAACTCCCACCTTTCCTACAACTCCCACCACTCCGAAGAGCCTCAGGCCCTTTCCTTAAGCGGCTGAGGGGGAAAAGGAAAGGGCCCTCGGGCTCTTAGGAATGGTGGGAGTTGGAGTCCAAAACACCTGCAGGGCCCAAGATTGTCCATGTCTGGTCTACACTGTGGAATTAACCCGTTTTGACAATCCTTTAAACCCCATAGCAGGGGTCAAGGTTATGGGGTGATTGGAGTTGTAGTTTGAGAAGGCCTTGGCAAACTACACATCCCATTCATTCCCACTGTGGGCGCAGTTGAAGCGGTGCCAGGCTGCATTAATTCCCCAGTGTAGACGCACCCTCTGTTGCCATAAGGCCCCATCCACACTGCCGTATAATCCAGTTTCTGAATCCGGATAATTTTTCTTGAACTGGATTATATAGCAGTGTAGACTCATATCCAGTTTCTGAATCTGGATCATCTGCTTCGATCTGGATTATATAGCAGTGTAGACTCTTATCATCCAATTTCTGAATCCGGATCATCTGCTTCAATCTGGATTATATAGCAGTGTAGACTCGTATCATCCAGTTTCTGAATCCGGATCATCTTCCTTGAACTGGATTCCCTCCGTTGTCATAAGGCCCCGTCTACACTGCTGTATAATCCAGTTTCTGAATCCGGATCATCTGCTTCAAACTGGAATATATAGCAGTATAGACTCGTATAATCCAGTTTCTGAATCTGGATCATCTGCTTCGAACTGGATTATATTTCTTCACCCAGAGGGTCATTGGGTTATGGAATTTACTTCCAGAAGAGGTTGTGACAGCTGTCAGCCTGAACAACTTCAAGGCAGGATTAGACAGATTCATGGATACCAAGTGTATCGGTAGTTACTGAAAAGCACATTCAAGTGCCACCTCGGAGTGGTTGAGGTAGGCAGGATTTCCCCGGGTACTGGATGTGGGGGGTCGGGAGCAGGTCAGGGTTTTGCCCTCCCTTCTGCTCGAGCTGGTGGGCCACTGTGTGATACAGAATGCTGGACTAGATGGGCTGAGGTCCGATTCAGCATGGCTCTTCTTATGTTCTTATATAGCAGTATAGACTCGTGTAATCCAGTTTCTGAATCTGGATCATCTGCTTCGAACTGGATTATATAGCATTGTAGACGTGTATACTCCAATTTCTAAATCTGTGTCATCTGCTTCGAACTGGATTACGTAGCAGTGCAGACTCGTATAATCCAAAGCAGATCACCTGAATTCAGGAACCTGGGCCCCTTCTATGCTGCCTTATCCAGATGATCAAAACTGGTAATCCACATTGTCTGGTTTGAATTGGATTATATGAGTCTACACTGCCATGTAATCCAGTTCAAAGCAGGTCAACTGAATTATATAGCAGTGTAGATCCAGCCTAAGAGCAATCGTTGGCCTGGCAGACTCTCCTTTCTTTTTTGGAAGTCTTTGAAAACAAGAGACGGGATGGGCATCTTTCAGGAGTGCTTTTATTGTGCATCCCTGCATGTCTAAGGGGTTGGACTATATGGCTTTTGGGAGGGCACCGCTAAGATTTGCGATCGCAGATAGAACAAAACAAGACTACTCTTTCTTGTGTCAGGATTGATTTATTATTGTGATCAAATCTGTATATATGGAAGAACAAGCCAAGCCCCAATTGCTAAGCTGGAACATTTACATTCAAGAGTTATAATAATGTTTCCTGAGAAGGTAGATTCACCAAAACAATACAGCTGGTTAGAAATCTCAGCATACAAAAGGGGTGGGGTGGGGGGATCAAAAGAGATATTGGCACAAATGGATGCATCTACACTGTAGAATCAATGTGGTTTAATGCCACTCAGTGCGATGGAAAGCTGAACGCTTTTGCAAGGTCTTGTGCTTTCCCTGCCTTGGGCTTCAATCCTAGAATTTCATCATACTGAGCCATGGCTTGAAAGTGGCGTAACCTGCATTTGCTCAACAGTGTAGACGCAGACCAAATGTCCTCTGAAAGGTGCAGTCCAAAACACCTGGAAGACCGAAGTTTGCCAATGCCTGCTCTAGTCTATGACATGATGGAAGATGTAGTTCCAAACAAGTGGAAGAACCACTGGCCAAATGGATATTTAATGGCCAATGAAATTCAATGGCATCGATGACAATGAGAAAACTCCAGGTTTTGCAAGAAGTCCTTTTTCAGAAATGGGAAGAAAGGTCATTTTGAGGCAAGGCGAAAGGGGAAGGATTTGAAAACGATTTCAAGTAAATCCCATGAATCAGCCCTTAGAGGTTGTGCTGTTTTGGTTTTTTTTGTGCAATATACAATATATATGGTGCAATAAGCTAGGTGCGGCCCGCCTGAGTTTCAAGAGGACTTCCACTATGAATTTGCAAGGTTTGTGAACACACAACAGGTGCAGCTATGCGGTGGAATGGATGCAGTTTGTCACCTATGGGTTCCTGGGAGTTCTAGTATTCCAAGGCCTCTGCAAACTACAACTCCCAGGACCCCAAAGCATTCAGCCACAGCAGTTAAAGTGATCTCAATTGCATATGCACTGTAGAACAGATGTACTTTGGCGCCGCTTGAACGGCTATGGGATTCTACGAGGTGTAGTTTCATAAGGTCTTAGCAAACTACAACTCCCAGGATCCCACAGCATTCAGCCACAGCAGTTAAAGTGATAGCAAACTGCATCTACAATGTACAATGGATGTACTTTGGCACCACTTGAACAGCTATGGGATCCCGGGAGGTGTAGTTTTGCAAGGCTTTGAGCCCAAGTTTTGAAGTGCCTTAGCAAACTACAACTCCCAGGACTGTGTGGGCCTTCATCCATTGCAAACTGCATTGATTCTAATGTGGATGCACCCCAGATTTCCTGCAATCGGCGAATGCAAGAGGATGTACGTTTGCTCTTCTTTGTGTGCATTTATGACTTGGAAACTCACTTAGTTAAGTGGCAACCCAATTAGTTGCTGCATTGAGTTCCCAGGCGAACATGCAAACAGCGTGTTTTGTTTTTGCAGCAATTGAAATGCAAGAAATGGGCACCGGGCAGGTACCTGTTCCATGCTTTTCACAGGTAAAAGTCCGACTACAAATAGCTTGCCACCTTTGGGTTCCTGAGAGAGCGCCCCATGCGCTTTTATTTATTTTTCTGTCGTCCAAATAAATAACCTCTGGAAAAGGATGGCGGCAGCATTGAAGGCACGAGGGCTCTGCCAACAGAAAAAGGACGGCGATCCCAAAATGAAATAATATATTTGGTGCATTTTGGGGCATGAGCTCACACCAATTTTCCTCGTCTCTGCCACCCTGGAAGGGTTTACGCAGAGGCGATTCATACAGTGAGGGTATGCCAAAAAATGCAAAAGGGGACTGGGGGCCCAACCGTTAAACACAAAAATAAAAATCCAGGTCCAATAATGGGGTCCGGATCTACACTGTCGACTTAATGCAGTTTGGTCCCACTTGGGACTGCCTTGGGAGTGCCTCGTCTATACTACAACTCCCAGGAATCCATAGTCTTGAGCCAGGGCAATGCAAGTGGTGTTGAACTGCATTAAATTGTGGTGTAGATACGGTTTACAGGAAGGCTATAGATCTTGCAACTCAATGGTTTTTTTTAAAGGAGTGTCCCCCCCAAATATAGATAGCAGCAGGACTCAACATATGGATTGTCCTTGTTTGGAAGAGGAAACACCTTCAGGGGTTAATCTACACTGCACAACTGATGTAGTTTGACGCCACTTGAATGACTAAGGAATTGTGGGATTTGTAGTTTGGCAAGGCACCAGCCCTCTTTGGCAGAGATGGTGAAAGACCTTGTGAAACTGCAACTGCCATACTTTCATAGCATTGAGCCATAGCAATTCAAGTGAGGTCAAACTGCATTAATTCCACAGTATAGGTGCATTTTACAATAACCGTTTTATCTTTGGGATCGACAACCGGACACCCAAAGGCAGAAACTCCTGAGTTGAAGAAAAGAGAAAAATGGCTTTTGTGGCCAAATTGCAAGCCGGCCTTCCATGACAAATGGACTCTTTATGTTTGCCCTCCATCTTTTGCTTCCGTCTCAGAAATGTCCTCCAAAAGTCACTAAACCGAGGTTTACAATACTGTATAGGTATATATAGGATCACAACAAGGGCTGATGTTTATGGGGTATGGAACCCACCCCGAATGATCAGCCAAGTTGCTCCTTCTTCCAGGATTTTGCATTGGAGACTTTTGACAACCCGATGGTCTCCAAACTTCAGGAGTTGTTTCCAGGGTTCAATGGGGAAAAGATCAAAAACCATAACTGTTTCAACAGACACGGCAGCAGGAGGGTATTAAAATGCATGGAAAGCGATTTCATCTATCCATTCTACTTTTCAACTTCCACTTGGGGATGATGGGTCACCTTGAAGGGTCTCAGTGGGTTGGTTGGGAGTAGGGTGGATGGGTCCCCTGGAAGACACAGACATTGGGGAGGGAACAGGAGCCAAACCTGTTTACTTCCTCAAACTCTTCTCAACCTTGTCTGGAAAACAAAGCAAAAGAGAGTCCAATTCTCACTTCAGGCTTAAAAGCATTCATTGCAAATGAAAACAAAGGCATCCTTTTGTGTCTCTGTTAAGCCCTTAGACCTGTTATTTGAAGCGCAATCTGATGGATTAGTAAACTGAATCTAGTTGTGTTCGTTTTTAACATCATTATTAGCAGAAGGATTAGTAATATTATTAATAAAATTAATATTGTTAGTATTAGTATTCATATTATTAGTACTATTAGGGTTAAAATTATTAGCATTATTGTTAGTAGTGTTTGCATTGATAGTACCCATTGCATTTTGTTTGTTTATTTATTCTCTTAGTATTATTTGCATTAGTTATTTAGTACCCATATTTGTATTATTTATCTAGTACCCATAACATTATCTGTATTATTTATTAAACACCCATATTATTTTATTACTTATTTAGTACCCATATTATTCTACTATACTATTCTTTATCTCCTTCAAACTAATACTGTGTCAGAAAAGATTTTCTATTATTCAGATTATTAATTTAGTGCCCATAGCATTGTCATTTGTATTCTTTATTTAGTATCCATAGTAATATTTGTATTATTTATCTAGTACCCATAGCATTATTATTTGGATTATTTATTTAGTGCCCATAGTGTTATTATTTAGATTATTTATTTAGTACTTATAATATTATTTGTTTTATTGATAGATTGATTATTTACCATATTTCTATCCCGCCTTTCTCAGCCCGAAGGTGACTCAAAGCAGCTTACAATTTGGCAGCAATTTGATGCCACAACAATCATAAAAACAATTAAAACATTTAACATGACATAATAAACATCCATATAAAAACCATTAAAAACGTATAATCACCAATGTCTTCTAGTTAAACTCATTTTCCATTGTTTTACTTATTTAGGTCTCATAGCAATATTTGTATTATTTATCTAGTACCCATAGCATTATTATTTGTATTCTTTATTTAGCACACATATTATTATTATTTGCATTATTTATTTAATATCCATGGTTTTATTATTTTGGATTATCAAGTACCCATGGCATTATTATTTGTACTATTTCTTTGGAGATGTTCAGTTGGTGTTTATGGAATATTATAGCATCTCATTTGCCAATATTTTTAAGTCCTCAAAAACCCCTTTTAGCTCATCCTCCAACTTTAAAGGGTCCGATCCCTTAGACCCAATAGTAAGTGTATATATCTGTATCTATTTCTATATATCTCTCTCTGAGTTCTGATGGATTCAGAAATGTTTTCAAAGCTCCACAGCTACACTTGGCAACGGGAGGTGGACTGCAGTAACTGTTGTGAAATTTTTACTAGATTGTACAACACCCAGGGGATGGATAGAAGGATTTTCTTTTCTCGAATGGCAGGTAATGCAAAGAAATGTACGGACGTTGCATCACGTTTTCAGCTAAAAGAGAAAGACAGTCCAACTTGGAGGCCTGCTCACCTTTAGGGACAAACTTGAGAGAGCTGCTGAATATTCAGAAGCGGGACTGGCCATTCTTAGGTCCATCGTTAATAAACTCGTGGCCCAAACCGTTGCCGCACTTGCCACACAGCACCTGGAAGGAACGCATGGAGAACAGTGAGAGAAGCCCCTATGAATGGCCAAGGGCTCCAATAGAAATAGTGACTGAAGGAGGAAGCTTCTAATCAAAGGCACAGGAGCCCTTTGAAGAAACATTGCACTCGTTCACACACCTTTTGCTACCTAAAATGTTCTGAATATATTTGACTTGCGGATTCCAAAAATGGCACCGGTTTCCTCCTAACTGCTCTAGTTTTGGAGATACAGAATGTATGTCATCTACCAGTCACCCATTGAAAACCATGAAATGAGAGCCAGTGCGGTCTGTTTATCCAATGCACTTTTCTGAATCAGTGCTCCAAATAACCCCAGGAAAGCACCTAAAACATCAGCATTGCATGGAAAGCAATAATTAGTTCCATACTAGGATTTACAGGCATCTACAATGTTTATTCAAGGGCTCATGCATCTTTAATTAGAAGCTTCCTCCTTATGATTTCAACAGCTACATCTATGGGAGACTTTGTCTATCCAGATGTTTTAAGCAGATCGACTCAATGCAGGCAATGCCAAGGAAGTTGAAAAAGTTTCTGTTTCTGGTTTGAAAGTGTTATTTCCTGTTTAACTGTACAGTCCTCACTTTGATGGGGGGTTGTTCTACTCCATAAACTTCGTTTTTGTGGCACAAACTCTGTTGAATTGGTTGAGACTTGAGATATTCATTGAAAAACTGTAGCAAAAGACAAAAGGTTTTTTTTGCAATTTAATAAATTTTCCCCATGTTTTTATGACAGAACCAATTAGGAAATGATATTTATAACTCATGAACAAAAATAGTGTTCCATAGTGGTATTGATGTCTTCTCATTTAAAATGACCAAAGCTTCTAACTAAAAGTGCAGTAGCTCCTTTTGCCAAACCAGTTTAGCAAGCACCATATTTACTTGAATACAATGCATACTGTTCTAACCCGTCATCTAGTGCTGTATTTTACGATTTAAAAATGATCAAAATCTAATTTCTGTATATTGTTTTTGTTTTCACTTTAGGTTTTCTCATTAGCATATTAGGAAAAAGTTTGGCAAAGAATAGGTTTTATTTCCTTGTAAAACTGAATGCAAGAGTTGTGTGTTTTTTGTACTTTTCCCTCTCGTTTGTGTATATATAAGAACAAATGCATATCAAAGAATAATGTGTTTTGCAAAATTGGTAATGAAAACTCATTGTTGAAAGAGTTCACTTTTTTGCTGCAGTGCATTAAACTCACCAGCAAATATTTGTTTTGTTTTAATTAGTGTGTGCCTTAGATTTGATGGCCAATTCCAACATTCATACTTGCCTCCAACAATGAGTTCTTTCTCCCACCCTGGACATTCCAGGCATGTAGCAAGGTTTGGGGGGGGGGGCTAGAGGGGCTTCATCACCCCTCGAAATTCTCAGTATGGTCCATTTGAAAGGGGGCAATCATTCCCCAATTCCTGCCTGTATGCACTGTTGGGCACATTGGCTGTATGTGCCAAGTTTGGTCCAGATCCAGCATTGGCTTGGTTCAATGCCCTGTATTATTATTATTTAAAAAACAGTTATTCCATGTTAAAATGAAGTTAGTTATGCTACTAATATGCTGCCTCCAAAGGCAGAATATGTAATTTAGAGCCTGTATCTTTAAGATTAGGGGAGGGGTAAGGAGCCCTAGCTTTAGAACTCTGGGATTTGGTTGTTTGGGGGTTTCTGTTCAATTTAGAATTAGGCTTGAAAGGAAGACAGAACAACTAAAATGAAATGAAGCCAAAGCGCATAACATCATTCTTTAAAAAGCTCCGAGACTAAGACATTTCATCTAAAGTTAAAGGTAAGTTTTGCATTGTTGTAGGTTTTTCCGGGCTATATGGCCATGTTCTAGAGGCATTCTCTCCTGACGTTTCACCTGCATCTATGCCAAGCATCCTCAGAAGTGAGGTCTGTTGGAACTAGGAAAATCGGGTTTATATATCTGTGGAATGTCCGGAGCGGGACAAAGAACTTTTGTCTGTTGGAGCTAGGTGTGCATGTTTCAACTGGCCACCTTGATTAGCATTTGATGGCCTGTCAGTTTTTTGGTGTGGCTTGTTAGTGCCTGAGGGAATCTTTTGTTGAGAGGTGATTAGCTGTCCCTGATTGTTTCCTCTGGAGCTTCCCTGTGTTGGGGTGTTGCTTTGCTGTTATAATTTTAGAGTATTTTTTAATACTGGTAGCCAGATTTTGTTCATTTTTATTGTTTCCTCCTTTCTGTAGAAATCGTCCACATGCTTATGGATTTCAATGGCTTCTCTGTGGAGCCTGACATGGTGGTTGTGAGAATGGTCCAGCATTTCTGTATTCTTAAATAATATGCTGTGTCCAGGTTGGTTCATCAGGTGCTCTGCTATGGCTGACTTCTCTGGTTGAGTTAGCCTGCAGTGCCTTTCATGTTCCTTGATTCGTGTTTGGGTGCTGTATTTGGTGGTCCCTATGTAGACTTGTCCACAGCTGCATGGTATATGGTAGACTCCTGCAGAAGTGAGAGGATCCCTCTTGTCCTTTGCTGAATGTAGCATTTGTTGGATTTTCTTGGTAGGTCTGTATATAGTTTGTATACCATGCAGCTGTGGACAAGTCTACATAGGGACCGTTGTTAGCCTGTTTGTTTGTGAACAACTCTTCAGCCTTACTTTGCCCAATTTTTCTTCAGGAAAAAAGTCTTGATATGGCATCTGCCATAAACCATGCTAAGTCACTGTTAAAAGTCTTTAGAAATGTTGAGAGCAGATGCAAAAGGTCATTTTTAAAAACTCTTTGACTTGGCAAGAACAACATCTGAAAACATATTTCAAAGCAACTTGACTATTCCAAGGCAAAGTTCAAGACAGGTGCATCGGGCAAATCAGGGACTAATTCTGTAGAAGATTATTTCAGAGTTGTGGTGTTCATGCTATATGTCGATTCACTCATACAGAACATTATTGAAAGGTTCGTGTCAAATGAAGACATTTTAACCAGTTTCCAGGTTCTCCTCCCTGGGTTTTTAGGTCTAGAGAAAGTTCACCATATGGAATAACTGTCAGGATACTTTGAAAATGACGCAGCACTTGCTTCCGTCAAGGCTGAGTACATAATGTGGTGTAATATTACACCATCAATTAAGAAAGATACTGAGGTACTTAAAGTGTTGGAACTGTGTGACAAAACCTACTATTGGTCAATAAATTTCCTTTTGACTGTGTTAGCTACTCCACCAGTAACAACATGCAGTGTGGAAAGATTGTTTTCAACCATGAAGAGAGTGTACATATCTAGAAGTTTAATGACAGACCAGAGACTTAGTGGACTAGCAATTATTTCCATCCATCGGGACATCACTATCAAACCAGAAAAAGAAATTGACAAAATGGGTGTGGAGAAGAAAAGAAGACTTGCTGTAAAGTAAAAACATAAGTCAACAAGTATTCTAAACATTTTGTTAATGAAAATAAATAACATTTATTATTTAAACTTTTATGTTTATTCATATAATGATCTGATCACCATGCTCAATATATCCCACATGCATGGGGGTATTGGGATAATGATACAAAAGGTTTGCTAGGGTAGATCCTCTCTCACTCAGACTCAGCCCCCGCCCCCCAAACAAAATCCTGACTACGGCCCTGATTCCACAGATATATAAACCCTAGTTTCCAACAGACCTCACAACCTCTGAGGATGCCTGCCATAGATGTGGGCAAAACATCAGGAGAAAATACTTCTGGAACATGGCCAGATAGCCCGGAAAACTCACAGCAACCCAATTTATTCGAACTCTGGCTGCTGCCAGGAAAGAGGGATAAATTTAAATCCCTCCCCTATCCTGATTGGGGCTTTCCGATGCTGAACAGAATTCTTGGAAATGTAGTTTAGGACAGGGGCTTTGGAATTCTCTGCCATAGAGCTCCTTCCCTTCCCAAACTACATTTCCCAGAATTCTGTACTCTCCATCTCTTTCCCAGCTCACTCAGCTCGTCCTGCCTTGCTGCTTTCCTCTCCTCATGGCAAGAGGCAGCCTATCTCTTAATCTAAAGAGGAGAGGCAGATTTTTTTGGCTTTGCTTTGCTGACTTTGAGAGGCTTCTGAGATGTACAAAATGGAAACAAAAAAGTATTGAGGAAGCCCACACGTCAGATATCCCTCGCAAGTACAAATGTAACAAATCTGTACAACTTACGAGAACTGACAAAAATGCACACCACTAAGGGTATTTCTTAAGGGAGAAACAGAAAATAAAAGCAGGGAAACCAAAAGAACTGGGATCCAAAATGATATCTGATTGAATTCCTGGTGCAAAGAAAGTTTAAAAAAATAAATGTTTGATCCTATTGCTTACTTTGAAGGCATTGGGGCGTTCTAAGTACTTGGTGACGCTGTCGTCGTGGATGGTTTCAGTGAACGCCGGCCAAGGAGAGGAATGGGCATATTTGGATTTGCTGGAGAACAGCTCATAGCCGCATTTGGAGCAAACATACATTCCTGCAGGGAAAACAGGGCTGTAACGTCAATCATAGGCAGTTCCCGGCTCATAAACACATATATTTGGCTGGAGTCACACTGTTCCGACTTGCAAACAAGTTCAACTTAAGAACAAACCTACAGAACTGATCTTGTTCTTAACTTCGGGACTTGACTGTATATGCTCAAGACAAGGCAGGATTTGTTTGCTAAGATAACCCCTATGAAATTCTTACATAGAGAAGCAACCTGATGAACAACCCCATAAAACCTGACTTGCTGTAGCCTAGAAGTGGGCCCCTTTTTGGACTGTTGATCCCAGAATCCTGAGCCAGCAGGATGGGAGTGGCAGTTGAAATATAAGAGCATTTGCCCAATTTTATAACATTGTGTAAGGACTGCCAAGGATAGCGTAAATGGAGTCTATCAAAAAAGATGTTCATCCTATCTATCCAACACAGATAGGAATGCATTATTATTATTATTCAATGATATTATTATTCCATTATAATATTATACCATCATGTTATTACTATTCCATTATAATTGTATATTATTATACCATTAAAATGGTATATTATTATACCATTATAAGAATATAACATCATGTTATTCCTATTCCATTAAAATATTATACCATTATATTATTATTCCATTGTATTACAGTGTTCCCTCACTTATTGCGGGGGTTACGTTCCAGGACCTCCCACAATAAGTGAAAAACCACCAAGTAGGGACGCTCTATTTATTTCAATATTTATACATTATTTTAGTAGGTATACACTATTTTAAGTCTTTATACACTTTTTAAAAAGTGAAGGAAAGGAAGGAAAGGCCCTTCAAGCGAGGGAACACTGTATTATACCATTATGTTACTATTCCATTATTATTACGTTTTCATTATATTATTATACCATATTATTATATCATTATATTATTATACCATGGTTATTACTATTCCATTATTATTGTTATATTATACCATTATATTATTATTATACCACCATGTTATTACTATTCTATTATTATTACATTATTGCTATATTTTTACCATTATACTATTATACCATTATATTATTATAAAATTATAATATTATTATACCATCATGTTATTACTATTCTATTATTATTACATTATTGCTATATTTTTATCATTATACTATTATACCATTATATTATTATAAAATTATATTATTATACCATCATGTTATTACTATTGCATTATAATGGTATATTATTATACCTTCATAATATTATAATACCATCATGTTATTAATATTCTATTCTATTCTTATATTATTCCATTATAATATTATTATACCATTATATTATTATTATGCTGTTGTTCATTCGTTCAGTCGCTTCCGACTCTTCGTGACCTCATGGACCATCCCAAGCCAGAGCACCCTGTTGGCTGTCACCTCCCCAGGGTCTCCTTCAGAGTCAAGCCAGTCACTTCAAGGATACCATCCCTCCATCTTGCCCTTGGTTGGCCCCTCTTCCTTTTTCCTTCCATTTTCCCCAGCATCATTGTCCTCTCTAAGCTTTCCTGTCTTCTCATGATGTGGCCAAAGTACTTCATCTTTGCCTCTCATATTCTTCCCTCCAGTGAGCAGTCGGGATTTATTTCCTGAAGTATGGACTGGTTGGATATATTATTATACCATTATATTACTATTCCATTATTATTACGTATTCATTATATTATACCATATTATTATATCATTATATTATAATACCATTATATTATATCATTATTATATTACTATTACATTATATTATTATTCTATTATAATATTCTTATACCATGTTATTATTCTATTATTATGTTATAATTATTACTATACCATTATATTATTATTATCATCATCATCTTCATCTTGAATGCTACATCCACATGATCTGGGGTGGAGGGAGGGTCTCTTGTAATCTAAGGCCTTGGCCCCATGGGGAAGCATCTCCCTGGAACCTGATCCACTAGGTCCCAAAAGAAGACCATCCCTAAACAAAGCCTGGGCTCCCTTCTCCCGCACTGACCGGCCTCGAAGTGGTTCTGATAGATCTCTCCCCCGGAGAAGGTGCAGAAGGACATGGCGGTGCAAGCGGGTCTCTCCGTCCGCCTCTGCCCTTTATGTAACCGACTGCCTGCCTGCTTGCCTGCTGCCCTTCGCCCCGGGCGGCTCCTCCTTCCCTTTCTCTTCCTTCTCCGCCTCCACCTTGCAGTTCCAGCGGCAACCGCGCCAGGGGGCGCTGTCGAACAACCAGGATCCGCAGTCAGTCGCGCGGCGCTTATTGGATTACTGTTGAGTTTTCCGAGCTGTATGGCCATGTTCCAGAAGCATTTTCTCCTGACGTTTTGCCTGCATCTGTGGCTAATGGCATCCTCAGAGGTTGTGAAGTCTGTTGGAAACTAGGAAATTTTGCCATTGGCCAGCTTGATTAGCATTGAGTAGCCTTGAAGCTTTAAAGCCTGGCTGCTTCCTGCTTGTGAGAATCCTTTGTTGGGAGGTGTTAGCTGGCCATGATTATTTCCTGTCTGGAATTCTACTGT